>JANAVB010001400.1:1812609-1972609 GCA_029216955.1 Iris pallida
TTTTATCTTTTTGATTAGTACTTTGTAGTTGCTATCAGTATTTCTTTTATCTTCATGGACAGGTTTTGATGTTTCATTTATGACATCTCAGTTTATTTCAGCATTTTGTTTAGCACTATCTCTTTTTACTGCTTCTTATTACAACTGCCTGTGAATAGCATGCCTGAGATTTCTTTTGTTTTGATGCAATACATGCCTGTGATGATAATTTGTAGCAACTTTACATGCCTGTGATAATAATCTCTAAATTCTATATACCATTTCTTTTATTTTCTCGCTATTTGTTACTTATGCATTCATTCGGGGGAGTCTTCTGCATTAATGCGGGGGAGTCTTTCTTTGCAATTATTTTGCTAAGTGACAAAGGGGGAGAAAATTAAAAATGATCTAACATTTTTTTTTGAGTTATACAGGTTATGAACAATTTCTACTTTTTGATATTTTTTTGCACACACGCTTGAACTAGCTTCATGTTATATCATTCATATTTGTCAATTATCAAACTGGGGGAGATTGTTGGCCCATTGGTCATATGGTCAACCTAATTTTAATATTGATCAAAACTTTGTCTGGATATACAAAGCTTGTTGGGACATCTCAGCTCCTTGGACATAAGCAAGATTGGATATATCACTTCGTTCAAGACTGAAGATCGTTTGCCTACTTGAGTCTGTATTTCCTATGCAATGTAATTTTCATTTTATTTGAGTCTAGGAATACGTTGTACACGAGTCGTACTGGCAAATAGGCTATTCCCAACAGTTCAAAATGTTTTTTAAAATGACCTATCAAATTGTTTACAAAAGGTTTTCAAAAGGTTTTTCAAAAATCACCAAAACCTCTTTAAAAACCCTAACCTAACCCTGACAGAACTCGGCCAGAGTTCGGCCAGAGTTCGGCCAGAGTTCGGTTGGTGGCCGTTTTGATTTTGAATTCTCTGGAACTTGTCCTCCTGCAGTTGCGGATTTGACCGAGATTTGCTCATCGAGTTCTGCCCGAATTCTGCCCGAATTCTGACAGAGTTCTCCCTTTGGAAATCCTATAAATAGAGAAGTATTCGATCATTTCAATTCACTCATTCACTTTCAATCTTCTCTCTATCTAAAAAGCTTTCTGCCTTCCAAAGAGTTTCTAGAGCTTTCATTTTCAGATCCCAAGCCAGTTACAATCCTCTAGTCATTGCCAGTGCGGTACGGTCTAGAAGTTTCTGAGAGATTGTAATCAGAAGGCTTGATTGAAGAATACCTCTTCACATTTGAAGTTGGACGAGTTCTTCGTATCAAAGCTCGCGTTTGTAGAAGTGCAAGGACTTCGTAAGAAAACTTGCGGTTTTTCCTATAGTGGATTCAAACTGGTAGCAAGAGTTCTACCGACTGGATTAGTCCTCAATAGAGGGATACCAGTATACATCGCTGTCTTTGCGTTTGCTTTCTGAACTCTGCCTTTACTTTATTTTTTATCTGTGATTATATACTGTGATTGTGTTGCTAACTTTTTTAATTAGCATTATTCCGCTGCCAACTCTATTCACCCCCCCTCTAGAGTATTACGCTTTACTATATCATTCCTACAATTGGTATCAAAGCGGGTGTTACAGGTAAAGCAAGGTAAAAGTGCTATTTTTTATTCATTATTTATTAGATCACAGCACATCACATGGCTACTATGAAATTCACAAGTGAAGGTCAGGCCACAAACAGACCTCCTCTGTTTGATGGTACTAACTACACTTATTGGAAAACACGGATGAGTTTCTTCTTAAAGTCTCTTGATTTTGACTTATGGGCTATTGTTCTTGATGGCTATCAGAAGCCACCTCGTATAAATGTCGAGGGTATTTTAGTTGAAAAACCCCAAAACAGTTATACAGAGGAAGAAAAGAAAAAGGCCAGTCTTGACGCACGTGCCATTAATGCTCTTTTTGTGCCTTAGACAGAACAGAATTTAACAGGGTATCTACATGCACAACGGCAAATGGTGTATGGAAGCTTCTCGAAGTTACACATGAAGGCACGACTCAAGTCAAGGAGTCAAAAGTCAGCAGACTTACTCAAGAGTACGAGGCGTTCAAAATGAAGCCAAATGAAACAGTCACACAAATGTTCGAGAGGTTCTTGGATATTGTAAACCCTTTGTCCTCCTTAGGCAAAGAATACAATAACCACGAAAAGATTCGCAAACTCCTGCGAGCTCTCACCAAGAACTGGATTCCGAAGGCTACAGCTATCATTGAAGGAAACGACCTCACCACAATGTCACTTGAAGTACTCATGGGTAAGCTACTCACTCATGAACTGGATCTACAAGATTTTGAAGAGCCTGCACCAAAGGAGAAGACTATCGCCCTCAAGGCTCAGCACAGAAAAGCTGCTGAAGATGACTCAGACAGCAGTGGATCTGACGCTGAAGATCAAGCTCTCCTAGCAAGAAAGTTCAAAAGATTCATGAGACATGAGAAGAGAGTCAAAGAAAACAACAGCAACAACTGGTACCAAGAAGATGCTGTCTGCTATGGCTGCAAGAAGAAGGGACATATAAAGAAGGATTGTCCCATCAACTCATCATCGAGCAAGAAGAACAACAGGTATGAAAAAGGCAACCTGAAGAGATCAACATCCCGAAAATATGCCAACACCAGCATATGGCATGAGAGCGAAGCTAGCGACTCAGAAGATGAACATTCAGAGGACGCTGCAAACATCTGCTTCATGGCAATCGATCAGGTACCTACTGAACCTGTAGAAACATATGATGACTTTACCTTTGAGCAATTAGGAGATGCCTTCAGTGACCTGATGCTTGACTACAGGAAACTGCGTAGTAAATATCAGACCGCTAAGAAGGTACTCAAGAGTACAAAGGAGAAATAGGAAGACTTACCGACCTACTAGCTGAGGTTAGAACTAGTGTTAGTGAGTCTGGTGAGCTTTCCTCTATAAAGCTCTTATTACACGAGACTAAACAGTCATCCGAAGAGAAAGATAAGATTATAGACCAATTGAGAGAAGATCTTTCAAAAGAAAGAAAAGTCTTCAATCTGCACAAATCAGAATGGAATCACTCACCTCTGATTATACTAAGTTATATGACACTTCCAAAAGGTTGGAAATTAGGTTAGGAAAACAGCCTGAGCCTGCTGCTTCCTATCCTAACACGTGTCACTTACCGAAAATTCGGAACATTCCCAAGCCAAACACTGTCAGACCAAACCATATAAAACCTTTACCCCAAAAGGTTAAGCCCAAACATGATCATAGGTATGCATTCTTCTATACTAGAAAACCTAAACCTACCAACCATGCACATCACTCTGCTTTCAACACTCAACATGCACAATGTCATTATTGTGGCCTCATTGGTCATATTTCATCTGCATGTAGAATGAGAAAGCTAGTTGATTTAAATGTTTATGCTTGGATACCTAAAGCTAACAATTCAGGACCCTACAAAAAATGGGTACCAAGAGTTTCATCTGCAAACTGTTTTGTAGGTGGAACACCCTTCACATGCTAGAAGCAAATGGATCCTCGACAGCGGTTGCTCACGGCATATGACCGGTGACGCTACCCTATTTGCAACACTGTCAAAGAAGAAGAAGGAAGGCTATGTTTCCTTCGGCAATAATTTAAAAGGGTATATTATTGGTATCGGTGATGTTGGTAAATCTCCCTATCCCGTGATTAAAGATGTCTGTCTGGTTACCGAGTTGAAACATAATCTGCTCAGCATAAGTCATCTAGCTGATCATGGTTATGGTATCAACTTTGGCAAAGATAAATGTACTATAGTTGATAGCTCAACTGGTAGTACTATCTTTGAAGGAATCAGGGAAGACAATATATATGTTTTCTATCTATTGGAAGATGCTTAATGGCCAAAAGTGATGAGAGTCATTTATGGCATATGAGACTCGGTCATGCAAACATGGATACAATTTCAAGATTATCCACAAAGAAGTTAGTACGCGGTTTACCGGACATAACATTCAAGAAGGATTCGGTATGCAGCCAATGCGAAAAGAACAAGGCTACCAGATCCACATTCAAGTCTGTAAACGCAGTATGTACTACTAGACCTCTACAATTGCTACACATGGATTTATTCGGACCTAGCAGAGTTGCTAGCCTCGGAGGTAAATTATATGCATTTGTAATTGTAGATGATTTTTCTAGATACACGTGGGTATATTTCCTGACACACAAGAATGACGCATTATCCGAATTTGTCGCCTTTTGCAAGAAAGTACAGAATGAAAAAGGTTACATGATCACTCGTATTAGAAGCGATCATGGAGGCGAATTCGAGAATGCTAATTTCGAGCAATTTTGTGTCACACACGGTTTTATACATGAGTTCTCCTGCCCTAGAACTCCACAACAAAATGGAGTTGTGGAACGTAAGAACAGAACTCTAACCGAAATGGCCAGAGTAATGTTAAACCAATTTAGCCTACCCAAATACTTCTGGGCTGAAGCTGTCAATACAGCTTGCTTTGTGCTCAATAGAGTTCTAATTCGACCCAAATCGAAGAAGACTCCTTTTGAGTTATGGTTTGATAGAATTCCTTCAGTTTCATATTTTAAGATATTTGGCTGTAAGTGCTTTATTCTTAATACTAAAGACAATTTGGGAAAGTTTGACGAAAAGGCCGATGAAGGTATATTTTTAGGTTATGCGGCCAAGAGCAAAGAATACAGAGTCTTCAACAAACGTACCATGATCATCGAAGAGTCAATCAACGTCACTTTTGATGAAATGAACCAAATGACACTCGATGACAGTGATGAAGATCTGCCTACATCAAGCTCAACATCAGCTGAACCTGAACCAAGCTCTGCACTAGCTGAACCCCCTAGAGGTAATCCAGGAACCAGCTACCTACAGAGTCTACCGAAAAGGTTAAAATTCACAGCTGATCATCCACAAGATTTGGTAATTGGTGACATTACCAAAGGAGTAAGCACTCGATCATCTAGTAGAGATATTATTTCTAGTGTTGCATTTATTTCACAGCTAGAACCTAAATCTATTGATGAAGCATGTAGTGATAGTTTCTGGATAGATGCCATGCAAGAGGAATTGAACCAATTCGAACGGAATCAAGTTTGGGAACTTGTTCCCAAGCCTATTGATCATCCGGTCATTGGCACCCGTTGGGTATTCCAAAACAAACTGAATGAGGATGGTTTAGTAACTCGTAACAAGGCTCGACTCGTAGCTCAAGGATACAATCAAGAAGAGGGTATCGACTACGATGAGACTTATGCCCCAGTTGCGAGATTAGAATCCATTCGTATGTTATGTGCATTTGCATATTTTCATGATTTCAAACTTTTTCAAATGGATGTAAAAAGTGCTTTTCTAAATGGATTTATAAAAGAAAAAGTTTTTGTAGCACAACCTCCGGGTTTCACGGATTTCAAAAATCTTGACCATGTTTTCAAGTTGAAGAAAGCCTTATACGGTTTGAAACAAGCCCCTCGTGCTTGGTATGATCGTCTAAGCTCTTTTCTACTTGACAACGGTTTTACAAAAGGAAAGGTTGACACTACACTTTTTATTAAATCTTTTAATGGCAAGCTGCTTTTAATTCAAATTTATGTTGATGATATCATATTTGGATCCACTGATGAATCTCTTTGTCAAGAATTCTCTAAGTGTATGCAGAATGAGTTTGAGATGAGCATGATGGGAGAGCTGAAATTCTTTCTCGGATTGCAAATCAAACAAACCAACAATGGGACGTTCATTAATCAAGCCAAGTACACAAAAGATTTGCTAAAGAAGTTTGATCTGGACAATGTCAAACCTATTTGCACTCCGATGGCAACTTCAACAAAGCTTGATTCTGACAAACAAGGCAAGCCAGTCGACACACGTAAGTATCGAGGTATGATTGGTAGTTTACTTTACTTAACTGCTAGTCGTCCAGATATAATGTTTAGTTTTTGCTTGTGTGCACGTTTTCAAGCTAACCCAAAGGAATCACATCTGTCCGCAGTTAAGCGTATCTTCCGATACCTTAAAGGCACTTCTTCTGTCGGCTTGTGGTATCCCAAATCCAAATCCTTTGACCTTATTGGTTATTCGGATGCAGATTTTGCCGGATGCAAGGTTGATAGAAAAAGTACTAGCGGTACATGTCATTTCTTAGGCAAGGCTCTAGTCTCTTGGTTTAGTAAAAAGCAAAATTCTGTAGCCTTATCAACAACAGAGGCTGAGTACATCGTCGCAGGACGTTGTTGTGCTCAGATTTTGTGGATGAAACAAACCTTAGAAGACTTTGATTTATTTTACACACATATTCCCATTTTCTGTGATAACACTAGCACCATTAATTTGACTAAGAATCCTGTATGTCACTCTCGTACTAAACATATCGAGAATCGGCATCATTTTCTTAGAGATCATCATCAAAATGGAGATATAAACCTTGTATACATAGATACTGATAATCAATTAGCTGACATCTTCACTAAACCTCTAGCGGAAGATCGCTTCAATTATTTACGTCGAGAATTAGGAATTTTGGACGTCAATAATATTAATTGATTTTATTTTATGTTTTTATATTATTATGCAAAAACTGTGTTAGAGACAAGCTAATAAAGAGTCTGTCTGTCACCACAACTACGGTTGAAGCGAAGCGATATTTAAGAGTTCCCCGGTGAACCTCCGCCAGCTGGGACAGTACTCCTACAGCTAATCTGAGACAGCTGCTGTGTAAAGATATTTAACTCATAAAATATTATTAATTATGTTATTTGAAAGCTAAAATAACTAATCTTTGAATTAAATATTTGAAACGAGTCAATGAAAAAGAAGTAGCAAAATCAACTTGAAATAACCCTAGGCGAATTCGGCCAGAACTCTGACCGAATTCGGCCCGAGTTCGGTTGAGGGTATCTGCGTATATATCCAGAACCCGAGAGCTCCTTCTCTTCCATTGCTTCCATATTTCCAAACAGCAGCTACAGCCGCCCGAAAACCCTCCAAACCCTAGGTATTCACCAATCTATTGCTCCCTATCTACTTGGTGAAATCCTTCCAAACTTTGGAATCGTGCGGAGATCATCCTTCTCTACAACATATCTAATCTTTGTGAGGTATAACTCTCTCCTTCTCCACTTTCAAATTTGTGCTTATTTATTTCAATGGTACCTAGATTTAATCCATCTAAGAGGGAGAAGACTACTCCTAGTGAGGAAGGGTCCTCTTCGAATCCTCACACGGATTCTTTGTTTTCGCCAGTCCAAAAGAGCGACGGTGCTTTCGATGGGTTTTTCTTTCAAACCCTCGATCAAGCTCTATTATGGTACGGTGACTTTTTCACCCGATCCATATGCAGCGGCGCTCCGGTTAAATGGACGATATTTCCTGACCATCGTCACTTAATTGAGGCATTAGGGTTACATTTGCTTGTTAAACTGTGCTTCCGAATTGCTACTAATGCCATTAGATTGTTCTATTGCAATCTCGTAGTTAACACTTTTGACGTGAGCACACGTGTTGGAGGCATAGATATTGAGTTCAATGATGTCCTCCTAGCGGAGATTCTTGGGATTCCCAATGAAGGTGAACCGCTAGTTGATATCACGGAATTCGAGTTCCCCGAAGGCACTACACTCACGAGTTTCAAAACGGAACTTTGTGCACCTGACAGAGTACGTTCTGGAAAGTTTAAGGCTAACAACCTTAACTTGTTCAACTACGAATTGCATCGCATCATCTACTCTACTCTACTTCCCAAATCCACTTCCAAGGATGATGTGACTTTGCTTGAGCTGTCCGCTATGTATCATCTTATCAAGGGGATTCCTTTTTCTGTCCCCAAGACTATTATTCAGATGATGGGACGTTGTCGTGCAAGAGATCGAAATCTCTCTTACGCGATGATTCTCCCTCGTATCTTTCAGCGCTTCGACATCGATCTATCGACTTGTACTCAGGACTCTGAGCCCAAGTTACTCCAGCTTTCTCGTCGCAGCCGGACTGCTTCAGCTCCACCTCCTGCTCCTCCTACTGCACCATCTCCACCACATCAGCCGTATGCCATGACTTTTGAGGGCATACATCAGCACCTATCTGCTTTGCACGTCTCGATGACGGACATGGCTCGCGAGCGAGAGTTCCGCGATGTCACCCGTTACCAGGCGATGGCAAACTCCTTGGCCGATCTGCGTTTCGTACAGACTGGTCACTCTGCCGCTTCCATCCCTCGAGATCCAGCTTTTTCGGGTTACCGCTGTGAGGATGAGGCTGTCCATGCCTACTTCCAGCCCGGTAACGCCTATGATTGGTATCGTGCTCCTCGAGATTATGTTGGCGAGATCTATGCTGGCGCCCCTACTCATCCTACTGGCGCTGGTACTTCTGGTCATGCTGGCCGTGCTGCTGATGATTTTGATGAGGATAGTGATGATGAGATCTGATCTGATTACTAGTGACATTCTACAGTATACTTGGAAATGCTCCGACATTTCAAGTTTTTATCTTTTTGATTAGTACTTTGTAGTTTGCTATCAGTATTTCTTTTATCTTCATGGACATGTTTTTGATGTTTCATTTATGACATCTCAGTTTATTTCAGCATTTTGTTTAGCACTATCTCTTTTTACTGCTTCTTCATTACAAACTGCCTGTGAAATAGCATGCCTGAGATTTCTTTTATGTTTTGATGCAAATACATGCCTGTGATGATAATTTGTAGCAACTTTACATGCCTGTGATAATAATCTCTAAATTCTTATACCATTTCTTTTATTTTCTCGCTATTTGTTACTTATGCATTCATTGCGGGGGAGTCTTCTGCATTTAATGCGGGGGAGTCTTTCTTTGTGCAATTATTTTGCTAAGTGACAAAGGGGGAGAAAATTAAAAATGATCTAACATTTTTTTTGAGTTATACAGGTTATGAACAATTTCTACTTTTTGATATTTTTTTGCACACGCTTGAACTAGCTTCATGTTATATCATTCATAGTTTGTCAATTATCAAAATGGGGGAGATTGTTGGCCCATTGGTCATATGGTCAACCTGATTTTAATAATTGATCAAAACTTTGTCTGGATATACAAAGCTTGTTGGGACATCTCAGCTCCTTGGACATAAGCAAGATTGGATATTCACTTCGTTCAAGACTGAAGATCTGTTTGCCTACTTGAGTCTGTATTTCCTATGCAATGTAATTTTCATTTTATTTGAGTCTAGGAATACGTTGTACACCGAGTCGTACTGGCAAATAAGCTATTCCCAAAACAGTTCAAAATGTTTTTTAAAATGACCTATCAAATTGTTTACAAAAAGGTTTTCAAAAAGGTTTTCAAAAATCACCAAAACCTACTTTAAAAACCCTAACCTAACCCTGACAGAACTCGGCCAGAGTTCGGCCAGAGTTCGGCCAGAGTTCGGTTGGTGGCCGTTTTGATTTTGAATTCTCTGGAACTTGGTCCTCCTGCAGTTGCGAATTTGATCGAGATTTGCTCATCGAGTTCTGCCCGAATTCTGCCCGAATTCTGACAGAGTTCTCCCTTTGGAAATCCTATAAATAGAGAAGTATTTCGATCATTTCAATTCACTCATTCACTTTCAATCTTCTCTCTATCTAAAAAGCTTTCTGCCTTCCAAAGAGTTTTCTAGAGCTTTTATTTTCAGATCCCAAGCCAGTTACAATCCTCTAGTCGATTTGCCAGTGCGGTACGGTCTAGAAGTTTCTGAGAGATTATAATCAGAAGGCTTGATTGAAGAATACCTCTTCACATTTGAAGTTGGACGAGTTCTTCGTATCAAAGCTCGCGTTGTAGAAGTTGCAAGGACTTCGTAAGAAAACTTGCGGTTTTTCCTATAGTGGATTCAAACTGGTAGCAAGAGTTCTACCGACTGGATTAGTCCTCAACAGAGGGATACCAGTATACATCGCTGTCTTTGCGTTTGCTTTCTGAACTCTGCCATTACTTTATTTTTCATCTGTGATTATATACTGTGATTGTGTTGCTAACTTTTTTAATTAGCATTATTCCGCTGCCAACTCTATTCACCCCCCCTCTAGAGTATTACGCTTTACTATATCGTTCCTACATATATATATATATATATATATATATATATATATATATATATATATATATATATATATATATATATATATATAATACCTTATAAATATATATATATATATATATATATATATATATATATATATATATATATATATATATATATATATATTTATATATATATATATATTTATAAGGTATTAATTATATATTTATATATATATATATATATATATATATATATATATATATATATATATATATGTATATATATATATATATTTATATATATATATATATATATATATATATATATGTATATGTGTATATATATATATATATATATATATATATATATATATATATAATATATATATATAAAAAAATAGATATATAATATATATATATATATATATATATATATATATATATATATATATATATAAAATATATATATAATATATATATATATAATAAATATATCTAGGTATATTTAGTTATTAATATATTAACAAAAAAACACAAATAAACCCCAAAACCGAATAAACCGAAAACAGAACCGATTTAATTCGGTTCGGTTCGGTTTGGTTGTTGACCAATTCGGTTCGGTTTCGGTTTTGCTTATTCGGTTTCGGTCCAATTCGATTTTCGGTTATTCGGTTCGGTTGGAACCGAATAAACTGAATACTCACCCCTACCCGTAGTTCTGTCGCAGGAATGTACCCAGCGACCGGTGTACGGAGGAGGGATGATAGCTGTAAAATGGAAATTAAAATTTATTAAACAAGTTTATAATAAATTTAAACAAATTAAATGCAACAATTTTACTTACCGCCTGGTCCGAGTACAGGCCTAAATCTCCAACCTCATATCCCCCTCCGGGCGACACAGAGGATCTGTCTCAAATAGGAGCTGCAGCCTGCCCCTGCCCCCCTGCCCCTGCCCCTGCCCCTACCCCTGCCCGTAGCCTGTCCCTCGGCTCGCCCTCGCCCTCTGCGTGGGCCTCGCCATCGCCCTCGATCTCGACGTGGGCCTCGGCCTCGGCCTGCTCCTCAGTAGTGGGGTCGACCTCTGGAATACTCGACGGTACTGGCTGCGTAGAAGAAGAAGGTCCTAGCCTCGAACTGCTAGAGCCAGGTATGGAGACACTGCCGGCGACTAGACCGCTAGTGTATACTAGAGTGTGGAGGGATGAGGAGTCGGTAGAAGGAGTGGTAGATGGAGACTGTCGAGCTCGTCGACTCCCACCAGCACCGAAACTAAAGGATCCACGTCGAGCCATATCTGAAAAAATACAGAAGTATACCATACTACATCTGAAAAAAAACAAAAGTAAACCATACTACATCTGAAAACATCGCTAAGTAAACCATACTACATCTGAAAAAACAAAAGTAAACCATACTACATATGAAAACGTCGCTTATTAACGTCGCTAAAACAAAAGTAAACTATACTACATATGAAAAAAACAAAAGTAAACCATACTACAACTGAAAATTAAACATATTCAATCATCTTCTGAAAATTCATCTTGTTCCGATTCCTCTTTCTCTTCCTCTTCCTCTTCATCTTCCTCTTCACTTCTATCAACTTCCTCTTCCTCTTCTGATACTTCTACCTCTTCTAATTGATGAAACATGTCATGAGGAACTTCCGTTGAGTCCACATCGACAATATTTGTAATAAGAGGTAGTTCGTCTTCCTGATAAGCTATCTCGTCGACATCGAAGGTATTTCGAGCTTTAGTCTTACAGACTACCCACCAATCTGATCTCACGGCTCCTCGTTTTGGATAGCTGGTAAAGTAAACTAGCTGAGCCTGGCTTGCTAGAACAAACGGCTCATAAGCTTGATATCGACGGCGATAATTTATGTCAACAAGACCATGTTTGTCAACTCTCCAACCTCGACCTTGGATCGGATCGAACCAGACACATCTGAACAAGACGATCTTACAAGGTTCGATAGCATAATTGTCTGTCAGTTCCATAATCTCCCGTAAGACGCCAAAGAAGTCATTGCCTGGGTCGACGTCCTTGTAGTTTGAAGATTTTATGCACAAACAGTTATTCTTCCTAGAATCCAAATCCAAGAAGTCGTCTCTTATTCGAGCATTTGTTGACTTGAACCTGAAACCATTTACGCAGCAACTTGGCCAGGTCTTCACTTGATAAATTGGTCCCTTGGCTAGAGTTTTAATATACTCATTCTCAAGGATTGCCTCCAGACGATCAACCTAAATACCATATAAACGATGCTAACTTAATTATTATGTGCAAGTATAAACGTATAGAAAAAGTAAATTGTGAAGATATTCGTACATATGCTCTCAACCAAAAAGGAAAATGAAGTCTCATTTGTTGTTCTACTTCCTCCTCGATTGCGTACGGATTGTTGGACGTTACCTCATCCTTAAACATGTTGAAAAGCAACGAACACTACAAAAAAAAGTGTCTTTCTGGGACCCCAAAAATACGTCTTAAAAAGACCCAAATCGGTCCTAAATTGTGATTTGGGACGAATTTTAGGACGGTAAGTGACAGTGCTATTAGGGTGGCGTGGCAAAAAGTTTTAGGACCAAAAATGCCGTCCTAATTTGGTTTTAGGGTCGAAAAATGTAACCGTACCAAAAGAGTTTGAATTATTACATGTTTACGACGGTTTACAAAACCGTCCCAAAATAAAAGAGTTTGTGACGAGTAACATCCGTCCTAAACAAATTTGCCAGCGTTACAAAAGAATGTCGTTTATATCTAGGACAATTACATAACTGTCCCAAAAGTAACACTTAAGAAATTATTGTCTGTATTTTTCAGCTATAAAACATACAATTTAAATACACATAATTCATATAATCATGGACGTTGTCAAGCTTGTCCTCATATGTATCTCCAGATGTATCTCCAGGCATCAGAGCTCCAATACAAAAAAAGCTTAAAAGCTTAACAACATCAAGCATTCTTTACCATTAAGTAGAAGACAACAAAATTCATATATAACTATATATGTTCAATTGATAAACAACAAAAAGCTTAACATTAAGCATCCTTAACCACCATTTCCAAAATAAATCCAAAACAGTACATCACCCACAGCAGCTGTTACAAAATGAACCCATTGTCTCCACCATTACATACAAAATGTTGAACCCATTAAGCATCCTTAACCACCTTTTCCAAAATAAATCCAAAACACTATACATCACCCACAACATCAGTTACAAAATGAACCCATTGTCTCCACCATTACACCATGTTTTTAGTATATCCAACATGAACCAAAAAATTAACCCAAACTTTTTATCATCACAAGATCGTCGCCCATCATTTTAGCATATCCAGAATGCTTTTGAAGGACCTGCAAATGAAGATATGCCAATATATTAGCAACCTGCAGGTTACTATACACGAACAACCAAAAAAGAAAGACAAGTTCTTCCAAATTGTACAGACTAGACCACATTAATTTGTGAAGGTTTAAACAAATTGTACAAACCTACTAACAGTTCTTCCAAACTGTTCAGACCTGCGTACAAAAAAGTTGGAAAAAAAACAATGTACAGAAAAAGCTTCAAGTGACAAAGGAAGCTTCAAGTGAAAAAGGAACTTTAAGTGAAGACGGGAAAAATTGGGAAACATTTTAAATGGGAAGTACAATTATTCTAGCAAGAATTACAGTAACAAGCTGGAAAAAACCAATGTAAAAGTTAAAATCTGTTACACTCTATATCCAGTAAAAGTTAATTAAAATAGGGCAATTTTAATTAACTAAAATAGGGCATGGCTAAACAGTGCTATAGATAGACTGTCATATATATGACTCCCCTTGTGTGCTGCTGTCTTGCTCATTTCCTGTACCATACAACCATACATTGGGTTGATACACTCCCTCAATACAGAGTTACCTAGACCACACCACTCGGTTACACTCTATATCCAGTACATTGGATTCACTGAGGACACCTTCATGTACCCAGTCTCTACTTCATTTATTCCTCCTTCCTGATAGCTCATGCCTCTGTCTACTAAACCTGTCCTAAACTGGGATGATGCCCCTCGAGTGATTTTCTATCTAAGGTGGAAACAATATACTGACACCACAAGGTTGTACTACTTCCTGTGTATACTTGTACCTATATAGGGATTGGTACCAGGGGCTGGCACCATTCCTGTGTATATAAGAGTGTCGAAAACGAGGTAGTCACTCGGTCACTGGGCATAACTCACAAGATTATGTTCACTCATGTCCCTGTTCTGTCACTATTCTCCCCAAAAGTATAGGCTGACTGGGCATACAAAGTGCAAACAATTGCAACTGCAACTGGTACCCCTTAAATAAAGTTATAGTAGCACCTAAATTACTGTATCATAGTGTGATTGAACCCAGGAAATGCAGTGAACCTACATGAATTTGCAGTGGACGGGATCAAGGAGGACAGATGCAAGCTAACCTGGGGTTAGGATACCAAGACATCCCACACACAGGTTCAATGTTCTGAACTTGAAGTTCATTCTCCAAAATAAAGTTCAATGACTGAACTTGAAGTTTCAATTGTCTGAAATGAAGGTACAGATCGGAATATCAAAACAGGGAACTGAACTCCTTAGTTCAGAAGGACTGTTTATAATGAGATAATGACCTGAACAAAATAATGGACTGATATATGTAGGTGATATGGACAATTAGAGACTGAATATAACTGTATAGTATAAATCTGAGACTGAACATTTAGTCCAATAATTTGAACTTAAAACAAAACAATGGATACCCATCTAACATACTCTAAAATTCAGTGTAAAAAATAACTTGGCAATATGTAAAAAATATCACTGGTTTCGGAGTTTCCAGGGAAAAGGACACAGTGAAAACAGAAGCTAAAATTCAGTTCTGATACTGATACCGAGATTATGCAAAATTCAGACTATGCAAAATTCAGTCCAAAAAATCAGTCCAGAAAAGAAACCAATGTAATAAATACAAATTTTAACTTGAAAGAAAGGAAATGGAGAACCAAACATAAATTGCAGCCACGAAAGAAAACCAAACATAAGAATCACAGAGAAAAACCAATGTAATAAGTTGATAGTTGGCAAATTACCTGGACGATGTACTGGATTGTTGAGAAAGTAGTTGAGCATTCAGGAACATGGCCACAACTTCATCTTTGAGCTCAGTCCTAAGCTCACTCTTGACCGCCTCAAGCTCTTTCTTGTGCCGGGCCTCTTGCTCCTCACGCTCTTTCCTTAAAGCGTCAGTCTCTTCTCTCAACTTCTCTGCATATTCTCGTAACTTTTCACCATTTTCTCGTAGTTGTACAATCTCAGCATTTGTTGCTTGTTGAATCTCAGCCTGATGAGCTGCTAAGGATGTTGATCCTTTACCGCTTACACCTACTCCTCGGCCTAAAACTCGGCCATGCCCATCTTGTCCGATCACTTCCCTGTAAACATTATTTAATTGCTCCTCGTTATCTCGTTCTTCAGTTGGTAGCTCTTCAATTCTCCTTTCAAACATTTTTTATAGCATGCAAGGAGGTTTGTGTTAAATTTCTCTAATTTGCAATTGACATTTTGTTAAAAAAACTCATTATAAATATGAATTTTATATACCTCTGTTCCAGCAGCCCCGTCTTCTTAATTATAACTGCCATCTTTTCCTCTAGTGGCTCTCCACATGTTGACAAGGTCAACAGGCTTGTTTTCTAGCCTCCTCTGATGTGTATGCATGTTCCAAAGTAAGAAAAAAAATTATACATTATTAACTGAAAATATATGACAATTATCTTACCAAAAAACACAATACTAACCTTTCTCTTTATTTCTGGAAAGGATCTTCTACCAGTTCTAGGGAGAGCACAAAGTTTTTCGCGATTAACTTGGTTCTTCTCCGAAACTTTCTAAAAAACATTTGGACATTATTTAGTAAATTGAAATAAAGGGTTTGCCACTAGCATGAATATGGATGTAAGTTATTTGTTAGTCGATTTATACCTGTGTGTTACCCAAGCCCCAATATGCCACTAGAGTTGGCCATTGACTGGGCTCCACCCGGGGCGGCACATTTGCTAGGCGCTCTTCATCGGTCTCAAACTTTGTATAGAAGTCTTTTTTCACTCGATGCTTGAAGGCCTTCCAGGAAATTCCCATTTTCTTAAAGCAAATAGCTTTAAAAGCATCGGGTGCATTTGAGTTTCCCTTAAAAAAATATGATATCTAAGTTATCAATATAAGTAGCCATTATCAATAGCAAAAATATGTGAACAACAGGTGATGGCAAAGCATTCAAACATGATATCCGAGGTTATACTTCCAAACAACCATAAGAACAGCAAGATATAAATTAGTTGAATCATCCCAAACCAAAAACAAGTAACCACTTCAACATCTTCATTCCAACATTAAAAGAATATAAACAAAATATTGCACTTGAAATGACAGTTTCAATCAACACTTCTAGGCCACAACTGCTTCAATCGATTTGTTTTTACTCTTGGTGGTGAATTATAGTGCTATGATCTATAGCTTACAATACAGACCTTGAGTGTTACTGACTACAAAGTCAATGCCAATGTGTCTATAGGTTTAGCAAGACAGACAATAGGGGGTTCACTATCAAGTAGGATAATAGTAAAAATAAAGATAGTAATCCATGAAAATATAGATAAAGAGACGGGGAAAGTTACCTTAACCGACGCCCAGACCATTTCTAGTTTATCCTTATCAGCCTTACGCCAAGATAACATTGTTAACAGAAATAATTCGCCATTTCGGGAAAGGTTACCAAGATGAGACATCAAATGGTGCCCATGTTCTCCAACTGGTTAGAAATCTTCATCCCACTCTATGATTTTTTTTACTCCATTATCCCATTATTTCCATGGCTTAGCAGCTCCTCTATGTTGCCTAGTGGAAGGTCCACTCTCCATCGTACCTTATCAGAAACAAAAGGGAAAGACTCATAAATATACTACTTAAAAACCAGAACCATTAATAGCTCACAATTTACATTATAAATTTCAATACAAAACTTACCCTTCGGTATTTTCTCAGAATTCTCTACTGGCTCATTATCTAAAGGCTCATCATCGCTCTCCTGAAAAATTTGATGTCTTGATATAGGAATGCGCAAGACATCTTCCATAAAAGAGGGTTCTAATCGTGGATCTAATGTCCTCTCACCCATTGCTATGACATGTTCCATATTCTTTGCAATACGCGATGACCTACGCGTAGGACTGTTGTATGCAGCCTGAAAATACATAATCAATGTAGCAGTTTATAGGTAGGTGTTGTCAAGATAGTCCAACACAGTGCCATAGGGAAGTTCAAACCATAGTACGTAGTAAGCTATGCAAAAAAAATACACTAATAAGACATAGAAGTTAGTTCAAACCATAGTAAAATACTCTTCCTCTACAATTTGATCCCAGTTGAAGCTAGGCATCAGATCGAAGCTCACCGTGGGTCTGCAAGAGCTCAATAACATCCACGATGCGGCTCAACCAGATCTACCAATGAAGAACCAAACCACCATAGCAGGATACCCGAGTATCAGAAGAAGTATCAATTGCACAGTGGCGTATCAGAAGAAATTTAAGTGCACACTGGTGTATTAGAGCGTATCACAGCTCACTAGACATTGGCAGTACAAGCATTGGCAGAGGGTCAAGACCAGCATCAATGGAGGATCAACACTCGAGGACCCCGGATGTTGCTTTTCTCATCATTTGCTACATGTGTTGTATTAGATATAAGAAAATTAGATTCAATATGTATATAAAGAAAAGAAAAATTGCTCATCCTCGACAAAATTTGAGGATCAAATATCCAGAATTGTCAAGATAGTCCAACACACTAAAAAGACATAGAAGAAAGTTCAAATAAGAATAAAAATCTATGCAAGGAAAAGCTCAAACCATAGTAAAATACTCTTCCTCTACAATTTGATCCCAGTTGAAGCTAGGCATCAGATCGAAGCTGACCGTGGGTCTGCATGAGCTCAATAACATCCATGATGCGGCTCAACCAGCTCTACCAATGAAGAACCAAACCACCATATCAGGATACTCGAGTATCAGAAGAAGTATCATTTGCTACATGTGTTGTATTAGATATAAGAAAATTAGATTCAATATGTATATAAAGAAAAGGAAAAATGCTCATCCTCGACAAAATTTGAGGATCAAATATCCAAAATTGTCAAGATAGTCCAACACACTAAAAAGACATAGAAGGAAGTTCAAATAAGAATAAAAATCTATGCAAGGAAAAGCTCAAACCATAGTAAAATACTCTTCCTCTACAATTTGATCCCAGTTGAGCTAGGCATCAGATCGAAGCTGACCGTGGGTCTGCATGAGCTCAATAACATCCATGATACGGCTCAACCAGCTCTACCAATGAAGAACCAAACCAACATAGCAGGATACCCGAGTATCAGAAGAAGTATCATTTGCTACATGTGTTGTATTAGATATAAGAAAATTAGATTCAATATGTATATAAAGAAAAGGAAAAATGCTCATCCTCGACAAAATTTGAGGATCAAATATCCAGAATTGTCAAGATAGTCCAACACACTAAAAAGACATAGAAGGAAGTTCAAATAAGAATAAAAATCTATGCAAGGAAAAGCTCAAACCATAGTAAAATACTCTTACTCTACAATTTGATCCCAGTTGAAGCTAGGCATCAGATCGAAGCTGACCGTAGGTCTGCATGAGCTCAATAACATCCATGATGCGGCTCAACCAGCTCTACCAATGAAGAACCAAACCACCATAGCAGGATACCCGAGTATCAGAAAAAGTATCAATTGCACAGTGGCGTATCAGAAGAAATTTAAGTGCACACTGGTGTATTAGAGCGTATCAGAGCTCACTAGACATTGGTAACACAAGCATTGGCAGAGGGTCAAGACCAGCATCAATGGAGGATCAAGACTCGAGGACCCCGGATGTTACTTTTCTCATCATTTGCTACATGTGTTGTATTAGATCAAGATAGTCCAACACACTAAAAAGACATAGAAGGAAGTTCAAATAAGAATAAAAATCTATGCAAGGAAGCTCAAACCATAGTAAAATACTCTTCCTCTACAATTTGATCCCAGTTGAAGCTAGGCATCAGAACGAAGCTCACCGTGGGTCTGCAAGAGCTCAATAACATACACGATGCGGCTCAACCAGCTCTACCAATGAAGAACCAAACCACCATAGCAGGATACCCGAGTATCAGAAGAAGTATCAATTGCACAGTGGCGTATCAGAAGAAATTTAAGTGCACACTGGTGTATTAGAGCGTATCAGAGCTCACTAGACATTGGCAACGCAAGCATTGGCAGAGGGTCAAGACCAGCATCAATGGAGGATCAAGACTCGAGGACCCCGGATGTTGCTTTTCTCATCATTTGCTACATGTGTTGTATTAGATCAAGATAGTCCAACACACTAATAAGACATACAAGGAAGTTCAAATAAGAATAAAAATCTATGCAAGGAAGCTCAAACCATAGTAAAATACTCTTCCTCTATAATTTGATCCCAGTTGAAGCTAGGCATCAGATCGAAGCTGACCGTGGGTCTGCAAGAGCTCAATAACATCCACGATGCGGCTCAACCAGCTCTACCAATGAAGAACCAAACCACCATAACAGGATACCCGAGTATCAGAAGAAGTATCAATTGCACAGTATCGTATCAGAAGAAATTTAAGTGCACACTGGTGTATTAGAGCGTATCACAGCTCATTAGACATTGGCAGTGCAAGCATTGGTAGAGGGTCAAGACCAGCACCAATAGAGGATCAAGACTCGAGGACCCCGGATGTTGCTTTTCTCATCATTTGCAACCATAGTAGTAAGCTGTACACTAGAACAGTAAAAAAATCGCTTATGATCAAATTTTTAACCTTTTTCATTTTAGGGACAGAAGAGTCATCATTGTTTGCAACCTGCAACATAAGAAAAATAGTGAGATATTCCAATGAATGAAGACAGAAAACACAAGACTTGATATCCAATTTATTACCTTCTTCATTTTAGGGTCGAAAGATTCTTCATTATGGTTGCTATCTTCCTCGCTAAGCAAGTCATCACCGACGGGGATATACTCATCATCTCTTTCACTTGCGCTTCTTTTTCCCATCTTACTCGAACTTGTTCGAGTAACCATCTTTGAATTCATTACAAGCTTTGAAGCTTGTTGCAAATTCAAAGCATCCATTTTCATTTTATTTCTAGTAATATTTTCCAATCTTTGCCTCTCATATCCCGACATAAACCCAGGCTTGATAAACTTCTTCTTTTGTGGGGACATTTTTCCTAATAGAAGTTAAAAATTGCAATATGCAGGGTTATCCCGTGATTGGTCATTACAAACCTACACTATCAACTCAAATACAAATTGCAGTCTCGTATAAGTAGCATGATGAATTAAAGGGATATAGAAGCCAGAATAGTAGAGCCACTAAATAATTTGATGGTACTTTACAATTTGGATGCTTTATCACAGAACATGTAAAAGCTACTAAATAATATATGTTTATCACAGAACATGTTTATCACAGTAATGTCTAGAGAGGGACAAAATGGACAAAAAAGTAATAATTAAAACACAATCTAATTGGATACAAACACATATATGATTAAAATTATATTACAAGATAATGTCACAGAACATTTTTGTTCCAGACTTCCAGTCTATTGAGGAGTTTCTATGTCAAAATACCTGATAAGCAAACGACTTACGTACATTTATATACTATCATCATGCGGACATTACAACATTAATGATATTTATTATTAACAGCACAATGACCACAATAGGATGGCTAGCACACCCAAAAGCCACTAAATAGTAGAGCCACTAAATAATATATGTTTATCACAGAACATGTTTATCATACAACATGTATAAGCAAGTATATGACAAGATGAATGAAGTATAGTATAGCTTCTACAACCACTTTCCTGTAAACATTTTTTCTAATAGAAATTGAGAATGAATGAAGTAAAGAAAATAAGCAAAATTAATCAACATTCACTGAAATAAGCAAAATTCATCAACGTTCAATCACAGTAGATAAAACAACCAACAACTTGAAAGGATATAAAATAGCTAAGAGATACAAGTTTGTAATTTGATATCCATCACAAATAGTTGCAAATCAAGCTACAAACTTGCTACTCATGACCACTATCATCATGGTCATCATCACCATCACAAATATTTGTGTCAACCACCAAGCCCTCTACTCCTTGCCTAACCCAAGATCCATTATGAGCTTCATCCAGATGTTGCATGCTATAAGGTTCCACTCTATTAGCTTCTAAATCTTCTACTATTGTTGAGTACTTGTCAAATGCGTCTCGCGGCGACATCTGAACAACAACATGCCAATCTGACTCTAGAGGGTCTTGAACATACCAAACTTGTTCTGCTTGGGATGCTAAGATATAAGGTTCATCAATCACCCTATTCTCTTTGTATAACAAATGATTGAAGTTCACCAGAGTAAAATTAAACTCATCCACTTTCTGGCCCACTCGTGGATTAACCCAGTTGCACTTAAATAAAACATACTTCATGTCGTTCAAATATTTTATCTCAATAATGTCTATCAGTTGTCCGTAGAATATAACATCCCCTGTAAGAGGATTTCTATCTTTCCGACTAGAATAACTCATTTGTTCTGCTTTTAGGAGGACTCCACTATTCTGAGTTTTTCTACGAAGATCAATTTTTTTTGTTCGAAATCTAAAACCATTAACAATGTAAGAATTGAATTTCAAAGCATCCTTAAGAGGGCCTGAAGCTAAGCTTCTGATCTCCTCTGATATTTGTATGTCTGGTAAACCTTTCACCTATATTAAAAAACATTAAATAAGTTTAATAATGATATTTTACTGCAAGTTGTCAAAAATATTAAATGTTCATTAAAAGATACATCTACTTACATGCTCCTTAAACCAAGTGACAAAGTGTTCATTATGAAGGCGACTAATAAGGTGTCGTTGTGAAGCTTGTGGATATTTTGACCCAAGTTCAGCAAGGTGTTTCCTGTATAAAGATGTAGAAATTTATTTCAATTACATAACTAAACGAGAGGATATAAATCATGGTATTAGTCAAGACAAACTTACTCAATGAATGGTGCTACTGCCTCCGTGTTGGCAAGCACATATCGATGAGCTTGTATTTGCATAATTGGATCAAGTCGAAAGTGCACTGCTTTACCTACAACGCGACCAAATTTTTTTCCTCCATCATCATTTCTTCTTGGCCGCTTCATTTTGGTTTCCGTATTATTGTCCAAATACCTTGAGCAGAAAGTCATACATTCTTCTAACAATACTGATTTAGCAATAGAAGCCTCTGGATGAGCACGATTCCGCACATAAAGTTTTAAGGTGTGCAAATATCTTTCTATGGGATACATCCAACGATACAATACTGCTCCAGCAATTTGTAACTCATCCACTAAATGCATAGGCAAGTGTTCCATTATATCGAAAAAGCCAGGTGGAAAAATCTTTTCAAGACTACAAAGCGTAAGTGCCATACGATCTTCAAAAAATTTCAAGTTTGTAATACTATTTACACTTGAACACAACACCACAAAGTAGTTGCTTAATTCAATTAAGGATTTAACAACATGCTTTGGTAAGGCCCTTCGAATAGCTATAGGAAGTAACTGTTGCATTAAAATGTGATTGTCATGACTCTTAAGACCCCACATACTCCGCTCTTCTGTATGCACGCATCGAGATATATTAGATGAATAACCATCAGGGACTTTTACATCTCGCAACACTTTCAGGAAAATGTCCTTTTCTTTGTTGCTCATTGTGAACTCAGCTGGAGGCAAGTACTCTAGAGTTCTTCCCCGTGGTTGAGGATGTAGCTCTGATCGAATTTTCATATCTCTGAGATCTTTTCGAGCCTTTATATTATCTTTTGTTTTGCCTTTAATACCTAGCAAAGTAAAAATGACATTATCGCATACATTTTTTTCAATATGCATAACATCTAGATTGTGGCGAATCAAATTGTGTTCCCAATATTGTAGTTCAAAAAAGATGCTCTTCTTCTTCCAACCTAATCTTGTTTTTGGCAGACTGTGTCTTTTTGCTCTCTCTTTTTCTTGTTCTTCCCTCTTCCTCTTTGTAAAGAGGTCCTCCTTCTTATATTCAGTTAAAACATTGAGATCATTCAACTGCTTTAACACTTCTGTTCCAGATAATGTCAAAGGTGGTGGCCTCATTTCTAATTTGCCATTAAAAGTTACCCTCTCCCTTCGAAACTTATGGCACCCCGGTAAGAATCTACGATGACCCCAGTAACAATACTTGCCACCATTTGTCAATCGGGTAGCTTGATGATCCCTATTACAACAAGGGCAAGCAAATTCACCTTTTGTGCTCCATCCTGACAACATAGCATATGCAGGAAAGTCGCTAATTGTCCACAACAGTACTACATTTAGTTGAAATAACTGTTTGGTTGATGAATCATAAGTAGAAACACCAACCTCCCAAAGTTCTTTCAATTCCTCTACTAACGGTTGCAGATAAACGTCAATCTTATCACCTGGACCTTTTGGTCCATCAATAATAATAGACAAAATTAAGTTAGGTTGCTTCATGCACAACCACGGGGGTAAGTTGTAAGGGACGACTACAACAGGCCAGGTACTGTGAGCAACACTCATATTACCAAACGGATTAAGTCCATCGGTAATTAACCCAAGTCTAACATTACGACTGTCTCTGGCAAAGGATGGATTATTATCATCAAAAGCCTTCCAAGCACGAGAATCTGTCGGATGCCTCATTACACCATCCTCTACTCGCTTCTCAGTATGCCATTTCATAAGCGAAGCTGTATGCGATGACCAAAACAATCGTTGCATTCTTGGTATTAAAGGAAAATATCGAACCTTTTTTTGAGAAACTTTAGTACCCTGGTCAACCGGAGGAAGATTACCCTCGTTGGCATGATCAACTTTATATCTAGAAGCCCCACAAATCTCACATTTGTCGAGATTCTCAGTTTCATTTCGAAACAACATACAACTATTAGGACAGGCATCCCATGTTTTGTAAGTGAACCCCAAGTCAGTAGTTAGCTTACTGGCTTGATAGTATGATTTGGGAATCTTGGCACACGGAAACACCTTTTTTAAGAAGACCAACAGCATTGTGAAAGAACGATTTGTCCATCCATTAAGTTGTTTCAGGTGTAAAAGTTGGACAACAAATGATAGCTCAGTGACACCCTTAGGACAACTATCGTACAAATCGCTTTCTGCTTCATTTAGAAGTTTGAAGTATTTCAGCATGCATTCATCGGACCGCAAGTTTTCTTCTGCCATGGGCTCTTCCTCGCAACCCATATTTTCTATCATGCATGAGAATCCCATTCCCTCTCGTACCATTGTTGTCATATTAGCACATTCATTTAATCCAGCATCACTTTCATCAACTGACATATCATCTCCTATATTATCGGTGTTATTACCCAAACCACCCAATAACTCCCCATGATATATCCAATCCATATAACTCCTTTCAAATCCATACATCTCTATATGAACCTCCACAGTCTGTCGATTGTGATAAACACGATTTACACATCTACTACATGGGCAATAAATATGGACCGTATCAGCATTCTTAGTTCTATATGCAAGTTTAAGAAATGCTTCGACCCCATCCTTGTATGCCTTTGAATTCCAATCATGTGATCCAATCCAACGCTTATCCATATCAATTTCCAAAAGACAATTATCACCTAGCACCATCCAAAATATATATTCAGAACAATAGTTGTATCTTTATTGTTTCAAGAATTCAATTTGAAATTTCTATTTGAGGCAAATGGAGGCAAAAAGCTTGAGGCAACAGCTATATAACTTTCTAATAATTAAAATACAGAGGCAAATTAGAGTTAAAATCATATAACTTGAGGCAGCAACTATAGCTTGAGGCAGCAACTATATAAGTCTTATCCATTTCAGTTTCCAAAAAAAATATACTTTCTAACAAATTAGAGTTAAAATTCTTATGCAATATATCAAGCAAAGACAAATTTAATAATAGAGCAAACACTTATTGGTAGCCATGTACTAATGTGCCCAAGAAGAAGAAATAATAAGCATATAGATAACCAATTGATTATGACAATTACTAGCTAGAAAAAGGAAATTAATATACCAAGGTTGATTATGACTTACTGACATGGAACTAACACATGGCACAAATAACCAATTTCAACTGAAAAGCTCAAGCATGATTCACAAATGTCGATTTTCAACAAACTAAAATCTATAAAGAACATAGCCAGGTTCAAATTCATCTCCATTTATAATATGTTTAACATCAATCCAGAATGGGCATGCAAATGTGTCCCAATTTTTTAAAAAAACCCATTTTTTACAAATAATCACAGTAATTCCTACATGAACGCATAATCACAATAATTTGACAAATTAAAATCTACAAACAACATAGCCAGGTTCAAACTCATGTTCCTATCCATGCAAATGTGTCCCAATTTTTCACAAGAAAACCCAATTTTTCACAAATAATCACAATAATTCCTACATGAACGCATAATCACAATAATTTGACAAATTAAAATCTACAAAGAACATAGCCAGGTTCAAACTCATGTTCCTGTCCATGCAAATGTGTCTAGACCTGTCAAGTCAGCCGGGCCGGCCCGACACTGAATTTGGGTGGGCCGGGCTCGGGCCTCTTCGACCCATGAACTATAGCGGGCCGGGCCAAGGGTGAAAAATCTCAGCCCAGTCCGGCGCGTGACCCACGACACGGTGGGCTTCAGGTCGGGCCGGGCCGGGCCGAGATTTGATTGGCACATGATACATTTGGGTATTCATTTCATTCTTCTCCTCCAAATTTTTGCTCCTATGGCTTAGCCTCAACAACACAGTCACCGTTCACCGCCCGTCATGAAGACTGGCTGGCATGTACCCACAAAAAAAGCCAAACTAAGCACAGCACAGCAAAAAGCAAAGCCAAGCAAACCCAATCCAAGCAAAGCACAAATTGCTTGGCCAAAGCCAAGCACAGCACAAATTGCTTGTGCTAAAGCCAAGCATAACACACATTGACAAACAAATGATAAGCAGTATTTGGGGTTCGGGCCAGGCCGGGCTGGGATGGGCCGGCCCGGCCCAGTTGACAGGTCTAAATGTGGCCCAATTTTTCACAAAAAAATCTATTTTTTCACAAATAATCACAAATAAATGACAATGTGCACATATTTTGGTGTTCTAACATATTTTTGCCACCAAATAATTTTCTCAATAAACTGATATACTTCATAAGCCGAAATCTTCCCAAAAAAAAACAATCACCTAAATAACTGATGCTTAAAACTAAGACAAAAACATGCAGCCGGGAACAGTGTCACATGTAAATAATTATGAAAAATTGGTACATAATCCTAAAAAAAATCTTGGTAAATAATCATGTATAAACAGTGTCACATGTAATTAAATTCGAGCAAAAAATTGATAAATAACTCTTATTATGGACAAGTAATCAATTTCAAGCAAATGTTGATAAAAAAAATTGGTAAATAATCTAGGACAAAATAACATGCAGCCATGTAAACTGTGTAGAACACTCATATTTCTAGCAAAAATTTGAGTAAAGTGTAAAACACTCAAATCTCAAGCAAATAATCTAGGACAAAATTACATGCAGCCGTGTAAACAGTGTGAAACACTCAAATTTTAAGCAAAATTTCAGTAAACAGTGTAAAACCCTCAAATTTTAAGCAAATAATCTACGACAAAATTACATGCAGCCGTGTAAACAGTGTGAAACACTCAAATTTTAAGCAAAATTTTAGTAAACAGTGTACAACCCTCAAATTTTAAGCAAATAATCTACAACAAAATTACATGCAGCCGTGTAAACAGTGTGAAACACTCAAATTTTACACAAAATTTCAGTAAACAGTGTAAAACCCTCATATTTTAAGCAAATAATCTACGACAAAATTACATGCAGCCGTGTAAACAGTGTGAAACACTCAAATTTTAAGAAAAATTTCAGTAAACAGTGTACAACCCTCAAATTTTAAGCAAATAATCTACGACATAATTACATACAGCCGTGTAAACAGTGTGAAACACTCAAATTTTAAGCAAAATTTTAGTAAACAGTGTACAATCCTTAAATTTTAAGCAAACAATCTACGATAAAATTACGTGCAGCCGTGTAAACAGTGTAAAACACTCAAATTTCAAGGAAAAATTGAGTAAATGGTGTAAATAGTGTAAAACACTCAAATTCCAAGCAAACAATCTAGGACAAAATAACATGCATCCAAATATTAGGGCAAAGACTAAAATATTTTGGTAAAAAATTCTAAAGATTGGGGGAAGTATACCAAGCAGCAGCAATAGAGCACCTAGGGTTGGAAGATCGGACAGAGAGAGAGCAATGGTCGGGGAGAGAGAGAGAGAGAGAGCAGCAACACTGGAGCACCAGGTCGGAACAATGGTCGGAGAGAAAAAAGAGCAGCAACACTGGATCACCTAGGTCGGAGAGAGAGAGCAGTTCTATCGCCATTTTTGATCGGAAAGATAGAGAAGTCCTATCGACTATAGGAAATATGATTTGGGATGGACGGTCTGGATTAATCCATCCGATCGAATGGTTACGATGGAAACACGTGGAGGTAAACTTTCCCCCCATATAATTTGGCAATTAGCCGTCACACGTGTGGTATTCCCGCCAACATATTTGGGACAAAAATATGTATTATTTGGAACAGAAATTTTCATCAGTCCCAAATAGTGATCCATTTTCACAATCTGTCCCAAAAAAAAGCAACATTTTGTTACTAAAAATATAGCCGTCCCTAGAATTATACTTTTAGGACTTTTTAGACTAGTGTTCCTTATAGTGTCGTCCAAAAAGATACTTTTTTTGTAGTGGAAGCATAGGTATATTAGTTATATTTAGAAGCAATGAAGCACGCGAAATAATTTTACTTACCCCTCTAGCTTGTCCACTTCTTCCTCGTCGCAGTTGAGCAATACATATAACATTGCAGCGCTAACCTCGTCGTCATTTAGATATCTTTTTTTCATTTTACCAGATGGTTTTTCGTAGGCAGTAAATACTTTCAGTTTTGCCTCAATACCAACTTCATAGCCGTCGTCATTTCTGGGAGCCCTTGTTCTGTTTGTAGCAATATGAGGCTGAAAATACATGGAACAGAAGTTTAAAATCTCCTCAAGGACATATGCTTCACAAATAGAACCCTCCATCCGTGTCTTATTTTTCATCTTCCTCTTGAGGTGGTTCAACTGTCGCTCGAACGGGTACATCCAACGATAACCGACAGGTCCAGCAACAAGAGCCTTATGGATAAGATGAATCGGCAAATGCTCTATTGAGTCGAAGAATGCAGGAGAAAAAACTCTCTCAAGTTTGCAAAGTGTTACCACAATGTCCTTCTCTTGCTTCTCTAAACGATCGACGAGCAACTTGCAAGAACAAAGATCTCTGAAGAATATGCTAAGCTCTGTTAATGGATTCCAGACTACCGGCGGTAATAATTCCCGAAATGCAACAGGAATTAACCTCTCCATGAATATGTGACAATCGTGACTCTTCATTTCGGTCAGTTTACACTCCTTTATGTCGACACATATTCTTAGATTGGAGACGTATCCGTCCGAAAATTTTAAGTCCTGGATCCATCTACAAAGTCTCACTTTATCCTCCTTGTCCAGCGAGTAGATTGCCTTAGGCCGCAAAAGCTTTCCCCTCCCGTTGTCTATTATGTGCAATGTAGGACATCTGTATATTTCGGCTAAGTCCAATCTAGCCTTCTGATTGTCTTTTGTCTTTTCCTTGACGTCCATTACAGTATTAATTATGTTATCAAACACGTTCTTCTCGATATACATGACGTCAAGGTTATGTCTAATCAGATTTGTGCTCTAATATGGTAGATCCCAGAATATACTCCTTTTGGTCCAGTTATGATCTTCGCCAAATCTCTCGCAACGGCTGCTCGTTGTAGGATCTTCAATAGCACTTGGAATTTCTTTTACTTGCTCCCATGTGTCCTCTCCGGACCACATTGGCGGTGGATCGCCCTTCTCCATAGCTCCGGCGTGGAAAGCAGTTCTGTTCCTACGGTACGGATGGTCTTTCGACAAGAACTGCCGGTGACAATCAAAGAAGCATGGCTTTCCTTCGTGTCTCAAACGAAAAGCCTTAGTGCGGTCCATGCAATACGGACATAAAAGCCGACCATGAGTGCTCCATCCAGATAATATTCCATAAGCCGAAAAGTCGTTGATTGTCCACATTAGTGCTGCCCGCATCTGAAAATTCTATTTTTTTCGAAGCATCATACGTGTATGCCCCTGTTTCCCATAGCTGCTTCAGCTCATCTATCAACGGCTGTAAGTACACATCGATGTTCCTTTTCGGGTTGTTCGGACCGGGGATGATAATAGTTAAGAACATGTAAGGTATCTTCATGCACATCCAAGGCGGTAGGTTGTACGGAGTAAGGATTACCGGCCAGCATGAATATTGGGAGCCTGAAAGACCAAATAGGGTAAAACCATCATAGCAGAGCCCCAGCCTTACATTACGTGCATCAGAAGCAAAATTAGGATATGCTCGATCGAAGTGCTTCCACGCTTCTCCATCAGATGGGTGATCCAACACTCCTTCGGTCTGTTGTCGCTTGTGCCAACTCATATTTTTGGCAGTCTCTTTCACCATGAACAACCTCTGCAACCGTGCATCAACGGCAAGTAGTGCATTGAAGTAGTCGGTCTTCTAGACTTGCCTGCAGCAGTTGGCTTGTAGCGATCAGTACCACAGAATCTGTAAACTTCTGCATCCTTATGATCTTTGTAGTAAAGCATGCATCCGTTCTGACAGCAATCGATCTTGTCATATCCCATCCAGAGGGATCTCACTATCCTTTTAGAGCGGTAGAAGTCTTTCGGTAACTTGACACCCTCCGGCAAGATATCGGTAATCAACTCGAGCACTCTATTGTAGCATTCATGCGACATGTTAAAGTCAGATTATATGCTCAAGAGCCGAGTGATCACCTCTAACGGTGAATGGTCCTCACAGCCAGGGTACAAAGGAGTCCTTGTATTCTCCAGCAACTCCGTGAACTTCGCGGCATCGGCATTCGGTGCCTCCTCAGCTGCGTCACGATTGTATGGATCGAAACTAGGCCCCGCAGTGTCGAAGACCATGTTCACGTACTCGTTGTCGACACCAGTTTGGTTGTGGACATTCATATAAGGCTCCACATAAGGCTCCGCTTGGAATGATAAAGGTACAAGATCTCCGTGTGCGGTCCATTGGTAGTAATTCGGAAGGAAACCCTTTGTGTATAATTGATACGTCATATCCAATTCTGGTTGAAACTTCATGTTCCGATATTTTGTACATGGGCACTTAATGTCCATGCCGTCCATGGATTGAGGAAATGCCTTCACGAATTGGAGGAATTGTTCTACTCCGGCGATGTATTCATCTCGCACACCGTACCTGTCATCTCGAATGCGGTTGTACATCCACGAACGGTCTAGCAGATACATGGATATAGCCATTTCTAGATATCTGCAAATATGAATAAACTTCAAAACAAAAACGAATATACAATATACTACATACATACATATATACTGCGAGCCCCTTAGGGGCCCCACCCCGACCAGCAGACCCCCCCAACCCCACGAGCAGCAAGAAGGTCCTAAACCGACGTACGGCCGTGACTCGGGACCATTCCTATGAGTATCAGGATCAAAGAAAATAGACGACGGTATTAACCAACCAACAAAACTACGTGTTACAAATATCGGCACGATCGGTACGTGGTTTTGAGTCGGAGTATCAGATTTTTCGGTGTCGGAAAACAAATAATTATTAGTAAATTATCAAATTTTTCGGCACTATCGGTGCCCCTGACGCAGCCCCCCCCCCCCCCCCCCCCACGTACCCCCCCTACACCACCCCTAACCCTAACCCGAACCATATCCCTAACCCCTCCCCCACCATCCCCCCTCCCCTCCCCAGTCACCCCCCCTGCTCTTCTCCCCCACCAACCACCCCTAACCCTAACCCGAACCATTACCATAACCCTCCCCACCCCTCCCCCCAACCCCCTCCCTCCCCCACCCTCACCCCCAGCCGCCCTTTTCCTCCCCTCCCCCCGCCCCTCCCCCTCTCCACACACCCACCCCTAACCCGAACCCTAAGCCTCCCCTCCCTCCAGCCCCCTCTCCTCACCCCCCTGCCCCACCCCTCCAGCCACCCCCCAACCATTCCTCACCCCCAACCACCCGCACCCCCCTGCCCCTCCCCCGAGCCACCAGTACCCCTCCAACCACCAACAATAAAAATAGAGAGAGAGGGAGTCATGTACCAGAGGAGAGTCGCCGGAGAGAGTGAGAGTCGCCGGAGAGAGTGAGAGAGCCGGAGAGAATGAGAGTCGCCGGAGAGAGTGAGAGCGCCGAAGATAGTGAGAGTGAGAGCGCCGAAGATAGTGAGAGTGAGAGCGCCGGAGGAAGAGAGTGAGATAGTAAAATGGATGGGGGAAATGAATCGGAGGGGATTTAATTTAATTAGAATTTAGCGACGTTCTTACTAACGTCGCTAAATTAGTCGCTATTAGCGACGTCATAGCGACGTTTCGTGACAACTAGCTCATGTAACTAATATACGTAGTTGTCATGTCGCTATTTTTATCGCTAGTAGCGACGGTTAGCGACGTTTCAGTTATACATCGCTAATGTTATTAATTTAGCGACGTTCTGTGAACGTCGCTAAATTTACGTCGCCAATTGGGCAGATTTTAGTAGTGGTCGAACGGGAACGGTTGAATTAAGATCCATTCCCCGTTATGGAATGGCTTCTTCGAAACCAAGTCCCATATTCAGCGGGTTGCGCCTCAAGGATTGACTATGCGGCTGAGTCGGGAGAGGCCTCTCGTTGCTCTGCTTTTCACGCCACTTGCGTTGGTTTTGGCCTTCGTTTTCTGAATGCATTTTCGTGAATGTTTTCGATGGTTTTCATGGCTTGTATTTCGAACTCACAATTTCTATCGAACTTTTGAATTACACAGTATTCTAATCGATTGCTTGTGCAATTTTAGGTAATCGCGTAGGCGACGTCTAGCATGACCAACAAGTTCACTCGCCTCAAGCAAACTCAAGGTGAGTGGCTGGCCCTTCTTTCCTCGACCCTCTTCTCCAATACATTATCAATGCTAGACATGTGTTAGGCTAGATGAAATATTACGCTACGAATGATATTCTAATAAATGGTGACACGACACATACACGAACTATAAAACTGCTTGCCATATAACCTCATCGTGCTTGTAGTTACCATATTATATAGAACCGTGCTAAGAAAAAGACGAATCAATTAAATGAATGTCGCAACAATACCATAAAATGTGCCTTGAAATAACGGTTAACTTAGCACGGTCATGGACAACTTGTCGACAAGGGCGATTGTTTCTTCGGACGGTATCCCGAGGCCACGGGACCGTTTCGGCCTAGGAGAAAACACGGATAGCTATGTCAGATGCATGCCACGGTAGGTCGTGGTTTTCAACGGGGCTCGCTACCTGCGCTGAAGGACCTCTGTCTACCAAGCTATATGTCCAGGATGGCTTGTCATGCCGGTGACCTTCACGAATACACTCTATTATATTTTCTTATTAACAACATGACAGGGAAGAACATGGTAAGTTTACGTTACAACGACACACTCTGCGAGGGTAAGACATATCGTCGTTATACTGTTGTGCCTTCAAATATAAGTTTGAATTGACTAGGATGGCTAAAAACTTCACTAAACATTTGCATGCACGTTCAATTAACTTCTTCAACAAATGAAAGCACGAGATTTAAATTGCCACGCACAGCACAAAGTGTAATGTGTTGACCCTCGCTCTCAACAGGTACCCGGAACCAGGATAGTGTGCCAAGGGACTGAAGGCGACGCTCATTTTTTTTGAAGCCTTACTAGCGTGAAGGCTAACTCTCCAATATTTTGAAGACTCCAATTCAACTGCATCATGCAATGCAAACTCTCACCGATCTCAGGTCTTAGAGAGTCATTTTAATGTTTTGTAAAAAGGAATATAAATGTATGGAAAGACTATCTCATCGATGTCGGTTGTAAGCCCGAGAGGCCTCTTTTATAATTGAGTCTATAATCTAACTTATTATCAATGAAAATATAAGTTTCCTTCTCTATATAAATGTGTTCAATTTCTCTGCGTACTCTCGTAAATGCTATTGTTTCGGATAACCTTATGAACCGCCTTGTGCGAGAACAACTTAGGCTTGTACGGCATCACGTCCGGGGGACGATTATCGATTTTATCGAATCGGGGCATGACATAATGGTATCAGAGCACGGCTTTACGTCCTTTGACCTTCCGTTATAAGACTCGAACTCTCGATTCCGTATAGATGAGATATGTCGTTCCATACGAGTGAGTTCATAATAAGTTTTGTGACTAATGCATTTTGCCTTCAAAAATCTCAGAAGGCACGGCGGTGAACGTGGCGACGAACGAAGAAATCGCTTCGAGCGGCTCGAGTAGCTCAAGGCCCGGACCCTCTAACGATGCCATGGAACGGATGTTGCGTATGCTGGAAACGCAACAACGACAAGCTGAAGAAAATCAACGCCAGAACGAGCAACATCGACGGCAGACGGAGGCACGCCAGAGTCAGTTCGAGTCCCGATTCGATGCACAATTCAAGTTGCAGCAGAAGCAGCTTGATACTCTTCAGCAAATCGTTCAGACAGTTGTGGCCAACAACAACTCGGCGACAACCCATGCCATAACCGAGCCTGCGGCCAAACAAAGTAAAGTCGAACCGGAGTACCCGAGCGTCTACCTGCAGCACCGAGGAGTTCCAAGTTTAAGGTGTCAAAATTCAACAAAAGTTTCTGCACTTTCTTCTACGGTACTGAAGACCCTTCTGTGGCAATCGATTGGTTGGAGGAGTTGGAAGACCGGTTCGAGCTTCTGGGCATCGATGAGTCCAAGAAAGTCGCATGCGCTCAACTTTTATTCCGATTGAACGCACACGACTAGTGGGCCATGCAAAAGCGAGCAATCAGATGCGACGACGAGACAGCGACAATCTCTTGGGCCACCTTCCGAAAGGCGTTCGAGATCGAGTACCTCCCTGCAGCCGTTCGACAAGAGAAGGAAAATAAATTTATGCAGCTAAAGCAAGGGAATATGACAGAGCGACAGTATGCAGCAGAGTTCAATAAGTTAGCCAAATTTGTTGGAGAATTCCTGTCCTCCGCGGAGAGTCGTACACGACGGTTCGAAGTGGGTCTACGACCATCTATTTCTGTCCATGTTTCTGTTCCGGAATACAAAATGATGGAGGAGTCTCTCAACCACGTCCTCCGCCTTGAACGCCAATACCCTCCAGTTGTTGCCGGTGCTGTGCATACATACAATCACAAAAGCCCTAGCCACGCGGGAGGAAACAATATGACCAAGCATCCGAACAATGGGCACCAGGGCGGACATCAAGCGCAGAATCAGGGACCTCACTGTACCAAATACAACCGAAACGGACATCTTGTCGTTGACTGTGAAGTTCAAAATGGCAGGTGTTTCATCTGCAAAAAAAGGGGTCATTATCATGGAGATTGCCGAACCGAAGAAGAAACAACTTGAACATGCCTCAGCATCAACAGCACCGTCCAGGGAACCAAGGTCTAGCGCCTCGAGCCCATCAACCCACACCGTAAAATGGCCAAGACCGTCGCCCCAATGCCCAGGGTCGCGTCTACGCCACGACTCGAGATGAAGTGCTTGCATCAGATACGATTGTGACAGGTATACTAAATTTCAATAATGTGCCTGCTCGTGTACTATTTGATTCAGGCACTTCGTATAGTTTTATATCGGCAGACTTTGCCGTCGAGGACAAATTTCCTATAATATCATTAGATCACGACCTTAGCGTAAGTACACCTTCGGGCACACCACTACTCACAAATTTAGCCTGCGGCGATAGGATTATCTGTATCGGCGATCAAAAGAACGGTCTTGACGTGATAGTTCTAGACATGAAGGACTATGACATCATTCTGGGAATGGACTGGCTTGGCCCTTGCAACGCCACCATTGACTGCACAGGAAAGAAGGTCACCTTTCGCATACCTAGAGTACTCGAATTCTGCTACTCGTGTGGTGAAGCATCGTCGACCTGTATGGTGATTTCGGTAATTTTTGCTCGGAGGATGCTGCATTCAGGATGCGAAGGCTACTTGGCGTCCGTTCGAGACACGCGACTGGATGGTGCAAACGTAGGTCAGGCCGACGTTGTGACAGAATTCCCTGACGTGTTCTCGGACGAGCTATATGGAATGCCACCCGATCGAAAAATCGAATTCACCATTGATACATTCTCCGACGCCCGACCGATCTCAAAAGCTCCGTACAGAATGACCCCGGCAGAACTAAAAGAGCTCAAAATTCTGCTGCAAGAGTTACTCGACAAGGAATTCATCCATCCAAGTGTCTCGTCGTGGGGTACGCATGTGCTATTTGTCAAGAAGAAGGATGGATCGATACGGCTCTGCATCGACTATCGTGAATCGAATAAGGCCACCATGCGGAATAAATACCCATGCCCCATATCGACGATTTGTTTGATCAACTCCAAGGTGCCACGGTATTTTTGAAGATTGATCTTCGATCGGATTATCACCAGCTCAAAGTCAAGCCAGAGGACGTGTCGAAGTCTGCCTTCCGCACTCGTTACGGCCACTACGAGTTCTTGGTGATGCCATTTGGCCTGGCAAATGCTCATGCCATCTTCATGGATCTAATTAATCGGGTGTTCCGTCCGTTTGTTGACAAATTCGTAGTAGTCTTTGTCGACGACATCCTCGTCTACTCGAAGGATCGAGCGCAACATGCAGAACACCTGCGGACGGTACTCCAAATCCTTCGAGAGAATCAGTTGTATACGAAGAGGAGCAAGTATAAATTTTGGCTGAACAGCGTTTCATTTCTCGGGCACATCATCTCCGCCGCGGGCATCTCAGTCGATCAGAAGAAAGTCGAGGCAGTTGCTGATTGGAAACGGCCTGCATCAGTTAGCAAAATTTGAAGCTTTCTAGGCCTGGCGGGATACTACCGACGCTTCGTGAAGGACTTCGCGAAGATTGCATTGTCGTTGACTCGCCTCACCCAGAAAGGAGTCATATTCAAGTGGTCAGACGACTGTGAAGCTTCCTTCCAGGAGCTCAAACAACGGCTCGTTTTGGCCCCAATACTTGCTCTTCCTGAAGGGACCGAGGGATTTCAAATCTTCAGCGATACTTCTGGACAGGGCTTGGGGTGTGTGCTCATACAACAGGACAAGGTGATATCTTTTGCTTCCCAACAGTTGAAGCCGCACAAGAAGAACTACCCCACGTACGACCTAAAACTAGCGACGATTGTGTTCGCGTTAAAGCTGTGGCGTCACTATCTTTATGGCGTGGCGTGCAAGATTTATACGGATCACAAAAGCCTCAAGTATGTCTTCACCCAGAAGGAACTGAATTTGCGGCAGAGACGATGGCTTGAACTGATCAAAGACTACGACTTATCAATCGACTACACGCCGGGCAAAGAAAATGTTGTAGCGGATGCGCTGAGCCGAAAGTACTTAGCTTCATTATGCATCAACAGTCGACTGTTGCGTGACTTGGAAGGAATGGACATTGAACTTCGAGTTCATTTTAGAGATACGAAACTGGCACAACTGCGGCTGGAACAGAGACTATTGGAGAAAATCAAGTCTGCTCAGAAGGACAACCCATACCTGGAGAAGATGCGAAAGCTGATATCGATAGGAAAAGCATCCGACTTTGCAGAGGACGAGTCGGGAGTGTTGCGAGTAAAGGGTCGGCTATGCTTTCCGGATGATGCAGAACTTAAAAAGGAGATAATGTCGGAGACGCATTATGCAAAATATTCCTTGCATCCTGGTAGCACCAAGATGTATAAGGACCTCCATGTTGTATTTTGGTGGTACGGCATGAAGAGAGACGTAGTACTTTTTGTGTCGAAGTGTCTGGCATGTCAGCAAGTTAAAGCCGAGCACCAGCGACCGGGCGGGGAGATGCAGAACCTTGCCATTCCAGAGTGGAAATGTGATCATGTCACTATGGACTTTGTTGTTGGCTTGCCGAGGACACCGCGGGGAAACGACGCCGTCTGGGTCATCGTCAATCGACTAACCAAGTCAGCGCACTTCATAGACATTAAAGTTACTTGGAGCGTCGACCGCCTTGCTCAAATATACCTTGATAAAATAGTTCGGCTGCACGGGGTCCCAGTATCTATCGTCTCGGATCGAGATGCACGGTTCGTGGCACGCTTCTGGAGTAGTATTCATTTATTGTTGGGGACCAAGTTGAAGTTTAGCTCAGCTTATCATCCTTAGACTGACGGCCAAACAGAACGGGTGAACCAGATTCTCGAGGACATGTTACGACTCTGTGCGATCGAGTTGAAGTCAAGCTGGGACGTTCATCTACCGTTGGCCGAGTTTGCATACAATAACAGCTATCAGTCCAACATCCAAATGGCGTCGTATGAAGCTTTGTACGGCCGGAAGTGCAGATCGCCCATTTGTTGGGATGAAGTCGGAGAACGGCAGATACTTGGTCCGGAACTGGTGGAGCAGACTGTGTAGAAGGTCAAGTTGATACGGGAGAGATTGAAAATAGCACAAAGTCGACAAAAGAGTTACGCCAACACGCAGCGACGACCCCTCGAGTTCTTGGAAGGCGACTATGTATTCCTGAAAGTGACACCCATACGTAGAGTTACCAGATTCGGCGCGAAGGGGAAGTTGAGTCCAAGATTTGTTGGTCCGTTCAAAATATTGAAGCGAGTCGCCCAGTAGCTTACCAAATTGCCTTATTGCCTACTTTGTCGGAGGTACACGACGTCTTTCACGTCTCACAATTATGGAAGTACGTGCACGATCCGAGCCATGTAGTAGATTTGAGTCAGCTGGATCTGAAGGTGGACTTGTCGTATGTCGAAGAGCCCGTACAAATTTTGGAGTGCAAAGATAAACTTCTCCGCAACCATGCTATTTCTCTCGTCCGTGTCTTCTGGAGAAACTATTCGGTCGAGGAGTCGATGTGGGAGCTTGAGTCAGAAATGAAGAAAAAATTTCTTTCATTATTCTCGTAGAGGTAGGTCCTATTCTTAAGTTTCGAGGATGAAACTTTTTTTAGTTGGTTATGGTGTAGTTTTCTGTCCCTACATCGTGCCCCGTTCTCCGTCCACGGGGTGCGCGAGAAAGGAACACTGTCGACATCGATTCGGTCGTGATCGAACGAATCGGTCGAACGGGAACGGTTGAATTAAGATCCATTCAACGTTATGGAATGGCTTCTTCGGAACCAAGTCCCATATTCAGCGGGTTGTACCTCAAGGATTGACTCTGCGGCTGAGTCAGGAGAGACCTCTCGTTGCTCTGATTTTTATGCCCCTTGCGTTGGTTTTGGCCTTGGTTTTCTGAATGCATTTTTGTGAATGTTTTCGATGGTTTTCATGGCTTGCATTTCGAACTCGCAATTTCTATCGAACTTCTTGAATAACACAGTGTTCTAATCGGTTGCTTGTGCGATTTTAGGTAATCACGTAGGCGACGTCTAGCACGACCAACAAGTTCACTCGCCTCATGCAAACTCAAGGTGAGTGGCTGACCCTTCTTCCCTCGACCCTTTTCTCCAATATATTAACAATGCTAGACATGTGTAAGGCTAGATGAAATGTTACGCTACGAATTATATTCCAATAAACGGTGACACGACGTCTCACGTACATGAACTATAAAACTGCTTGCCATATAACCTCGTCATGCTTGCAATTACCATATTATATAGAACCGTACTAAGAAAAAGACGAATCGATTAAATGAATGTCGCAACAATACCATAAAATGTGCCTTGAAATAACGGTGAACTTAGCACGGTCATGGAAAACTTGTCGACGAGGGCGATTGTTTCTTCGGACGGTATCCCGAGGCCACGGGACCGTCCGGCCTAGGAGAAAACACGGATAGCTATGCCGGATGCATGCCACGGTAGGCAGTGGCTTTCAACGGGGCTCGCTACCTGCGCTGAAGGACCTCTGTCTATAAAGCTATATGTCTAGGATGGCTTGTCATGCCAGTGAACTTCACGAATACACTCTATTATATTTACTTATTAACAACATGACAGGGAAGAACATGGTAAGTTTACGTTGCAACGACACGCTCTGCGAGGGTAAGACATATCGTCGTTATACTGTTGTGCCTTCAAATATAAGTTTGAATTGACTAGGATGGCTAAAAACTTCACTAAACATTTGCATGCACGTTCACTTAACTTCTTTAACAAATGAGAGTATGGAATTTAAATTGCCACGCACCAGCACAAAGTGTAATGTGCTGACCCTCGCTCTCAACAGGTACCCGGAACCAGGATAGCGTGCCAAGGGACTGAAGGCGACGCTAATTTCTTTTGAAGCCTTACTAGCGCGAAGGCTAACTCTGCAACATTTTGAAGACTTCAATTCAACTGCATCATGCAGCGCAAACTCTCACCGATCCCAGGTCTTAGAGAGTTATTTTGATGTTTTGTAAAAAGGGATGTAAATGTATGGAATGACTATCTCATCGATGTCGGTTGTAAGCCCGAGAGGCCTCTTTTGTAATCGAGTCTATAATCTAACTTATTATCAATGAAAATATAAGTTTCATTCTCTATATAAATGTGTTCAATTTCTCTGCGTACTCTCGTAAATGTTGTTGTTTTGGATAACCTTATGAACCGCCTTGTGCGAGCGCAACTTAGGCTTGCACGGCATCACGTCCGGGGGATGACTATCGATTCTATCGAATCGGGGCTGACAAAAATCACGAAGAATGGCCAATCTCCATCATTTTAACACAGTGAATGGTCATTCTCTGTGTTAAAACCATGGGAAATGTTTATCACGGAGAATGGTCATTCTCCGTGTTAAAATCACGGAGAATCAATTCTCCGTGTTAAAATCATGAAGAATGGCCACTCTCCGTCATTTTAACACGGAGAATGGTCATTCTCCGTGTTAAAACCACGGAGAATTGCCATTCTCCGTGTTAAAATGACGGAGAATGATCATTCTCCGTGATTTTAAGAACGGAGAATGGCAATTCTCCGTGGTTTTAACACGGAGAAAGGTTATTCTCCGTAGAAATCACGGAGAATGGCCATTCTCCGTTCTTAAAATCACGGAGAATCCCCGTGTTAAAATTACGGAGAATGGTCATTCTCCGTGTTAAAATCACGCAGAATCAATTCTCCGTGTTAAAATCACGCATAATCAATTCTCCGTGTTAAAATCACGAAGAATGATGGAGAACAGTTGACAGAAACCTTATTTTTTATTTTTTTAGAAAAAAATTTATCAGGAATAAAGAGTTTCGTTCTTCTTTCAAAACGATGCTAACTCTTACGGAAAAGAAGAAGAAGATCTTCTCTCCACAATTGACCTAATCGTCGAAAAACTTCAAATCTCTCCAGGAAGATGATGATGATGATGATGATGATGAGCGATGATCGAAGTTCGACTGAAGAAAAGCACAGTGAACTACGAACGATCTTTGCGATCTCTACTGAAGATGAGAGCAATGGAATTCAGATCTCTCGTGAAGAAGAAGAAGAAGACGAAGACGAGAATCGTAATCCAAACCTGAGTTTATGCGAAGGGGTAGTTATGGTATTATCAAAATGGCAATTTTGTAAATACAGAGCATCTAAAGGGAATCTTGGAATATTTAACGCGAAAATATATAATTCTGAGCATTTCATAAACCCATCATGCGGGTGGGTTTTTCATAAAAACTAACCCCAAAATTGGGTTTCTCAGCAATTTCATGTCACATGTTTGGGAAAGACGTTGTAGTTTTGAAAGTAAATAGAGGGTATTAGCGTCCAAACAACATTTGAATGCAAAACTATTCCTAAGGAGGAGCTTGGAAATAGTTTTTTCACATCAATGGGAATATGAAGCCCCTCGTATTCTCCCATAATTCTCAATCCTAAATATACCAAACATAGATAAGGAATTCAAAAACTCATTCTCAAGCCTCCAAAACTTGAACCAAACGTCCACTTAAGCCTCGTTTGGTTCATGGAAGGGAAATCAATTTCCTTGTATTTTTCATCCGGATAGGAAAGTAGAATTCCTATCAGATTTTCTTTCTTATGTTTGGTAAAACAAGAAAATATTTAAGAAAGACAATTTGATTTCTTTTTCAGTGTTTGGTTGATGTAGGAAAGAAAAAGACAAAATATATCATTGTTTCAATAATATCCAATGTTAACATAATTATAATCAACAAAATACGAATAGTTAATTGGTAAAATAAACAATAAATCAAGGATATTTTTGTAATAATATTTGGTAATTAATGTTGAAAAAGGAGGAGGAAAAATGAATACCATAGGTCCTAAGGCATCTCCAACGGGGGTTTCTATCTTCCCTATATTTCTATGGAAGAAATCCATTTTAGAAAAAACTTTTCCGAATGGTGGTTTCTATCATCATTTATATCCTATGTGGAAATGATGAATGATGAAAAATTTCTATGAGAGCTTCTACATGTAGAAACTCTCAAGCCTCGTTTGGTTCGCGGAATGGAAAGGAAAGGAAACTAATTCCTTGGTATTTCCTTTCCTTTAGGAAATTATAATTCCTATAAACTTTCCTTTCCGGTGTTTGGAAAGATCGGGATTATAGCCAGAATATATCTTTAATTTCCATTATAGTGTTTGGTGTTTGTAAGGAAAGAAAACAAAATCAAGTCAATTTTCCAAAAATACCCTCGTGCTAATAAAAATAATTATTACTCAGAAATATTTTAGTCTAAAAGATATTATGGATAAAAATGGTAAATAATATTATGAACATGGATATTTTGGTCAAAACTTTTTGTAATAAATGCGGATAATTTGGAGGGAAAGTGATTCCTTAGATAAATGGGAGGAACCACTTTTCCTCCTATTTTTCTACCTCTTGGGAATCATTTTCCCTTTCCAACAACTTTCCTTTGGCTCCCAAACGTAGGAAAGGAATCACTTTCCTTTCCCAAGCTCAAATTCCGGTAACCAAACGAGGCCTCATAGAAATTCTCCTCTCATGACAATTATTATTGGGTCCCACCCCATTAAATTGATCCTTTTATTTTGTGACACCTAGGATAGAAATAGAAAACCATTGGAGAATATATTTTTTTTGTTTGTACAATTTCTATGTACAACTAGGATAGAAATTACAATGCCAAATAGGATAGAAACTCAATTTTAGAAATCACCAATGGAGGTTTCTATCTTCCCTATTTCTATGTTAGAAATCTATTTTAGAAAAACTTCCTCCCAATGGTGATTACTATCTCCATTTCTATCATGGATGGCAATGATGTAGGATAGAAAATTTCTATGAGGGTTTCTAACATTTTTTGTGTGTGTACAATTTCTATGTAAAAACTCTTCCAACTAGGATAGAAATCTCCCTAAAGTAAAATGCCAAGTAGGACAAGAACTCAATTTTAGAAATCACCATTGGAGAGAGGAATCATTTTTTTTCTTCTATTTGTTCACATATCAGTAAAATATTTTTCAAATTTGTAGCTACCAAACAAAGAAAATGAACAAATTTTCTTTTCGGATTTCTTGAATCTGTGAACCAAACTGAGGCCTTAGTGTTTTTTTTTTTATTGTGGCAGGGTCTTTAACTCGATGCAAGAGCAAACTAGACTAGGTTCAAATTTTTATGACGCACACATCTTAAACGAATGTTACAATAAGAAAATAAGTTAGCTAGGGGTGAGCATTCGGTTTATTCGGTTTAAACCGAACTGAATAACCCAAAATCGAATTGGACCGAAACCGAATAAGCAAAACCGAAACCGAATCGAATTGACCCAAAACCGAATCAAACCGAACCGAATTAAATCGGTTCGATTTTCGGTTTATTCATATTTTTTTTGATTTTTTTGAGCTTTTTTTTGTTAATATATATAGTAACTAAATATACATAGACATATTTAGTATATACCTATATATATTTAGTATATACCTATATATATATTAATACTTATATATATAGTACACACACACACACACACACACACATATATATATATAAATTAATTAATTAAATTTTCTTATTCGGTTTTCGGTTTTCGGTTTTGGACCGAAATCGAAACCCAAAACCGAAACCGAAACCGAATAAGAAAATTTAGTATTTTCAAAACCGAAACCGAACCAAATTTTTTTTAAAACCGAACCGAACCTCTTATTCGGTTCGGTTCGGTTCGATTTTCGGTCCAAAACCGAATAATGCTCACCCCTAAAGTTAGCATCAATCCCTCTCTCCACCCATAAAATGAACACTATAGCCCTACATGGGTCTATAGAAATAACATAAATACTAATCCTTAACCAGGGATTACTTAAGAAATTAAGTTTGTTACTTCTACTTCTTTTGTGGCTTTAAGGCTTCAAATAAAAGGAGTGATGATTAACGCCTTGTATTAATTGAGTGGCTATACTTTGTGATCCTTGTTTCTTTGTAGGTAGTGGTTTCCGTACTTCAGCTTAAACTTTAAGATTGCCTGATTGTTGTTACTTGTTACCATGCGCTAACATACTTCTCTTTCTATTATCTTAATGAAATCAGTTCTTGCTTGGTATCAAACTTTCATCATCATCATCATCATCATCTTCTTCTTCTTCTTCTTTTTCTTTTATGTAAAAAAAGAAGAAGTTTTATCGTTATTAATTTCGTATTTTATTTTACTTTTTCGTCTATGGCCTTTCCTTTGCCACCACCAATGCACACAGAGGAAAAAAATTTGATACAGATGAAGGTATGGAGTATGGACCCATTTGTCGTATAAAGGAGGTATCAAAACTTTGACACCTCCAGCTGTATCAAAGTTTTACATCACATGGGATGCGTCGACACCTTGCTCGAGGACCGATCCAGCCGATAGATGCTCCCAAAGAGACACAGTGTACTCTTTGATTCCTCGCGATAAATGTACTATTCTGGTACACATCCAGGCCACCACATTCTTGAAAATGTACTTGATTACGAAACATCCCATATGCGAGAAGCATTATGCGGCAGTCTAGTACAGATCCTCCATCCAGCCTAGGCTGGAACATGGCCATCTTCGGCAGTCCCCCCTATCGATGATTGGGACAACTCCGAAAGATTTTATTTTCTTGGCTAGAAAGAATTTGTCAGTGCCAGTTTCAATTCATGGGCCTCCCTTTATTCCTCCTTCCTTCATGATCACACCACCAAGATTTTTCTTTTTTTTTTACCCCTAAAAGCACGGTACAAGCATCATCATATCATCATTGATTCAACATGTCGGGTCTTGGGACCATGGCCGGCCCAGAAGTAAGCTAGACAAGACTTCGGACTTGGACAACCTCCCTCTACTTAGGACAACCCCCCAGGCTAAGTGTGACCCCAATGGAAGTCAAGGAGCAACCAAGACTAGCTCCGGATAGAACAACCCAACCCCCGGACCGGCCCTTCTCGGGACCAAAACGCCGCTAGCTCTGGCTAAAAGTATCCATCTCCCCAATCCACAAAAGCAGGATAAAGGCGCCTATCGGCAAAGCATCATACGATGGTAAAAGCACCCGTTTTTCGAATAAGAAGCTACGAGCTTTCCGGAGGACAAGAAGTATAATCCGCAGTCCAATGATTATTGATTAAGTTGAGAATCTGACTACTGTATGATTCGTAAGCGTCGTTGTCAGCTTGTAATATGTCTTTCGGATATTCTAATGACCATTAGGAAACAAAACTAACCTATCATCCCCCATCAAGGAAAGGTAAATGCCTACTCAGCACCCTACTAATTTGGTATATTTGTGGATAATGTTGAGATTAAAACAAAGAAGAAAGGAAAGAAGGGAGAAAAAACTCGGAAGATGATCGAATTCAAGTAGCTAGATCATCCTACTTGATATCGACCATCGCAACATAGTATTTCAAGATTCACTGTACAACAGGGGTGGATCCAGAAATGTATACTGTGGTGGGCTAGAATAGGTTGGGGTGGGCTACATGTAGGTTAACTCCCAAAAAAATCAGCAAAAAAAAAAATTTATATGAAAAAAAAAGAAATCATTTTTTTTGTGGTGGACTAGAGCTCACCCCAGGCCCTACCTGCATCCGCCCTTGCTGCAGAAGGAATGAAAACACGTAAAGCCTGAAATTAAACATTTTTGAGAGTTAATTTTGTTGGAGTTGATGGGATTCTCAACCTGTGAAAAATACTTCGGAGTCGGATTGTGTATTCCTATATATAATATGAATATCCCAATAGAGTTAGATTGAGTATTTCTATATACAGTAGGAATATCTCAATGGAGTTGGATTGGGTATTTCTATTTCTATATATAATAGAAATAAGTTTGAGGCGCTTATACATATTAGATGTTTTCTCACCCTAAAATATATCTAAAAAATATTTAAAAGGAGTCAAGAGTGCTTTACAACTCTTGGAAAGAGAAAGAGGAGACTGACGGCTAAGATGAGATCGTTTCGAAAAATTCTTTCTCGTCATCTTATTAGTGTGCTTGTAAATCGTGTTTTCTTCTTCAAGGAGTTGTGGTGATCCGTATGGATTGGTGAGAAGCTTGTAAGGAGTCGGTGTATTTCTTATTCTAATAGTGGTGGTTTTTCATGATTGGAATTTGATCGTCCCGTGGTTTTATCCGCAAGGGTTTCCCACGTCAAACATTTATTATATTTGTGTTTGGCTTTCTATGTGATTTTGGTGTTTGATTTTGTGTGCTTTTCTTCAGTTCTCTTATAGTCTCTTTGGTTTTGGTGTACGGTTTTCACATTTCGTTTCCAACAAATTTCACAGCATGATTAATAATCTGAGAACTGAGTAATATTGAAGTAAAGATTTGTGATATGAGTGGATGACTGTTGGCCACAACATATGGTTGATCAGCAAGCCTGTTCTATATATATTCCAGGCAAATTAGATTCATATTTGTCATGGATTTTGGAGGGGCCTGGAGAGGACCAATGTGAAGGGGGCCAGTGGCGAGGGGCTTAACAACTTGGTTTTGTCGGACATGCCCTCACGAATAATGGCCACTTACTAGGGCTGTAGGACTTTCAGAAGGCTTTCCATAAAGCATGGAACATTTGATTGGTCATGCATGCATGAGAGGCCAATTCTGCTTGAGACCACTGGCCATTGTGACAAAATGGAGGGTGATGAGGACCAAGTATTGGACTCCCATCATCGGCAACATTATGCTTAAGCACATGTATTTGCTAGCTTTACCCAATGTGCATGCTTAGCTTTGTTGTGAATATGTGTCTCTCTTGTGTTTGCCCATAGTGACATTAAAAGCCTCCTCATTGTTACATCCAGCTGATAGTAGTCACTAATATAATAGGCTTGCTTACCTTTGGATTAATAATACTTAGAATGTGCAATAACTAAAGCGATAGACTATAGAGTGTTAGGTTTTACCCGTTCATGAGATGAAGATAAATAATTGCGGGAGCGTACCTGAATTTATTGCTCGACTTAATGGATGTTGAAGCGAACAATACCTCTTTATGCGGTTCAATCTTCCAACTTGATACGACCTTTAATGACAAACAGCAACAAGTTTCGACTAGCCAACAAAACCTCGAGGGTCTATATGTATCTCCATGTATTCTTTATTTCGTTAATTATCGTATGTTAACAAACTAATTTGGGTGACAAGTTGAACATCTAGCGCTAGCAGTATGCGCAAGTTAGGGTTTAGGTGGATCGATGAATTAGCATCTTCCGAAGAACTGCTGGCGTTAACCCGTTAATTAAAAACCCTAATTATCAAGAACCATCCAGTGAGAAGATACTATACTATACATCACCAATTGAATTAATATTGTGAATTGTAAAGTTGAGATCATTAAGTACTTTTTTGCTTCATAATATGAGCCATAGACCATAATTAACTTTACGAGCCAGATATTATTCAATTGAAGGTCAGAATGAAATGTAAAAGTTGTCATCATCAACACATAGATTAGCTACCATTCTGGAGTAGGCAGTCTTCCTCCTAAATTAACATCAATCTGTTGTCCGTGCTCGCCAACTTTAACCGCTGCGAGAGAGGGAGAGAACAAAGGGCTCTGGGATATTTTTTTTCCTTTATCAGAAAGATTGGAAGTGGAAGTGTCACATATCCAGATGGCATATGTTCTTATAGCAGTGGAGCTCTGGCTGTGAGGCATTGCAAATACATATCCACTCAATAAAGCCATCAACAAGTTGAAATCAATATTGCCTTCACATTTGTAATAACATGATATGATGCTCAATACCGAAAGCATAGAAACCACTTTCTAGAGCATATCCAATGAAACAAAGTAGTACCTTACATATAAGGTATCTTCCAAAAAGAAATTAAAGTTTGGCTCAGATGGCTCTTTATGTAATTGAAAATTACAATCTATATATATCTATATATATCATTGGGGGGTTTATATTTTCTGTGGTACGTATTTAGTATGATGAGCTTTACAAAATTTAAAACAACAGTGGAACAGAAGGCCTATCTAAATTTCAAGAAGAGGAGAGGATGACATTGGGAGTTTTGTAGCTTTTTCCCCCCACATATTAGTGGGGGCATTAACTATAGCTTAGCGAGGAAGTATGCGGAAAGGGTCCTTTTCGGAAGTCAAAAGGCCTGCACTCCAACTTTGTGTTCTCCACTTCTCTAGAAGTGGAGAAATTATTCGGGAGCACTGATTTTCCTCCAATATTCCTCCAATAGTACATTACCACGTCACTCTTATTTAATTAGAAGAAATTAAAAATAGAGGATGGTGCAGCGATGTACTATTGGAGGGGAACCAAAACTCATCACCGCTACATGGTGAGCCCAGCGCACTGAATAGTTTCTATAGGAATAGGTGGCGCAATCGTATCTCACATCGGGTTGAGCACTCAAGGTTCACTAGTTTTGTGATCACAGTTTAGGATCATGTCTCGTGTAGAATCAACTTCTAGGTGCATGATTAATAGTTGTATGGATTTGTTTGGATGATCTAAGTTGTTTTGTGCAGAAGTTGTGTCGTGGCAAGTAGATGTGAAGTTGGTCTCTAGACGTACAATAAAATTGGTTTCAAGAGGATGGTCCAGGATCACGACCTAATTAAGGTGTAGCCATCTCTAGCAGATGGTCCCCGTATAATATCAAAACTTATAGGAACGTACAATGTCGAGTGGCAAGCTTATCAAAACTTAGAAAGGCTCTTGGACCCTTCGTTTTCATAAAAGCAAAAAAGAAGTTCAACATTACACATATGACAGGGTGAATTATATAGAGAATTTGCACAAGGCTACACATAGATACCTAAGTTTAATATAAAGCACAACTTTACGTTGCTCATGTTGTCTAACAAAGAATACTTTATGTACATTGCCAGTGTATAGTAAAGTCTTTGATGAGCTGACGCTTTATGTAAAATATGAACAATATGGAGAACAATTTATGTGGGCTTCAGCTGAAGCAAAGCATATTAGTCCAAGAGGAGGAGTGTATTCTTTTAGTCCAAAAGGAGGAGAATATATATATATATATATATATATATATATATATATATAAGGAAAATATAATTATTTTATGATTGCTCTCATTAGGAATGGTATATATATATATATATATATATATATATATATATATATATATATATATATATATATATATATATAGTCACTTGAGCAAGAAATCATTGGCTAGGTTAATGGTCAATTCCTAATGAGAGCGATCATAAAATAATTATATTTTCCTTATATATATATATATATATATATATATATATATATATATATATATATATATATATATATATACAATTGCTTGGTCTTATGCCTCCGTACTAGTCACTTGAGCAAGAAATCATTGGCTAGGTTAATGGTCAATTCCTAATGAGAGCGATCAAAAAATAATTATATTTTCCTTATATATATTTTTTTTTTATATTTTTTTATATATATATATATATATATATATATATATATATATATATATATATATATATATATATATATATATATATATAATCATTTGGTATTTTTTTTATTCTGATCCTTTATTTTTTTATGTTTTAACGATTTTATTTTATATTATATAGATAAGATAGGTATAGTCCTACGATAGACAAATGAAGTTTTTTTTTTGAAAAAATTTGAGTGGCATCCCTTTTTTTTTATGCTTATTTAAGGTGCACCCTACAAGTTTACATGAATGTATGACACCCCCCACTTTTGACGGTTTCAGTCCAAAACGAACGGTCAACCCCGTTGACCAATTTTTTTGGACGAAAATACCCCCTATCTGTTGTCCTCTTCCCCGCGTCAACTATCCGTCTCCCCCCGCCGTGCTCGGCCCACCTCCACGGCGTCGCCGCACCCCCCCTCCCCGACCTCGCCGCACCCCCCGGGCCATCACCACCACCACAATCACCACCATCATCATCATCACCACCACCATCACCCATCATCACCACCACCGACACCCTCCCCCCCCCTCCTGCTCCGTCCCCCTAGCCCCGACCGCCGTCGTCGCAGCAACAGCAGCCGCGGTGGGGGCTAGGAGGCGGAGCGGGAGGGGAGGGGGCGGAGCAGAAGGGAGGGGGAGGGTTTCGGTGGTGGTGGTGATGGTTGATGGAGGTGGTGATGATGATGATGGTGGTGGTGGTGGTGGTGATGGCCGGGAAGGGGGGGTGCGGCGAGGTCGGGGTAGGGGGTGCGGCGACACCGTGGAGGGGGGCCGAGCACGGCGGGGAGCAGCCACGTGTGACGGGGAGGGGGGACACACAAAAGGAGACAAGGACATTTTCGTCCAAAAAAATTGGTCAAAGGGGTTGACCGTTCGTTTTGGACGAAAACTGTCAAAAGTGGGGGGTGTCATACATTCATGTAAACTTGTGGGGTGCACCTTAAATAAGCGTAAAAAAAGTGAGGTGCCACTCAAATTTTCTCTTCTTTTTTTTTTATGTGTTAACGATTTTTTGTTTGTTTTATTATGTAGATAAGATAGGTATAAGTCCTACTATAACCAAATGAATCCAACATAAAGTGAGATATTTCAATAACTAATTACATCGGCGGCGGCGGCGGCTGTCACGACCCGGTCCCAATTTCTTGGGTCGAATCGGAGCATGCCCAGCCTGCACCGTTGTTGAGACGGCGGCAGTAAGCTGTATCACTCATGCAGGTAATCAACAACACAAATTCTAATTGCCACAACTTTTAATATTTCGATAAATAAAACTTGTCCAAACACAAAGTTACAATTGATAAAATAAATAGTCTTTTCAAACAACAATTGGAAATATAAAATGACAACAGCTAAAAGATAGACTCGTCATCTCCAAGTCCAGCATCATCTGGTAGCACAGCTGGATACAACTCAGGATCATAATAACTACTAATCAGTAGCTCTGCATCATCAGTAGGACCTAAAAATATAGTCTCCAGTCAGGAGGGAGCAAAGTACAATTCATGATATTTTAACAATTGAAATAATAATGGAGTTATGCATTTTTAAACAAGTTGAAATAAATGGTTTTCCAACAGTTAAAACAGTGTGATGTGAATAGGCAATGAATATGACCGGATTGGGTTGTACAGTAGTATCCAATTGATACGATATGGCTTATCCCCGTGTGTATGAGGGGTAAGCTAACACAGTCATTATACTATTTTGGATGTGGTCATACTCATTACACTACTCTCCCAGTATCCAACAGTTAAACAGTCAATGCTCTCAGAGAGAGTTCCGTGTTGCATCGTGGTTTAAACTTGCAATAAAACTATTACTAAATAATTGTAAACTACCACAAAATGTACTTGCCTTCGATTATGACTGGATTTGAAATGTCTTCGGGATTGAATTCAGACTTGTCCTAGAAATCCTACAATCGAGAAGTCTGCCTTAGATTTCCAAAATTGCCATGCTAGATGTGCTAGTTACAATCTCTAAATTTGTCCTAGTCAATTTTAATCTTTATTATACTAACTCAAACAAAACTCGATTATCTAATGCGTTACATTTAATTATGATGGAAAGATCATTTTATATTTAATTTCGAAAAAACTTTGTATTTATCGGTTTATTGGCAAAACTTGGTATTTTATAATTTATATAATAAAACTACATTTTTCTTTAAATGAGAAAACGTGAAACTTGTTTAAATAATAACTTGTAATTTTTTTCTAATTTATTTAATGTGAGAAAATAATATTGATTTTCTATAAAATAATTATTTTACTATTTTACGTGTTTACGTCAAACACAAACCAGAAAAGAATAAAAATTTAACTAACTTATTACAAAACCACAGAAAATAATAAAACTGGGCTTATGCCCTTTACAGACCATTTTACATAAATTTAAATAAGAAGAAAACTCTGGTTAGTCTCAAAAATTATCCTACAATTTATTTATAAAATAAAATAATAATTTAAATTAAATTGAATTAATTTACGAGTCTCAGATATTGGTCCAATCGTCAAAAATAGCTAATGTCTCAACGTCCGGTAAAACCCGGTTTCGTTTGCATTTTGCTAAGGGCCCATTGACCGGTACGGTCGTCGCCCAAAAATCCAATTTAATAAACAATTTCGAAAACCGATTTGAAAATCCATTTATATAATTTTTTTAAAAATTTTCGGCAGCATTCCCTCTATTTTCGAGATAACCCAAAACTGAAAAAATGTGCCACAAACACCAAACACAAGTCCCATACCAGGAAAACCCAATTTCCAACCAAAAAATAATAATATCCAGAACCCGAAAATAATATCCACAGCACGTTTCCGAAATTCGGAAAACCGAAATGAAACTCGGAAAACCCGAAGTGAACTTCGGAAAACCGAACGAACTTCAGAAAACCGAAAACCAACAGAACACTCAAAGAAAATAAGTCACAGAACCAATTCCGAAATGGAATTGGAAAACCTAAACCAATGAAATTCCCAGAACTCTTTTCCGAGAGATTCTCGGAAAAATCCGAACCAACAGAAAACTCAAAAACCAATCCGAAACCAACAGAACCTATCCGAAAGGGTTTCGGAAAGCCCAAAAATTGTCTCATCTATAATTTACCGAATTCCCGGGGGAAATTCGTGGACCAAAATTCATCATAGATAAAGAGGGGATTCAACCCTCTCCTCTGTCTCATCATGATAAAGAGGGGATTCAACCCTCTCCTCTGTCTCAACCATATCTGGTGTCCCCGCAGCAGATTCTTGTAAGACCGGAGGAACGTCATCGGAAGGCGACGAACTCCAGTCCACTTCATCATCAGGATGCCTCGAGTCCGCAGGACCCTCAGCATCCAAGGCCTCCACGGCAGATGGTGCTCTCCCAGAAGTTGTTGCGACCTCGAAGTCAGGAGATATTAAAACCTCCGCAGGAACATCTTCGGGACCTTCCTCCACGGGAGACATTAGCATCGGTGGAATGCGCTCATCAGAAGAGCCTGCCACCTCCTTCGGTTTACTAGCGCCCGATTTTGAAACACGGGACTTCTTCTTCAATCCCTACAAGAAGAAGAGCATAAGTCGCCACAATGACGAAAAGAATTAGAATTATAAAATATTCCTTACCTCAGCAAGGATTGATCCTGCTGGCATTATAAGTGGCACTTCCGTAACCTTCGGGGTCGGCGCCTTTCTCGACCTTTTCGGTACAGAAGAACCAGCTTCTGTGTCAGCACGCCTTTTCCCGACAGACGGGTCTCCCACTGGTACTGCAGCAGCGGCCCGATACCCTGCCAACTCTGGTGGACGATATGATCGGGCTGCCATCAACATATTCGCTGTCGCCTCCAGCTGGGTTCCAATAATGAAACTAGTCTTCCTGTCATAACCAGGAGACATAGCAGTCATAGTGCAATACAGCTTAGCGGCCGGATATAGGATCGACGGCCGAGGATTACGAACTGGCGTGGTGAACTTAACGCTAGTGCATCCAGCGTTATAATATTGCCAGCCCCGGGCTCCATCCAGCAAACTCCCGATGAAGCCTAAACTACTACTGGGATTTTGCAACATTAACTGGGTATAGCCAAACTGACGAGCAAATCGGCTTGGCAGATAAGGCTCCAGATAACACCTATTCTGGTTGCGGTAGACCAGGTGAGAAGGCCGGATACTCTGCAACCAACGAAAACTCCATTTCGGCAGAGTGATCGCATCTTCGCCAGAGTCAACTAAATCTTGGTCGGCCTCAAAATCTTTGAAGATCGGGCCAACCTTGACAATCTCCCACCCCTGAAGGTAGGACAAGACTCTCCTGCAAACGGGGACGCCAGTGTAAGACCACTTCCTCTTATAGAAGCGGCGAATGAAGGCATCTCCTTCGACATGGTCCTCCTCCGGACCGGGACTCATCACGTTCGGATGATGCAAGATCAGCCACCCCATAAGATAATGGAAAGGCAGCTCGGCCCGGGGAAAGTTATCATTACTACCTCTCTCGTGGATCACATCATCGGCAAAGGACCTCAAACCGCGCAACAGGTTGCACACCATCGCGGGGAGGAGAGCCAAAGGTCGTCCACAGGCCAACTTCACCGCAGGCAAAATGAGATTCCGATGTATCCTCTCGACGGCACCGGATCCACCTGCAAATACGCAATCCCGGAGCCATATCATCAAGTAGGACGTCAACACTGCCTTGGATGACATCTGGTGCCCGCAGTGCCAGAAACAGCTGTACGTAGCCTTGCCGCCCTCATTAGAGTGTGGGGTCCTCTCGTCCAGTCGGCTTATTTCAGAACTCACTTCCGCGGGCTTCAATCCCTGCGGAGTCGCAAACCGAATCCTCGAAGGATCCATCAAATCCTGCCTGAAGACGTAGTCCCTCCAAGCAGTCACATGAGGCTGGGTCTTGCCCTTGTCCCTCCGGTGCATCAGATAATGATGGCTTGTCACCTCTTTGAAAACAGCCATCATCTTCGGATCCTTATCCTCCAGAACTTGGATCTCTTCATTTGATGGAAAATATTCCTCGTACTGTTCCGAGCCCCAAGGAAGCTTGGACACTTCGTACATCTCATGAAGGGCCAATCCCAACTCCCCCATCGGAGTAAAGAAGCTACCAGTCTGGGCATTGAAAAGCTCCAAGAGCGCAAGGAACATAGGCTTATTGAGGTCCACGCCTGCCTGCGTGGCCCGAATGGCGACTGTCAGCCCGATCTCTTTAAGTTCAACCTCGAACCTTGAAAGCACCCAAGTGGTCAACTCGTCCCACTTCGGGATGTAGTGACACCAGCCTTCGACTCTGAAGCTACCTGTCGAATACATCACCTTTGATGTCAGCATCCGATTTGCAAAGATCGGGGCACTGAAGGGAAACGTGTCGTTTGGGACCTCACTGTAGATGCTCCCAGGACGCAAGGCTCAGTAACTGAAAGAAGAACCGGCTCGTGAAGCAGTCAAAGTATCTCGCTGGTTCGAGGAGGCGTCAATTGAGAGGGTACCTCCCAAGGCCCCTCCTTGAGAGGGAGTAAGTTCCCAACCCATCCTTCTCTTCGAAGCTAGACGATAAAAAGCCGTCAGCGGCAACTGGCGGTCAACCTGCCGCACGTACAAAACCATGCCTTTGGCAGAAAAGAACCAGTCTTCTCTAATCCTCAGTATCTTCGCTTCGGAAAAGACTAGTCGGTCGCCAAACAGAAAGGCAGGTTTTAAGAAAGTTATACTTTCGGATTCAGCAGACTTTAATTTACCACTCTCCATCATATTCTGGAGGAAAAGAGACAACTGGGTCTGGATTTGTAGCATTCTCTCACGAGGTTGGTCTTGTAAGATAGCATCCTTCACAGGATTGATCACCGCCTCGTCAAAATCAACTCCTATCTAACAAAGAGAAGCGTCCAGAAGGACCTCATTCAACAAAGGGATCGTCATCGACACTGATACAACAAAGGTAGAAGTCAGGCAAAAATGTCAAATAGCTTCGGCGCATCATCAGGGCGTAAGCCCATGCGCGCCAGCATCAGAGCTTCGGCGCATCATCAGGGCGTAAGCCCATGCGCGTCAACTTGCTTCGGCGCATCATCAGGGCGTAAGCCCATGCGCGTCAGCAGCTTCGGCGCATCATCAGGGTACGAAACCCATGCGCGTCAGCCATTAAACCTCGGTGCATGATAAAGGTGTAAACCTATACACGTTGGCGGGGTAGAACCTCGGCGTATCATCAGGACAAAGTCCATACGCGTCAGCAAATCTGAGTTAGGGCACAGTCTGGCCCAAAAGCTTACGTGAAGGAAATGAAACCCACCCGTCACCTCAGGACGAACGTCGGCCGGAGTTGCAGGGGTGATAGGTGAATCCTCATCAACGAACTCCTTCGCTTTCTCCTTCCCCTTGCCGGCACCACCGCGAGGAGTCTTGGGAGCCATTCTCTCAGAGAAGAAAAAGTTAGGGTTTTGAAGAAAAACTCTAAAGAAAGCAAAGGCACAGAGCAAATGAGCTCTCTCTCTCTCTCCAACCCTTACCTATTTATAGGGCTTGGTCGCACGCGTGAACCGATGACGTGTAATCTCAGCCGTCGCTTCGGGTTCCGTGAGGAGATAACAACAAATACAACCAAAAGATCATCATTAATCTTTTGGGTTACCAAGGCGTCATCATCATCAACTGAAAGGAGCATGCGCCCGAACAAGCATGCGCCCAAAAATCATGCGCCCTGACCTCCATGCTTCTTATTCAAAGTATTCCAAAACTTATTCAAAAGTTTTGAAAACTTTGAAGGGGGTCTTGTAGAAGCATAGAATTTTACAACCAGAAAGCCCATGCGCCAGGCATTATATGCGCCAGAACTCAGACAGCTAATCAAATAAGCCATAGACATTCGAAGAAGGACTTTTTATTTATATATATAAAAGTCTATTACATGTCTAGAAAAGGTTGTACAAAGGAGAATTTCTACAAAGGAAAGATCCTAGATCTACAGCCAACAGCCACCATGCGCCTTCCAGATAGGCGCAGCAACCACCATGCGCCTTCCGATAGGCGCAGCAGTCACCATGCGCTGTCAGCCAGGCGTGGCAGATGTCATGCGCCTCCAGCCAGGCACATCCTACCATCTCTTCAGCAGCTCAGTTATGTGCATCCAGCTCAGTTATGTGCATCCCTTCAGCAGCTCAGTTATGAGCAACTCTTCCAACCCGGCTCACCTGGCCGAGTAGAGCCCAGTTATGTGCCGCTCTTCCAGCCAGGCTCACCTGATAAGTGCTTCGCCAAGCAAAGCATTTAACCCTCTGGCTGGAACCAAGGAAGAGAAGAGCACCGCAAATGCTGTGGCCAGGGGAGGCTTCGAAAGAGCCTCCAAAGACCAAGGAAGACCGTGATCGAAATCATGGCACAAGGAGCTTTCAACACAATCAAAGTGGGCGGCACCCACTTTGAAGGAAGAGAGAGCCTAGCACCACCATTCCGATCTACGGCTCTTTCGGAACAACGGAGACGAGGCCCGAACATCCCTATCTTTGGATGCAACAGGCACCTTCCGCCTGCCTCAGAAGCCCTCGACTCCGTCTTTTGGATGTAAAAGTTACCTTCAAGTGCATCGAAGACAACACGACATCTCATCTTTACCCTCGGGAGCACTTAGTCAACAGAATGCACCCACATATCCAAGTTCATGTTGGAAGTACGTGAGGGAATGAGGAACAAACCTTCTCTCCATGCCACTATTTATAGGCCGGGCAAATCAAACCCACGCGCCAAGTGGATGACTCTCCGAATTCTGTGCAATGAATTTGCATTAAATGGATGAACCGGACGCCTCGAATTTAGCCAAACGGCTATTTATAGCACTCGAGGAGCGAGACAGCCGCATCATTAAAGGACATGTCGGATGCGCCAGCCAAACAACGCATCATATGGACACGCCCTCCAACATCATGCGCATCACACAGACGCGCCCTACAGTACCCGGCGCATCACAGAGGATGTGCCCTCCCTCACATCTCTATGCCGAGTGGAACACCAACCAATGTGTCCACTCAGCTGTCCATCGAACGTCACAAACATCAAATGCTGAACTGACACCAGAGTCGACAGCACGTCTCCCAAAGTCTGAACAGTTGACAGCTTTTTTCAGAGAACGAAGCGTCGGCAACGTCAGCATCATCATGACTCTATCCGACGGCTACTGCCATGTGGCCATCCGCATGCGCCTCTACGGCCATGCATCCAAACCAGCATGCACCTCAAAAGCCATGCGCCTCAGACCCTTCACTGATCCCTAAAGACAGAAGAAGAGTCTCCAGTTGAAGCTTTGCATGCGCCTCAAAAGCCATGCGCCTCAGACCCTTCACTGATCCCTAAAGACAGAAGAAGAGTCTCCAGTTGAAGCTTTGCATGCGCCTCAAAAGCCATGCGCCCCGGACTGATCTCTGATCCCGAAAGACAGAAGGAAGGTCACCTGCATGCGCCTTAAAAGCCATGCGCCCTTAATGGTTTGTAACTCCTAAAGATTATGAGCCGCAACCTCCTTCTGCGCCCAATCAAGGCGCAGCTCACCAGATCACTACCCCTCCACCAAATCCGAGATCTTCGAGCCATGGGTCGATGACACGTGTCCTTTGACTCAACTCGTCCAAGATTTCAGCAACAGAAAGATCTTCTCCTCTGCTACGTGCCGGCTCACAACAGCAGTATGAAGAGTTCTCCCCCTCAATCAGGGCGCATCATCTACGCGCCTCCATCAGCAACCTCCACGTGGCGTCCCCACACACCGGCGCATCCTACATGCGCGCATGAGCAGCCAGCCTACAAAACTATAAATAGAGGGATCTTCTCCTTCACACACACACACATAATCCATAACGAACATACAAGGAATCATCAGAGAGGCAGATACAGACACTCAACGTCTTCCTCCTCTCAGCAAGCTCCAGCACCCAGAGCAATCCACACCTTCAGAGAACCGATAACCGTCGTCAGCCGGTCAACGGAGTCAACGCATTACCACTCGCTCTATTGGCACTAAGGACCCAGCTTAAACAAAAGTGTACTCCTAGGACTACATCTAAGTCCTACATTGTAACACTGTTCTGTTTGTATTAAAGTTTTCAATCAAACAATTTTAATGGCAAACAAGCTGGCGACTCTGCTGGGGACCTCTTTCTCCTCTTGCGAGAAAGTCGTGTCACATGCCGACGACGTGAAGGTGGGCTCCTCCCACAAGATGCTGGTCGTGCGCCTCAATCAACAGGCGTACGAGGAGTTCATTTCTGAAGGAAATGCGAGTCCTTCGAAGCGGCTACCAAAGCCGAAGAAGATCCGCACGGCCTGGGTATGCAAGGTCGACGCCTCGGGCACCACCACTGAAGGGGATGCAGCAATCCAGCCTTCCCTTCCTGCTGACATTCTCAGCAACCAAGGTGCGCCCGCCGATGCAGCGTATCTCTTGGGGAAGCGTGCGGCCGACCACGTTCCCCAGCTATCTTCCTCTCAGGCGAGAAAGATACGTCGACGGAGCAGGGGTACAGCCAATGCCCCGCGCATCACCTCTGATGCGTCACAAAAAGCCTCTGTCTTTGACAGACTCACTCGCTGTAATGGCGAAAAGAATTTGGATGCTGAGTACTACGCGCCCCAACGGGCTGGTACGAAGAAATCCAAGGCAGCACGGGCCATGCGCCACAAACGTGTTATGCCAGCAGCCGGCCAGAGGTACGCGCTCGTCATCACGCGCGCTGCCAATGGCAAGCTGTACAAGGTTAACTCAAGTGCTTCTGCACCAACAACGAGTCGATCTTCAAAGTCCTCATCTCGCTTGGGCGCATCTACTGCGTGCACAACCAAGTCGAGAGAGGCAAACTCAGTGGTCTTGAACTCCCGCGCCTCCTCTGGTTGTGCGTTTGAGGTCCGTTCAAGTCACTTCAAATGTTGTGGTTCCCCCACTACTGATCGTGATGCCTGCTTGGTATTAGATCAGGGGGCGCAGCACTTACCTGACCACCCCGGCGTTTGGCCTTGCCATACGTCTGAAGGGGGTGTGCAGGCACCACTCTCCTCCAATGACCTGCCCAACGTGATCACTCACAAGCGCCGGTCAGGAGAGTCGACCAACAAGCACGATGCGTCTCTCACGGGGCATACTTGTGCGGTGGTCACCATCAACTGCTGTTGCAAGACGACAGCTCCACCAAGATAGTCGATCTTCCAACGACTGCAATCATCGACACCTCTCCGACGTCGCCTTGGGATAAAGGTGTCAGCTGAAGAGGAGCCAAAGGTTGCTTCATGCAACGTGGTCTCCAACTCCTTATCAATCCGGAAGACGACTGCCAATTCCTCGTCTTCATCCAAAAGCCAGCCGAGGAAAACCAAGGCAGCTGTCTCGACCTCTGGAGTGTTTGAAGCCACTCGATCGAGAAAGAAGTCCTTGGAGGAAGCTGGGAGTAGCCAGACCCTTGTTGAGCCTCCTTCCGAAGACGAAGATGTCCAAAGCACAGCTGCGGTGGATCTTCATCATCAAGGCGAGATTACTCTCCCTGAAGCCCCTCAAAAGGATGTCCTCCAGGACACTGCCGGAGGTAGTTCTGGAAACGAAGAGGTCCTTCAAGACGGAGCTGAGGGCAAGCAGACCCTTGCAGATGCGCCTATTGAAGATGAACTCCAGAATGTGGCTGGGGGTGGCCCAACACCAGGAGAAGTGACTCCCCCGCATGAGAGTGAGGCCGAAAGCGAAGCCTCAACCAATCCATCCACTCCTGGCCGTGTCAGGACAGTATACATGGCTGGGGATAATGTCGAGTCTGATGCGCCGTCACAGGACATAGTCCAGCGCATAGACTCATTGGAGGGAGGACTCAAAACCCTCTCTGCCTCTATGCAAGCACTGACTCAAGCAGTGTTTGAGATGCGGTCGACCTTGATCAGGACACCTTCAACTGGTCCTGACCCAGGAGCTAATGGGGAGTCGAGTGTGCTCCTCCAACGGGCGCCCTCGGATACAGAAGCACCTCGGACCTCGGAGCCCTCAAACGCTCCAATCCAGATGGTACCTCCTTCCCCGACTCCTAGCTCTACGGAGGATGTGGTCGAAATGATCAAAGACCTGCGGGAGCGCTTCGAGTCCAAGAACAGGCAAGAGGAACGCCAGAAGATGGGCATTCCCCAGCCTTATCCCCTCGAGTGGAACAAGGTGGTTTATCTCCCAAGGTATAAGCCACAAACACTCACCACATATGACGGGAAGGACTCTCCGCGACGGTACCTGACGTACTTCCAGTCACAGACAGGGCATCTTCCGAAGGAGGACACGCTCCTCACCAGTATCTTTGTCGGGGCCCTGAAAGGAGTGGCGTATGACTGGTACTGTAGCCTCCCCGACAATTCCATATCATCCTTCGACGACCTGACGCGCCTCTTCCTCGACCGCTTCTACGACGGCGGGAAGGACATGACGATGGCGTCTCTCATAGAGATACGTCAGAAGGAGAAGGAAACGGTTCGGGCGTTCATCGAACGCTTCCGACAGGCTTGCTTCAGGCTACCTCCAGGCATGCCAGAACATGCGCTCCTCTCCGCTTGCAGCATAAACATGTTGCCTGCAGTAAAGCTCTGGCTCAACTCTACTCCCCCTTCTGACTGGAGCTCCCTGATCATCGAAGCTGAAGCTGCAGAAAAGAAGGCGGCCAATGCACGTCTTCTGGGTGTCAGCTTCCCCGCCTTTGACGATAAGGGGAAAAAGTTCGCAGCTAACAGCTCCGGACGAGAAGCAAAGGGGAAACGGGCATTGACTGTTAATGCCTCAAAAGGCGCATCTGCGCCTACTCAGAAGCCTCCACTGGCACCAAGACCCAAGGAGGTTTATTCATTCAATGATGACGACACCCTGTAACTTTTCGAGATACTGAAGCAGGGTGACAAGATCAAGCTACCGGACCCAAAGCGGCCCGATGAAGTTGGGAAAGTGGACAACCCAAGGTACTGTCACTACCATCGGTTTGTCGGACACCCGACCAAGGACTGCTACGTCCTCAAGAATTACATCCAGCGCATGATCAATGCGGATGTAATCTCCGTCGACTATGAAGAGAAGACGGTGTCGGCCAATGTGGTTTCGCTTCAGTTCGGCACCTTGCCGCCAACTACCACACAAGATGGCGTTGTCCCCATCCCTAAGGCGACAATGGAGGTGGTAAACCTACCACCTACTCGTGACAATGTGAGTGGACTCACCCCGCTCACCACATCTCGAGGAGAGGTCCTCTGGGTTCACCCCGACCTCGTCTCCGAGGTGACTCAATCGGAGGTACGCCCTACCTCCAAATCAAAAGGCAGGAAGATCAAGTCTTGCCGCACGGTCTCTTCTTCAACAGAAGAGGCACTTCCAGTGCAAACACGTGCACAACAGAGCTCCCAATCCGGCGAAGCCACCGCCGAGGTGGTGCCTCCTAGCACCATCCCTGAAGAGGGTCCATCTAAGCCCTCAGCAGCCAATAAGCAGAAGCAGGTGGAGGCCCGTTTTGACAGACCTCTACGGAAGGAGAATGCTTCGGGGCTGTCCAAGCCTCACAACTTAGGCGCTGCTATCTAAGCTGGGGATCCCGATGTACCGGCTGGTGCCCTCCAATACAACCATCAGTGGCTTCAATGCTAGTAAGAGCGAGCCATTGGGCAAGATCCGACTGAAGTGTCACATTGGCAGCCTCAAAACTGAGGTGACTTGTTATGTGGTAGATGCCGAGGTCAACTATAACATCCTGCTCGGTCGACCACGGCTGCATGAGTACATGGTGGTGCCCTCCACGCTCCACCAGTGCATGAAGTATGTATCCACCAATGGCGTCATCCGGACGGAGTTTGCAGACATCGATCCTTTCAAAGGGATTGAAGCCTACTTCACCGATTCCGACTTGTACAAGCCCATTGACGAGGAGGAAGCCAACGACGCTGATGATGAGGCAGAGACGGCAACAGAATCGGACATAGAGCCTGAGACGACTCCCGATGCCCCCTTGAAAATCCGACTGAAGGGGAAACCACCCCAGAAGGCGCCTCCAATGAGCATCAAGCTATCAGGGAAAGCGCCGGCTCGCGAAGCACCCCTGAAGACACGCCTCAAGGGAAAGCCACCTCAAACATCGGCTCCCCTGGTGGCAAAATTACAAGGGAAGGCACCACTCACCGGAGGCGCAGCCGAGGCGCCTCTCAAGGTGCGTCTCAAGGGCAAGCCGCCTCAGTCATCCAAGGTGTCAGAGAAGGCTCATATAACCCTCTCAGACCCCAAAGCTGTGGTGGACTCTCCTAGTCTGCCCCCAGTTCTTACAGACGAGGAGCTTGGTGATTATATCTCGGCTGACGTAGAGGCACCCTCCTTTGACAATCTACCATAATCGAATAGTCCCGTCTCAAGGAGTCTTCATAGTCCCTCCATGCAGCCGAGACCAAGGCACCATCATCTCGGGCAAAGTCGAGCGTCATCGGGACCTCCCGTCAATCGAGCCCGAACCTGATACCGGCAGAGTACAAGTCTATCGGTACACGGATGCGGCAAAGCACATCATCCAAAAGATGGGCTACGACCTGAAAAGCAACAAAGGCTTAAACTACGGCAAGGGTCGGCATCTCCCTGTCCGGCTTTCGATGCCCAATGGAAAGCCACAGGACTATTATAATCGGACTGGACGAGGGTTAGGCTATGTCACGCCGCCATCAACCCCAGAGAGTTCAGATGCAGAAGACATAGAATATTCCCATTCGTCCGAAGCATCGACTTGGGATTCCGATACCAGTATCGGATCAGTCTTCAGGAAAGTGTTGTCAGCTAACATGACGTCAGCACAACCTCAAAAAGGTGAAGGTGAAGACCAAGCGCCAGAACCCTTCGAAGAAGAACCCTGGGCCCAACGCCTAGGGGAACAATGGGAATCTCATTTTGAGCTTCGTGAACCTCCCACCGAAGACGAAGTCGAGCAGATCGACCTCGGGGAGGGGTCTTCTTCCAAACCCATCTTCATCAGTAAAAGCCTGGAAGGAGAAGATCAAGAATCTTTAATCCAACTGGCTAAAGAGTATATCGACGTCTTTGCCTGGAGCTATGAAGACATGCCAGGACTCGATCCACAGATCGTAATGCATAGGTTGAACATCTTACCTGATGCCAAACCTATCAAACAACAGCAGCGATGCTTCCGTCCGGACATCATGAATGCCATCGATTAGGAGGTAGACAAACTCTTGACCAGCGGCTTCATCCGTGAGGAACAACACCCGGATTGGGTAGCCAACGTCGTTCCTGTCACCAAGAAGAACGGGAAGATACGAGTCTGTATCGACTTCAGGGATCTCAACTCTGCTTGCCCGAAGGACGAATTCCCGCTTCCAATCACTGATGTGATGATCGACAACACATGTGGCTTTGAGCGCATGTCCTTCATGGACGGGTATTCAGGCTACAATCAAATCAAGATGTTCCCCGATGACGCAAAACACACGTCATTCAGGACTCCAAAGGGTATTTTCTGCTACACAGTAATGCCCTTCGGCTTGAAGAACGCCGGTGCGACATACCAGCGAGCTATGAGCACCATCTTCCGTCAACATCTTCGCAAGACGGTCGAATGCTATGTTGACGACATCGCAGTCAAGAGCCGCCTCAAAGGAGATCACCTACAGGACCTGAAGACGGTCTTCGATCTCATGCGGGGACATCAACTCAAAATGAACCCCGCTAAATCCTTTCTGGGGATTTCTAGCGGCAAATTCTTGGGCTTTGTCATCACAGCGAAAGGCATTCATGTTGATCCTGAGAAGACCAAAGCCATCCTCAACATGGACCCTCCGAAGAACCTTCGAGAACTTCGGGGCCTACAGGGACGTCTGGCATATATCCGGAGGTTCATAGCAAACCTCTCCGGTAGATGTCAACCCTTTACTCAGCTCATGAAGAAGGGAGTCTCTTACGTCTGGACAGAGGAGTGCCAAAAGGCTTTCGACGACATCAAGGCTTACTTAACAAGCCCACCAGTCCTGGTAGCGCCAGTCGCCGGCAAACCATTCCTCCTCTACGTCCGTACCATGGATCATTCTCTTGGCGCTCTGCTGGCTCAAAACAGCGATACAGGCTTCGTGCAAGCAATCTACTACCTCAGTCGAACACTCATCGGGGCCGAACACCGGTACAACCCCGTCGAAAAGGAGTGCTTGGCTTTGGTGTTTGCCATCCAGAAGACTCGTCATTATGTCTCGGGTCAGACAATTCATGTCATTTCCCGAGTCAATCCGCTCAGAGTCCTCATGACGAAGCCAGGATCATTGAACTCCCGGCTGGCTACATGGGCGATCTTGCTAACACCGTACAACATGGTGTTTGTACCGCAAAAAGCTGTTAAGGGTCAAGCTCTGACTGACTTTTTAGCTGAACACCCCATCCCAGAATCCTCAAAACTCTATGAAGATATCCCGGATGAGGTCCAAAAATCCAACATCACCGAAGGAAGCTCCGTTTGGCGGATGTTCTTCGACGGCGCTTCGAGAACAGGCCCCAAAGGCCAAATCATCGCAGGAGTGGGGGTAGTCTTAGTCTCCCCCGATCAGCTGGTCATCCAGCGTGCGTACTCTCTTTCGAAGCCGTGCTCCAACAACGTTGCCGAGTACAACGCACTCGTCATGGGACTCCAGCTCGCACAACAGCTGGGGGTCGACCATCTGGAAGCTTACGGCGACTCAAAACTCGTCGTAAACCAGGTTCGGGGATAATACGAAGTTCTCCATGAAGATTTAATCCCTTATCATGAAGTCACGTTGAACATCATTTCAACCTTCACCGGGTTCTTCATTGAACATGTCCCCCGTTTATAAAACTTGGAGGCCGATGCTCTGGCCGGCCTCGCAGCCTCATTAGCAGCGCCCTTTGGGACTCAACACTATATCACGGTAACAGGACGAGATCTGATTTGTCCCAGAAACAACCTATGCTTGCGAGTGGCCCACGCCATGCCGACAAACACTGGTGTTAATGTCCGAGACTGGAGGTTCCCGTTCATCGACTTCGCTGTCTACGGAATCCTTCCAGAGGACCCGAAGGAAGCCGTCTCAGTCAGGAGACGCTCTCTTCGATTCTACTACGATACGGCTACCAAAACGCTGTACCGACGCTCCTTCGATGGGCTCCTCCTTCGATGCCTGTCCAACGAAGAAGCAGCCGAAGCTCTTCAAGAAGCTCATGACGGAACTTGTGGAGCTCATCAACCCGGTCCTAAGTTGCAAGATCGACTGCGACGTATGGGCTACTACTGGCCAACCATGGTTGCCGATGCTGTCGAATATGCCAAGAAGTGCCACGCGTGCCAACTTCATGCAGACTTCATACATACACCATCGGAGCCGCTACATCCTACAGTCGCCTCCTGGCCCTTCGAAGCCTGGGGCATGGACATTGTAGGGCCAATCACCCCTCCTTCATCGAGAGGACACCGTTTCATCCTGGCCATCACCGACTACTTCTCCAAATGGACGGAAGCAGTTCCACTAGCAGAAGTAAAAAGCTCCAGGGTGGTCAGCTTTATCAAACACCATGTCATTTACCGTTTCGGAGTACCCCGGCGGATCATCCATGACAATGGTCCTCAGTTTATCAGCCACATTTTCAGCAGGTTCTGTGACAAGAATCGCATTCAGAACGTGGCCTCAACCGCCTACAATTCGGCAGCAAACGGATTGGCTGAGGCATTCAACAAAACTATCGTTAGGCTGCTCAAAAAGGTCGTGTCATCCAACAAACACGACTGGGATGAAAAGCTTGGCGAATGCCTTTGGGCCTACCGCACAACGGTACGGACCCCAACAGGCAACACTCCATTCTCCCTGGTCTACAGGAGCAAAGCAGTACTGCCTCTCGAGATACAGATACCTTCGCTCCGCGTAGCAATCACAAACAAACTCACAGAAGAGGACAATCAACGTCGTCGTCTGCGGGAACTGGAGGCACTTGACGAAAAGCGTCTCCTAGCTCAACAACGCATCGAGCTCTACCAAGCCCGTATATCACAGGCTTTCAACAAAAAGGTCAAAAAGAGGACTTTCCAAGTTGACGACCTGGTTTTAGCAGTCAGAAGACCAATGGTGTTGACCCATAAGACACCAGAAAAGTTCGAGCCCAAGTGGGAAGGACCTTTCATCATAGAGACGGTATACTCAAACGGTGCTTACCGCCTCGCCAAACCCAATGGGGACTTGTTCATGATGCCCATCAACGGCAAGTTCCTAAAAAAGTACTATTCTTGACATCCTCCAGACATATACTTCCTCAAACAACCTCTTTCCACAAACTCATACGCCTCCGGAATCCAGCTGTTCCGTGGCATCTTCCAGTAGAAAGATAACCACGTCCATACTACCTCTGAGTTGTCTCTCTACACCCTACAAAGCAGAATCTTACACTTCGTAAGCCTACGCTACCCTTCATGTTTACCACGTCCACATTACCTCTGAGTAAACATCTTGTACAAACAACTCCTGCGTTATTGTACATTTATCGCAGAACTTCTACGTCCATATAACCTCTGAGTTGTTCAGCGTATCCCCCAAGATCATTCCTACCACGTCCATAATACCTCTGAGTAGGGAGATTCTATCATTTCGAACCCAATGATTGCCATATCCACATTACCTCTGAGCAAACATGATGGTTCCTTCAAACTTATTATCTGTACCTGAAAACCAAGGTGCGTAAAAGATAATAGGTCCACACAAATCATCAAGTTCATGACAACAAAAGATGAACACATCACAAAAAAGGTTGTAGACTTCTTTATTCTTCTGAAAAAGGAGTACAAGAAACTACATCATCCTCCAGTAAGGGTTGCAAAAGAACACAAAAGAAAAAGGGAAAAAGCTATGGTCCCTGAATCTCCCCAGGATGGGCTGAGAGCTCCCTGACTCGAAGCTTTAAGTCGACTGCGCGGGCCTCCACCGTCGCTAGGACTCGTCGCTCTGCTTCTTGGCGCATCAATTCAACGGCCCCAGCGAAAGTATCACCTGCATGCTTCTCATCAAGCTGTCGTCGTTGCTGCGCCAAGGCAAGAGTCCGCTGAGTAAAAGTCGCTTCATCCTTCTTAAATGCTGCATGTTCAGCCCGGACACGCTCGACCTCTAGCTGGAGTCGGGCCCGTTGGCCTTCAAGGCGGCGCATCTGGGTGTCGATATCCGCGATATTAGCTTCCAATGCAGCTCGAGTTTCCACCGTCGTCTTCATGGACTGAGACAACTGCTCTACCGCAGCCTCAGTCTCAGCCACCTCGCGCTCCCAAACGCCCACGGTGGCCTGGTATGAAGACTCGATCTCGACGATCAGCTTCCCCTTCTCCGCATCTATCAGGACAGAGAGGTCGTTTCGCTGGATGCGTTGAAGTTCCGCGAGCCGCTCATCCAGCGCAATCACCGAAGCCTTCAGAATTTCGGCTATATGGTCGTGGCCTTGGTGAATACGAATCAGCTCGATGTAGGGCATTGCCAGAGCTTTTGTCGTCGCAAAACTTCCATTGGCATCCATCACAGCAGATACACCCTTCTGCAACATTTTGTACACCCCTTCGACGAGGAATTTCACATACTCGTCTGCATCCGCCAGGACCTGCGGCGTCATCGCGAGAGTTGGAGGAGCTACTACAGTTTGCGGACCGGAAGGAGATCCGCTAACCTCAATCAGCGAGGCTTGAACCTCGGCGTCAATGGGCTCGTCATCAACAGGGGCTGGACTTCTAGCCCGAGGAGCCGAAGTAACAGAAGGGGCCGGCACAGGCGTCGAGATGGTCCCCCAGGTAGAAGGAGCGACACAGGGTTCTACACCCTTACCCTTCTCAAGCCCGGAGGAACCTCTGACGTCAACAGCCACCTCTTCTACCCCCAACGTCCTATCAACAGTTGGTACCTCCCTTGGCAGAATAGGGAGATTATCACTTGTCTCTTGACCCGTCGCAGCGGTCTTGACTGGCAGACGGGTCCCATCATCGAGTCCCTCAACAGGGATAGAATCTGTCGCTACCTCCTGAGTGGTAGCCGCCTCAACTTCCACGGTTGAAGCCGGGGTAGGACTCGGCAATGATGCAGCCGACCTCCCCTCATCATGATAAAGAGGGGATTCAACCCTCTCCTCTGTCTCAACCATATCTGCTGTCCCCACAGCAGATTCTTACAAGACCGGAGGAACGTCATCGGAAGGCGACGAACTCCAGTTCACTTCATCATCAGGATGCCTCGAGTTCGCAGGACCCTCAGCATCCAAGGCCTCCACGGCAGATGGTGCTCTCCCAGAAGTTGTTGCGACCTCGAAGTCAGGAGATATTAAAACCTCCGCAGGAACATCTTCGGGACCTTCCTCCACGGGAGACATTAGCATCGGTGTAATGCGCTCATCAGAAGAGCCTGCCACCTCCTTCGGTTTACTAGCGCCCGATTTTGAAACACGGGACTTCTTCTTCAATCCCTACAAGAAGAAGAGCATAAGTCGCCACAATGACGGAAAGAATTGGAATTATAAAATATTCCTTACCTCAGCAAGGATTGATCCTGCTGGCATTATAAGTGGCACTTCCGTAACCTTCGGGGTCGGCACCTTTCTCGACCTTTTCGGTACAGAAGAACCAGCTTCTGTGTCAGCACGCCTTTTCCCGACAGACGGGTCTCCCACTGGTACTGCAGCAGCGGCCCGATACCCCGCCAACTCTGGTGGACGATATGATCGGGCTGCCATCAACATATTCGCTGTCGCCTCCAGCTGGGTTCCAATAATGAAACTAGTCTCCCTGTCATAACCAGGAGACATAGCAGTCATAGTGTAATACAGCTTAGCGGCCGGATATAGGATCGGCGGTCGAGGATTACGAACTGGCGTGGTGAACTTAACGCTAGTGCATCCAGCGTTATAATATTACCAGCCCCGGGCTCCATCCAGCAAACTCCCGATGAAGCCTAAACTACTACTGGGATTCCGTAACATTAACTGGGTATAGCCAAACTGACGAGCAAATCGGCTTGGCAGATAAAGCTCCAGATAACACCTATTCTGGTTGCGGTAGACCAGGTAAGAAGGCCGGATACTCTGCAACCAACGAAAACTCTATTTCGACAGAGTGACCGCATCTTCGCCAGAGTCAACTAAATCTTGGTCGGCCTCGAAATCTTTGAAGATCGGGCCAACCTTGACAATCTCCCACCCCTGAAGGTAGGACAAGACTCTCCTGCAAACGGGGACGCCAGTGTAAGACCACTTCCTCTTATAGAAGCGGCGAATGAAGGCATCTCCTTCGACATGGTCCTCCTCCGGACCGGGACTCATCACGTTCAGATGATGCAAGATCAGCCACCCCATAAGATAATGGAAAGGCAGCTCGGCCCGGGGAAAGTTATCATTACTACCTCTCTCGTGGATCACATCATCGGCAAAGGACCTCAAATCGCGCAACAGGTTGCACACCATTGCGGGGAGGAGAGCCAAAGGTCGTCCACGGGCCAACTTCACCGCAGGCAAAATGAGATTCCGATGTACCCTCTCGACGGCACCGGATCCACCTGCAAATACGCAATCCCGGAGCCATATCATCAAGTAGGACGTCAACACTGCCTTGGATGACATCCGGTGCCCACAGTGCCAGAAACAGCTATACGTAGCCTTGCCGCCCTCATTAGAGTGTGGGGTCCTCTCGTCCAGCCGGCTTATTTCAGAACTCACTTTCGCGGGCTTCAATCCCTGCGGAGTCGCAAACCGAATCCTCGAAGGATCCGTCAAATCCTGCCTGAAGACGTAGTCCCTCCAAGCAGTCACATGAGGCTGGGTCTTGCCCTTGTCCCTCCGGTGCATCAGATAATGATGGCTTGTCACCTCTTTGAAAATAGCCATCATCTCCGGATCCTTATCCTCCAGAACTTGGATCTCTTCATTTGATGGAAAATATTCCTCGTACGGTTCCGAGCCCCAAGGAAGCTTGGACACTTCGTACATCTCATGAAGGGCCAATCCCAACTCCCCCACCGGAGTAAAGAAGCTACCAGTCTGGGCATTGAAAAGCTCCAAGAGCGCAAAGAACATAGGCTTATTGAGGTCCACGCCTGCCTGCGTGGCCCGAATGGCGGCTGTCAGCCCGATCTCTTTAAGTTCAACCTCGAACCTTGAAAGCACCCAAGTGGTCAACTCGTCCCACTTCGGGATGTAGTGACACCAGCCTTCGACTCTGAAGCTACCTGTCGGATACATCACCTTTGATGTCAGCATCCGATTTGCAAAGATCGGGGCACTGAAGGAAAACGTGTCGTTTGGGACCTCACTGTAGATGCTCCCAGGACGCAAGGCTCGGTAACTGAAAGAAGAACCGGCTCGTGAAGCAGTCAAAGTATCTCGCTGGTTCGAGGAGGCGTCAATTGAGAGGGTACCTCCCAAGGCCCCTCCTTGAGAGGGAGTAAGTTCCCAACCCATCCTTCTCTTCGAAGCTAGACGATAAAAAGCCGTCAGCGGCAACTGGCGGTCAACCTGCCGTACGTACAAAACCATGCCTTTGGCAGAAAAGAACCAGTCTTCTCTAATCCTCAGTATCTTCGCTTCGGAAGAGACTAGTCGGTCGCCAAACAGAAAGGCAGGTTTTAAGAAAGTTACACTTTCGGATTCAGCAGACTTCAGTTTACCACTCTCCATCATATTCTGGAGTAAAATAGGCAACTGGGTCTGGATTTGTAGCATTCTCTCACGAGGTTGGTCCTGTAAGATAGCATCCTTCGCAGGATTGATCACCGCCTCGTCAAAATCAACTCCCATCTGACAAAGAGAAGCGTCCAGAAGGACCTCATTCAACAAAGGGATCGTCATCGACACTGATACAACAAAGGTGGAAGTCAGGCAAAAATGTTAAATAGCTTCGGCGCATCATCAGGGCGTAAGCCCATGCGCGCCAGCATCAGAGCTTCGACGCATCATCAGGGCATAAGCCCATGCGCGTCAACTTGCTTCGGCGCATCATCAGGGCGTAAGCCCATGCGCGTCAGCAGCTTCGGCGCATCATCAGGGTACGAAACCCATGCGCGTCAGCCATTAAACCTTGGTGCATGATAAAGGTGTAAACCTATGCACGTCGGCGGGGTAGAACCTCGGCGTATCATCAGGACAAAAGTCCATACGCGTCAGTAAATCTGAGTTAGGGCACAGTCTGGCCCAAAAGCTTACGTGAAGGAAATGAAACCCACCCGTCACCTCAGGACGAACGTCGGCCGGAGTTGCAGGGGTGATAGGTGAATCCTCATCAACGACTCCTTCGCTTTCTCCTTCCCCTTGCCGGCACCACCGCGAGGAGTCTTGGGAGCCATTCTCTCAGAGAAGAAAAAGTTAGGGTTTTGAAGAAAAACTCTAAAGAAAGCAAAGGCACAGAGCAGATGAACTCTCTCTCTCTCTCTCTCTCCAACCCTTACCTATTTATAGGGCTTGGTCGCACGCGTGAACCGATGACGTGTAATCTCAGCCGTCGCTTCGGGTTCCGTGAGGAGATAACAACAAATACAACCAAAAGATCATCATTAATCTTTTAGGTTACCAAGGCGTCATCATCATCAACTGAAAGGAGCATGCGCCCGAACAAGCATGCGCCCAAAAATCATGCGCCCTGACCTCCATGCTTCTTATTCAAAGTATTCCAAAACTTATTCAAAAGTTTTGAAAACTTTGCAGGGGGTCTTGTAGAAGCATGGAATTTCACAACCAGAAAGCCCATGCGCCAGGCATTATATGCGCCAGAACTCAGACAGCTAATCAAATAAGCCATAGACATTCGAAGAAGGACTTTTTATTTATATATATAAAAGTCTATTACATGTCTAGAAAAGGTTGTACAAAGGAGAATTTCTACAAAGGAAGGATCCTAGATCTACAGCCAACAGCCACCATGTGCCTTCCAGATAGGCGCAGCAACCACCATGCGCCTTCCGATAGGCGCAGCAGTCACCATGCGTTGTCAGCCAGGCGCGGCAGATGTCATGCGCCTCCAGCCAGGCGCATCCTACCATCTCTTCAGCAGCTCAGTTATGTGCATCCAGCTCAGTTATGTGCATCCCTTTAGCAGCTCAGTTATGAGCAACTCTTCCAACCAGGCTCACCTGGCCGAGCAGAGCCCAGTTATGTGCCGTTCTTCCAGCCAGGCTCACCTGATAAGTGCTTCGCCAAGCAAAGCATTTAACCCTCTGGCTGGAACCAAGGAAGAGAAGAGCACCGCAAATGCTGTGGTCAGGGGAGGCTTCGAAAGAGCCTCCAAAGACCAAGGAAGACCGTGATCGAAATCATGGCACAAGGAGCTTTCAACACAATCAAAGTGGGCGGCACCCACTTTGAAGGAAGAGAGAGCCTAGCACCACCATTCCGATCTACGGCTCTTCCGGAACAACGGAGACGAGGCCCGAACATCCCTATCTTTGGATGCAACAGGCACCTTCCGCCTGCCTCAGAAGCCCTCGACTCCGTCTTTTGGATGTAACAGTCACCTTCAAGTGCATCGAAGACAACACGACGTCTTATCTTTACCCGCGGGAGCACTTTGTCAACAGAATGCACCCACATATCCAAGTTCATGTTGGAAGTACGTGAGGGAATGAGGAGCAAACCTTCTCTCCATGCCACTATTTATAGGCCGAGCAAATCAAACCCACGCGCCAAGTGGATGACTCTCCGAATTCTGTGCAATAAATTTGCATTAAATGGATGAACCGGACGCCTCGAATTTAGCCAAACGGCTATTTATAGCACTCGAGGAGCGAGACAGCCGCATCATTAAAGGACATGTCGGATGCGCCAGCCAAACAGCGCATCACATGGATACGCCCTCCAGTATCAGGCGCATCACACAGACACGCCCTACAGTACCCGGCGCATCACAGAGGATGCGCCCTCCCTCATATCTCCATGCCGAGTGGAACACCAACCAATGTGCCCACTCAGCTGTCCATCGAACGTCACAAACATTAAATGCTGAACTGACACCAGAGTCGGCAGCACGCCTTCCAAAGTCTGAACAGTTGACAGCATTTTTTAGAGAACGAAGCGTCGGCAACGTCAGCATCATCATGACTCTATCCGACGGCTACTGCCACGTGGCCATCCGCATGCGCCTCTACGGCCATGCGTCCAAACCAGCATGCGCCTCAAAAGCCATGCGCCTCAGACCCTTCACTGATCCCTAAAGACAGAAGAAGAGTCTCCAGTTGAAGCTTTGCATGCGCTTCAAAAGCCATGCGCCTCAGACCCTTCACTGATCCCTAAAGACAGAAGAAGTGTCTCCAGTTGAAGCTTTGCATGAGCCTCAAAAGCCATGCGCCCCGGACTGATCTCTGATCCCGAAAGACAGAAGAAAGGTCACCTGCATGCGCCTTAAAAGCCATGCGCCCTAAATGGTTTGTAACTCCTAAAGGTTATGAGCCGCAACCTCCTTCTGCGCCCAATCAAGGCGCAGCTCACCAGATCACTACCCCCTCCCACCAAATCCGAGATATTCGAGCCATGGGTCGATAACACGTGTCCTTTGACTCAACTCGTCCAAGATTTCAGCAACAGAAAGATCTTCTCCTCTGCTACGTACCGGCTCACAACAGCAGTATGAAGAGTTCTCCCCCTCAATCAGGGCGCATCATCTACGCGCCTCCATCAGCAACCTCCACGTGGCATCCCCACACACCGGCGCATCCTACATGCGTGCATGAGCAGCCAGCCTGCAAAACTATAAATAGAGGGATCTTCTCCTTCACACACACACACAGAATCCATAACGAACATACAAGGAATCATCAGAGAGGCAGATACAGACACTCAACGTCTTCCTCCTCTCAGCAAGCTCCAGCACCCAGAGCAATCTACACCTTCAGAGAACCGATAACCGTCATCAGTCGGTCAACATATTACCACTCGCTCCATTGGCACTAAGGACCCAGCTTAAACAAAAGTGTACTCCTAGGACTACATCTAAGTCCTACATTGTAACATTGTTCTGTTTGTATTAAAGTTTTCAATCAAACAATTTTAATGGCAAACACAAAGGCGCCGCGCGGACTTTTTACAAACTGACTCCATTACAAAATGAATGTCGACGAGATAGCCATTCCATACATTTCATCCCTTGATTACAACCAGCATTACAAAACCACCTGGGATGACGGGAAGCCGCTCCATCTGTCTTCTTGGCCTTCGACAGCGGATTCTTCAAAAGTTTGATCCAAGCTTCGATGCACGGACGAAGCTTCAAAACACACGAGCGTTGCCTCCCTTCACGTAGCACGCTCCTCCCGATCTATCGCACCTGTAGAGAGAGCAAGGATCAGTACAATCAACATGTACTGGCGAGTGGCTAATTAATTTCCAGGCTCTCATTTGGTTCAAGAATTTAGATAAAATCATACAACTTGCTTTTAGTGGTCTTTCTAGCCATCCTAGATATTTTCATAAGAAGCATTAAGTTACACCAAGATTTCCTCCGGCAGAGCGCACCGTGCGACATAAAAACTTACCATCACTTTTCTTGTTAGTTGATAACAATTTATATCAAGTGTTTGATATGGAGGTCACTGGCATTAACTAGCCATCTTGGACATAGCCTGGCAATACGGGACCCTTGCAACGCAAGTAGCGAGCCCCGATGCAAGTCCCCTTCTTACCGATTGCCTATTACCCAGCTCGGCTATAACCTGTTTCTTCCTAGGCCGAGTCGGTCCCGTGGCCCCGGGTTGCCGCTCGAAGAAACCATCGCCCTTGTCGACAAGTTATCCATGACCATGATAGGTTAACATGGTGTATTTAAGATACCGTTGGGGCTTGTTATGTAATCAATTCATTTACTTGTTCGTTTTGCAGGCCTAAAATAATTCTTTCTCTTTTCAACACAACTCATTCTTTTTCACTTCTAACATACAGGACTTGTATTCTGTAAGCAATTCATTCAATTTTAATATCATTACCCGAGTTCTCATTTTGAAATAGAGGGTCGAGACGAAGGAGGTCAGCCACTCACCTTGAGTTTTTGCTTGAGGCAAGAGACTGGTTGGCTGCGCTAGACGTCGCCTACGCGATCACCTGAAATCGCACAAGCAACCGATTAGAACACTGTATTAGGCAAGAAATTCGATAAGAAATGCGAGTTCGAAATGTAAGCCATGAAAACCATCGAAAACATTCACGAAAACGCATTCAGAAAACCAAAGCCAAAACCAACGCAAGCGGCGTGAAAAGCAGAGCAACGGGAGGTCTCTCCCGACTCAGCCGCAGAGTCAATCCTCGAGGCGCTACCCGCTGAATGTGGGACTTGGTTCCGAAGAAGCCATTCCATAACGTGGAATGGATCTTAATTCAACCGTTCCCGTTCGATCGATTCGATCGATCCCGACCTATCGGTCCCGACCGAGTCGATAGCGACAGTGTTCCTTTCTCGCGCACCCCGTGGACGGACAACGGGGCACGGTGTAGGGACGGGACACTACACCATAACCAACTAAAAATAAGTTTCATCCTCGAAACTTAAGAACATAACCTACCTCTATGAAAATAATGAAGGAAACTTTTCTTTCATCTCTGACTCGAGTTCCCATGTCGACTCTTCTGCCGCATGGTTCCTCCAGAGTACGCGAACAAGAGGGATCACTCGACTTCGCAGAAGCTTATCCTTGCGTTCTAATATTTGAACTGGTTCTTCAACGTATGATAAGTCGGACTTTAGCTCCAGCTGGCCAAAATCCACCACGTGGCTAGGGTTGTGCACGTACTTTCGCAACTGGAAGACGTGGAAGACATTGTGCACACTTTAAGCGCCGGCGGTAGGGCAATTCTATAGGCTACTGGGGCGAACCGCTCGAGTACTTCGAACGGTCCAACGAATCTCGGACTCAGCTTTCCCTTCGCGCCGAACCGAGTAACTCCTCGCATAGGCGACACCTTTAGGAACACGTGATCGCCCACCTGGAACTCAAGCGGTCTTCGATGGGTGTCGGCGTAGCTCTTTTGCCGACTCTGTGCAATCTTCAGTCTTTCTCGAATTAGCTTGACCTTTTCCACATTCTGTTCCACCAGCTCCGGGCCGAGTATCTATCGTTCCCCGACTTTATCCCAGCAAATGGGCGATCTGCACTTTCGGCCGTACAAAGCTTCATACGGCGCCATTTGGATGCTGGATTGGTAGCTATTGTTGTATGCAAATTCTGCCAGCGGTAGGTGGACGTCCCAGCTTGATTTGAAGTCAATTGCGTAGAGCCGTAGCATGTCTTCGAGAATCTGATTAACGCACTCCGTTTGGCCGTCGGTCTGAGGATGGTAAGCTGAGCTGAACTGCAACTTGGTACCCAGTGCCGACTGAAGGCTACTCCAGAATCGCGACATGAACCGTGAATCCCGATCAGAGACGATGGATACTGGAACTCCGTGCAGCCGTACTATCTCGTCAAGATAAATCTGCGCCAGGCGATCAACGCTCCAAGTAACTTTGATGGCGATAAAGTGCGCTGACTTGGTTAATCGATCGACGATGACCCAGATGGCGTCGTTCCCCCGTGGTGTCTTCGGCAAGCCAACAATAAAATCCATAGTGACGTAATCCCACTTCCACTCGGGAATAGCGAGCTTTTGCATCTCCCCGCCCGGTCGTTGATGCTCAGCTTTTACCTGCTGATAGGCCATGCATTGTGACACGAAGAGCGCCACATCTCTCTTCATTCCGTGCCACCAGAAGGTCATACGGAGGTCCTTATACATCTTGGTACTGCCTGGATGCAAGGTATATTTCGCATGATGCGCCTCCGACATTATCTCCTTTCGTAGTTCTGAATCATCCGGAACACATAGTCGGCCATTCAATCTCAGCACGCCGGTCTTGTCTTCCGTAAAGTCGGTCGTACTACCTGTCGAAATTTGCTCGCGCACTTTCTTCAGGTATGGATCATCCTTCTGAGCGGCCATGATCTTTTCCAGCAAACTCGGCTCTAACTGCAGCTGCGCCAACCGTATTTCCCTGAATCGAACCCGGAGATCGATGCCTATTTCTTCTAGATCTTGTAGTAGTCTGCGGTTGATGGACAGCGAGGCAAGATATTTTCGACTCAGAGCGTCCGCCACAACATTTCCCTTGCCCGGAGTGTAGTCGATCGTCAAGTCATAGTCTTTGATCAGTTCGAGCCAGCGTCTCTGTCGCAAGTTCAATTCCTTCTGAGTGAAGAGATACTTGAGGCTCTTGTGGTCGGTATAGATCGTGCATGCCATACCATATAGATAGTGACGCCACAATTTCAACGCGAATACAATCGCCGCTAACTCCAAGTCGTGCGTAGGATAGTTCTTCTCGTGCGGCTTTAACTGTCTGGAGGCGAAGGATATCACCTTGTTTTGCTGCATGAGCACACATCCCAAGCCCTGGCCTGAAGCATCGCTGAATATCTGAAAACCCTCTGGCCCATCTGGAAGTGCGAGTATAGGTGCCGAAATCAGTCGCTGTTTTAGCTCCTGGAATGAAGCTTCATAGTCATCCGACCACTCATACGCGACTCCCTTTTGAGTGAAGCGAGTCAGTGGCGATGCAATCTTCACGAAGTCTTTTACGAAGCGTCGATAGTATCCCGCCAAACCAAGAAAGCTTCGAATCTCACTAGCAGACGCAGGCCGCTTCCAATCAGCAACAGCTTCCACTCTCTTCGGGTCGACTGCAATGCCTTCGGACGAAATGATGTGACCAAGAAAGGATACGCTGCTTAGCCAAAATTCGCACTTACTCTGCTTCGTATACAACTCATGTTCTCGAAGTGTCTGGAGCACGGCCCGTAGATGTACTGCATGCTGCGTCCTATCCTTCGAGTAGACGAGAATATCATCAATAAAGACTACCACAAATTTATCAAGGAAGGGTCGAAATACCCGATTCATCAGATCCATGAATGCGGCAGGAGCGTTCGTCAGGCCAAATGGCATCACCAGGAACTCGTAGTGGCCGTATCGAGTGCGAAAGGCAGACTTTTGCACGTCGTCTGACTTGATCTTGAGTTGATGATAGCCTGAGCGGAGATCAATCTTCGAAAATATCGAGGCGCCTTGCAGTTGATCGAATAAGTCGTCTATGCGGGGCAATGGGTACTTGTTCCGGATGGTGGCTTTATTCAGCTCTCGGTAATCGATGTACAGACGCATGGACCCATCCTTCTTCTTCATGAATAATACGGGCACTCCCCACGGTGACACGCTAGGCCGAATAAACCCTTTATCGAGTAACTCTTATAGCTGGATCTTGAGTTCCTTCAGCTCGACGGGAGCCATTATGTACGGGGCCTTGGAAATCGGTCGAGTATCGGGAAATGTATCGATGCTGAACTCGATTTCTCGATCGGGGGGCATGTCGGGTAGCTCGTCCGGGAATACATCGGGGAATTTTGCCACAATGTCGGTCTTACCCGCGTTTGCACTATCCTGTCGCATGTCTCAGACGGACGCCAAATAGCCTTTGCACCCAGAATGCAGCATCCTCCGAGCAGAAATTGCCGAGATCAACATGCAGGTCGACGACGCCTCACCACACGAAAAGCAGAATTCATGCACTCCTAGAATGCGGAAGGTGACCGTCTTTCTAGCGCAGTCTATGGTTGCGTTGCACGGCCCGAGCCAATCCATTCCCAGAATGATATCGAAGTCCTTCATGTCTAGGACTATCACGTCAAGACCGATCTTTTGACCGCCGATACAGATAATCCCGTCGGCGCAAGCTAAATTAGTGAGCATCGGTGTGCCCGAAGGTGTGCTTACGCTAAGGTCGAGATCTAGTGATATTGTCAGAAATTTGTGCTCGGCGGCAAAGTCCGCCGATATAAAACTATGCGAAGCACCTGAATCAAATAGTACACGAGCAGGCATATTATTGAAACTAAGTATACCTGTCACGACAGTATCTGACGTAAGCACTTCATCTCGAGTCATGGCATAGACGCGGCCCTGGGCATTGGGGCGACGGTCTTGGCCATTTTGCGGTGCAGGTTGATGGGCTCGAGGCGCTGGGACTTGATTCCCTGGACGGTGCTGTTGGGGCGCCGCTGGACGGTACTGTTGGGGCACCGTTGGGTTCGGCCTTCTGGTTGGACACTCAGCACGCATGTGGCCCCTCTTGCCACAGTGCCAGCATCCACCCTCTGGTACCTGGCAATTGTCGATCGTGTGACCGATATTATGACATCGGTTGCAGTAAGGCTTTGGGTTACGCCCTTGATATCCGCTTTGGAGCCTATTGTTCGGACGCTTGGTCACGTTGTTCCCTCCTGCGTGGCTAGGGTGTTTGTGATTGTAGGTATGCACAGCGCCGGCAGCACCTGGAGGATATTGGCATTCAAGGCGGAGGGCGTGGTTGAGAGACTCTTCTATCGTTTTGTATTGCGGGACGGACACATGGGCGTAGATGGATGGTCGTAGACCCACTTTGAACCGTCGAGCACGACTCGCCAGGGAGGACAAGAATTCTCCAGCAAACTTGGCTAACTTGTTGAACTCCGCCGCATACTGCCGCACCGTCATACTCCCTTGCCTTAGCTGCATGAATTCATTTTCCTTTTCTTGTCGAACGGCTTCGGGGAGGTACTCGATCTCGAACGCCTCGCGGAAGGTGGCCCAAGAAATTGTCGCTGTCTCGTCGTCGCGTCTGATCGCTCGCTTTTGCACGGCCCACCAGTCGTGCGCGTTCGACCGGAGTAGAAGTTGAGCGCATGCGACTTTCTTGGACTCTTCGACGTCTAGCAGCTCGAACTTGTCTTCCAGTTCCTCTAACCAGTCGATCGCCAAGGAGGGATCTTCCATGCCGTAGAAGGAAGTACGGCAACTTTTTGTGAATTTCGACACGTCGAATAGAACTTCTCGGTGTTGCATATGTAGGCTCGGGTGCCTCCGGATCGACATCACTTTGTCTGGCCGCAGGCTCGGTCACGGCAGGAGTTGTCGTGGAGTTATTGTTGTTGGCCACCACCGTCTGTACAATCTGCTGAAGAGTGTCAAGCTGTTTTTGCTGCAACTTGAATTGTGCATCGAATCGGGCCTCGAACTGGGTCTGGCGTGCCTCTTCCTCCCGTCGATGTGCCTCCGTCTCCCGTCGATGTTGCTCATTCAGGCGTTGATTCTCCTGAGCTTGTTGTTGTTGCGCTTCCAGCATGCGCAACATCCGTTCCATGGCATCGTTAGAGGGTCCGGGCCTCGAGCTACTCGAGCCGCTCGAAGCACTTTCTTCGTTTAATGCCATGTTCACCGCCGCACCTTCTGGGATTTTGAAGGTAAAAATACATTAGTCACAAAACTTATTACAGACTCCCTCGTATGGAACAACATATCTCATCGACACGAGACCAATGATTTGAGACTAGAAACTCGACACTAGAGGCCAAGGACTTAAAGTCGTGCTCTGATACCAATATGTCACGCCCCGATTCCGTAGAATCGATAGTCGTCCCCTGGGCGTGATGCCGTGCAAGCCTAAGTTGCGCTCGCACAAGGCATAGTCATAAGGTTATCCGAAAGACAACAACAAGAGAATGCGCAGAGTAAATTGAACACACATTATAGAGAAAGAAATTAAAGCTTTATTGATAATGAACATCATTTTACAGACTCGATACAAAGGCGCCGCGCGGGCTTTTTACAAACTGACTCCATTACAAAATGAATGTCGACGAGATAGCCATTCCATACATTTCATCCCTTGATTACAACCAGCATTACAAACCACCTGGGATGACGGGAAGCCGCTCCATCTATCTTCTTGGCCTTCGACAGCGGAGTCTTCAAAAGTTTGATCCAAGCTTCGATGCACGGACGAAGCTTCAAAACACACGAGCGTTGCCTCCCTTCACGTAGCACGCTCCTTTCGATCTATCGCACCTGTAGAGAGAGCGAGGATCAGTACAATCAACATGTACTGGCGAGTGGCTAATTAATTTCCAGGCTCTCATTTGGTTCAAGAATTTAGATAAAATTATACAACTTGCTTTTAGTGGTCTTTCTAGCCATCCTAGATATTTTCATAAGAAGCATTAAGTTACACCAAGATTTCCTCCGGCAGAGCGTACCGTGCGACATAAAAACTTACCATCACTTTCCTTGTTAGTTGATAACAATTTATATCATGTGTTTGATATGGAGGTCACTGGCATTAACTAGCCATCTTGGACATAGCCTGGTGTCACGACCCGATCCCAATTTCTTGGGTCGGCTCGGATCATGCCCAGCCTGCACCGTTGTTGAGACGGCGGCAGTAAGCTGTATCCCATATGCAGGTACAATCAACAACATTTGAAACTATAATTGCCACAACATTTAATTAAACGATAATATAAACTTGTCCATTACAAAGCTTGTCCACAACTTTAACATAACATTTATTTTATTTAAAAGATAAACTAAAACTCCAACTAAGCAGAAGTGTCATCATCATCTCTATGGACCTCGTCTGGGAGCACAGCAGGGTACAGCTCCGGATCATAGTAACTACTGATCAGTAGCTCTGAGTCATCAATAGAACCTATTGGGTGTGGGGGATCCAGTCAGGAAAGGAGCAAGTACAATTATGAAAATTAACAATTTGCATAATGAATAGAAACTTGCAATATTAAATAATTTTGAAACAATGATTTCCAACTATAAAACAATTGTGATTTGAGTAAGCAGTATCTATGACCGGTTTAGGATGATTCAATTGTATCCTATTGATACGGTCCGGCCTAACCCCGTGTGAAGAGGGGTAAGCTCGCACATTCATTAACTATTTGGCTTTGATCATAGATAACTACGCTACTCCCCATTATCCCGATGCAATGATTCAGTATATTACTCTAGGAGAGAGTACGTGTAACAGTTGTGTATTTAACATGCAAAATTTCTAATATTAATTAAACTGCAATTAACCACAACCGTACTTGCCTTGATTTAAACTGAGAGTCGATGGATGTTCCGAGTAGATGCTAGTTACGCCTTCGAAATCCTACAAATGGAGCATCTATACTTATCAATCTGTATCAAACCAACTAAGTGTGCTAGTTACAATCTCTATTTTCTTTCCTAATAAATTTTATCCTTTTTATTCTAATTAGAACACAATTATCGGATGGTTTACTATTTACAAGAAAACATCAATTTAATCCTTTCTTTTTGGAAAACTTACAATTTATCATTTAAATTTAAAACTTTGTATTTTATACATAAAGTTATTATTTATCTAATAAGTGAGAAAATTATGAATTTCCTAATATTTATGAGAATATATATATATAGTTATTCTAACATTTACGTTACACTACCACAACCAGAAAAGAAAATAAAATAAATCCTAATTATTACATCTTTCACAGCATGGTTAAATAAGCAATTGGGCTTATGCCCTTACAACCCGATTTACATAAATTAAAATAAGAGAAAGAAAACGTTAGTCTTGAAAATTATCTACAAAATTAATAATAACTAATAATTAAGAATAAAAATAAAATGAGTCTCAGAACTGGTCCAATCTTCATTTTCAGCTACTCTGCCTCAACGTCCGGACAAACCGGTGCGTTTGCATTTCACTGGGGCCCATATACCGATAAGGTCGTCGCCCAAAAATATTATCATTTCCGAAAATCATTTTTAAAAAATTATATAATCAATTTTTTTATAGAAATTTCGGCAGCATTCCCTCTATTTTCGGGATAACCCAAAACTGGGAAATGCGCCGATTTTCCTGAAAAAAATGATCTCAACCAACAGAATTCCCAAGTTCACCGATACTAAGGAATTTCCCGAGCCAACATGAATTAAGGAACTCCCACAAAATACTAAGAAAACCAACAGAATCATAATCCAATAACATTGGCTAACCACAGCATCTGAAGTAAATTCGGAAAACCAATTTTTTCCACAGAACTCTTTCCAAAGAGTTCACGCAAAAATCACAGAACCCAAAATCAGAGGACAATTGTCCGAAACCAGAAACATAGCCGAAAAAACCAAATTTTCCAAAGAAAATTCCCGGACCAGATTTCATCATAGACCAAAAGAACTACGGGACTAACAGAAGTTACCGAAAAACGAAGGAATCCGAAGTGATGCCTCGGACTCGGAACGTTCCAGCACTCGCGGACAGTGGGAACCCACAGATCTGAGTCAGGTATGCTGACCGAGCGGGACAGAGTCGCGGAGACCGACGGCGAGGGGGTAGCTCGGGAAGTCGCTGCAGGGGACCGACCGGAGAGCGGTGGTGACAGAGGCTGGACAGCCGTGCAAGGGGCGCGCTGTCGGGATTCGCCGGAGGGGCTAGATCGGGTCGGGGAGGAGTGCCCCGACCGCTGCGCCAGGGAGGGCCCGCTGGAAGGGCGACGAACGCCGGGGACTGCTGGCGTCGGGCGCTCGGCAGGGGGTCGGGCTCCTGGCCGGAGTTGGGCGCGACCAAAAAGTCGGGGCCGGCCGCTCGAATCGACAGGTCTCGGTTGGGGAGGGTTTGAGAATTTGAGGGTTTGGGAGAGTGGTGGAGGAAAAGATGGAGAGGGAGAGAATTTATAGGGAGAAAAAATGGGGGTTATGGAAACCCTAGAGTCTCCATTGAAGGAGAAAGTAATTCCTACGGTTTTCCGATGAGGAAGAAGAATGGATGGGTTCATCCGTTCCAATTTGTAAAGGGTTTCATCCCTAAAACTATAACAAACAAATCTACTCTCATATGACAACCAACACTTGGTGGTGTAGTGGTTGTGTCTTATGACTTGGTTGGGAAGGTTGAGGGTTCAAACCTTAGGATTAACATCTATATTTTTTTATTCTTATTTTTACCAGTAAACCAATAAAAATCAATTTAAAGAAAAATTTTCTTTTAATTATTAGTAAAAATTATTTTCTTTACTCTTATAGCTTCTTTTAAAATATATATATATAGTATATATTCAAGTTAAAATAATTTCTTTTCCATTAAAAATATAATATGTATATATATACATGCTTTGTTTTGAAATTTCAATAAAAATAAAAATTTAACTGTTAATTGAACTAAAAAGGAAATCTTAAAAATTTATTGAAAAATTTTGGGTTTTACAAGCTTCCCTCCTTAGAAAATTTCGTCCTCGAAATTTAAAAGAAGTTGGGTTAGAAATTACCTCAGGTCTCAAACAAATACGGGTACTTCTCCCGCATCTCGTCCTCTCGTTCCCAGGTAGACTCGCCTGGGGAATCATGCCTCCACATTACTCGAACTATCGGAGTCACCGAGGTCCTGGTCTTCTTCTCGCCTCGGTCTAAAATCGCCACTGGCTTCTCAGGCATAGTGAGGCTCGGTCCAATCTCCAGCTCTGAGTGGTCTAAGATGTGATTCTCATCAGGGACATAGCCTCTGAGCTGTGAGACGTGAAAGACGTTGTGCACGCCCTCCAGATTAGCTGGTAGAGCTAACCTATACGCCACTTCTCCAATCCGGCTCAGAACTTCAAATGGTCCAATGTACCTGGGACTCAACTTCCCAGCTCTGCCAAATCTGATTGTACCTCTGGTAGGAGAAATCTTCACAAAGACTTTATCTCCTTCTTCAAACTGTAGTGGTCGACGACTGCTGTCTGCCCAATGCTTCTGTCTGTCCTGGGCAATTCTGAGCTTGTCTCTGATTATCTTCACTTTCTCTGCTGCGTCGGTCACCATCTCTGGGCCCAGCAGTACTCTTTCTCCTACGTCGTCCCATGCCAAAGGTGTACGGCAACGACGTCCATACAGAGCCTCAAATGGGGTCATACCAATGCTGGCTTGGTAGCTGTTATTATAAGAAAACTCTACCAAGTGCAAATGGTCTTCCCACGATCCTCCGAACTCCAAGACACACGATCTCAGCATATCCTCCAGTGTCTGAATCGTCCTCTCTGATTGACCATCTGTCTGGGGGTGATAAGCAGTGCTGAACTTCAACTGTGTCCCCAGGCTGTCATGCAAACTTTTCCAAAAGTGAGAGGTAAAACGAGTGTCTCGGTCAGATACAATGCTTACCGGTACTCCATGAATCCGGTAGATGTGTCGCATGTATAGTGCCGCCAACTTCTCGGTGGATAAACCAACCTTGAAGGGGATAAAGTGAGCTGACTTGGTTAGTCGGTCCACTATAACCCAGATGGCATCCTTCCCTCCTTGGGAACGAGGCAAACCTGACACGAAATCCATTGTGATGTGCTCCCACTTCCACTCCGGAATGTCCAGCGGTTGTAGAAGTCCTGCGGGTCTCTGTCTACTGGCCTTCACTTGCTGACAGATCAAACATCTCGCCACGAATCTGGACACATCTTTCTTCATTCCATACCACCAAACAATAGTGCGCATATCCCAGATACATCTTATTAGCTCCAGGATGTATAGAATACTGCGACTGGTGCGCTTCCTTCATCAGCTCGTTCTTTAGTTCGCCAGATGGTACACAAAGTCTCGTACCATTCTTCAAAGCTCCATCACTGGCGATTGAGAAACCCTCAAGTGTTCCCGCCAACACTTGGTCTCTCAGTTTGCAAAGTGCCTCGTCTTGAAACTGAGTCTCCTTGATCTTGTCCATCAGATACGAGCTCACTTGCAACTTCATCAGTACTGAATCAGCATCCAGCTCCATTCTTCTTTCTCCAGGCAATATGATCTCTAATCCAAGCTTCTCGATGTCCTCTAGCAGATGCCGCTCCTTAGTCAAGAACATCGCCACTGGGTATCGACTAAGTGCATCAGCAACCACATTAGCCTTACCCGGGTGGTATTGCAGGTCGATGTCAAAGTCCTTCATTAGCTCCAGCCATCTTCTTTGCCTCATGTTCAACTCTTTCTGAGTGAAAACATACTTCAGACTTTTGTGGTCTGTGTATATCTCCACTCTCTCTCCATACAGATAGTGCTTCCATAGCTTCAACGCAAAGATAACTGCCGCCAGCTCCAGGTCATGTGTGGGATAATTCTTCTCATGGTTCCGTAATTGCCTAGATGCGTAAGCAATCACTTTCCCATTCTGTTGAAGAACACATCCTAGTCCTTTTCCAGAGGCATCGCTGTAGATTGTGAAACCACCGGATCCTGCGGGTAGCGCAAGGATTGGTGCAGTGGTAAGCCTCTTCTTCAGCTCCTCGAATGCAGCCTGGCAATCTTCCGTCCAGATGAACTCTTCATTCTTCCGAGTCAGCTTCGTCATCGGCTCGGCAATTCTAGCAAAGTCCTTCACGAACTTCCGGTAGTAGCCAGCCAAGCCCAAGAAACTTCTGATTTCCGCAACTGAGCTTGGGGTAGACCACTTCTCCACAGCAGCTATCTTCTTAGGATCCACCGAAATTCCTTCTCCTGTGACAACATGGCCAAGAAAATCTACCTTGTCTAGAAAGAATTCACATTTGGATAGCTTACCATATAACTTCTCTTTCCTCAAAGTTCCCAGAACCTTCCTGAGGTGCTCCTCATGCTCTTCTTCAGTCTTTGAATAGATCAAAATGTCATCAATGAAGACAACAACAAATTGATCTAAGTATTCATGGAAAACCTTGTTCATAAGGTTCATGAATACAGCCGGAGCATTTGTCAGTCCAAACGGCATGACCAAGAATTCAAACTGCCCATACTTGGTGTTGAACGCCGTCTTGGGAATGTCCTCCTTCCTGACCTTGATCTGATGGTAGCCAGATCTGAGATCAATCTTCGAGAACACCTTGGCTCCACTGAGTTGATCAAACAGGTCATCGATCCGGGGCAAAGGGTACTTGTTCTTGATTGTGATATTGTTCAGCGCCCGGTAGTCGATGCACATCCTCACAGTTCCGTCCTTCTTGGGAACAAACAAGACTGGTGCTCCCCAGGGTGAAGCTCCGTCTCGGATAAATCCCAAAGCCTTCAGTTCATTGATCTGATCCTTCATCTCCTTGGCCTCCTTCGGGTTGACTCTGTAGCATCCCTTAGAAATAGGGGAAGAACCGGGGACTAGGTCAATGGTGAACTCCAAATCTCGGTCTGGGGGTAACCCGGGAAGACTATCTGGGAAAACATCCATAAATTCTGCTATGATAGGGTGCGGAGGTCTGGACTCTTCAGTGATAGAGGTATAGGTAACACATTCCATCTCCTCCGGAGTTCGAGAGATTTCAAACTCCGGTTCTCCAGGTGGACTGAAGACTACACATCCTCGATGACAGTCTATCAGCGCATGCTGCTTACTTAACCAGTCCATCCCTAGGACTACATCATAGTTAGGTAAGGGCATGACAAGCAAAGGTGCTATAAAGTTATGGCCAGCTATAGTGATAGGGCATTCACAGATTTCAGTGATAGGTAGGGGTCCTCCTCCAGTCATAACTCTACAGATCTTCTTGCTAAAGCCAGTAACTATATGGTGTGCAGAGATAAACTTTGTTGCTATGAAACTGTGTGTTGCACCAGAGTCGAATAAAGCTAATGCAGGATGAGAATGTACATAGATGTAACCTGATATGACATCCGCATTAGGTTCCTGCTCCGGCTCTGGTTCCTCTGCAGTTAGGGCAAAAGCTCGTCCCGTCTTCTGTTGATGCTGCCCAAATTGCTGCTGCTGAGTGGGCAGAGGTCCTTTCTGCTGATTTCCTCCAGCTCTGTTGGCCGCTGAGGGGCAATCCTTCACTTGGTGGGTGGTAGACCCACAGATCAGACATTGTCCAAGCCTCTTCCGACAGATGTTCACCTGATGACCCGACCTCTTGCAATAGCTACAGACAGGGATCTGCTTCTGGGGTGCTACATCATTATTCCTTGCTTGCTGGTGATGCTGGGGCCTGTTGTTGTTGTTGTTGTTGTTGTTGTTGGGCTTCTTCTGATTACCCTGGAAGTTGCTAGTTCCAGGATAATCTCTCTTCGAGCGGGCAGGTTGGCTCTTCTCTATGTCTTGTGCTCGTTCCAGGATCTTCTCATAAGTCTTAGCACCGCCTGAGATCACATAGGTGCGAATTAATTCTCTTAGTCCAAATCTGAACCTTTCAGCACGATCGTCAGGATCAGCCACCAGGTTCTTGGCAAATCGGCTGAGCTGGCCGAATTCAGCAGCATACTCTTCCACAGTCATGTTGCCCTGCTTCAGGTTCTGGAATTGTCGCTCCATCTCCCGCAACTCTGAAGTTGGGAAGAACTTCCTCTTGAACAACCTCTTGAAGGTGTCCCAGTCAACTTGCCTATCCTGGAGTCGGGGTTCATTCCGATACCAGGTGCTTGCTACATTTTGCAGTTGGAGTCCCTACTGCTTCAGCCTTGAGGTCTTCTGGAAGTCGAGCGACGCTCAGGAGACGCTCCATATTGTCGAGCCATTCAGTCAGCATAGACGATTCCCTCGGTTACCCTTGAAAGGTCGAGGGTTCTGCTTCTTAAAGCTCTCAATATCGCCCACCTTGGCAATATGATTTCCATTAATTAAATGGCCTTATTATTACATAAATTGATCCTTAAATTTATGTTTACCTTGGCAGGCCTTGGTTCCTGTTGAGCTGCTTCTCCTCTTTCCAGTGCAGCCATTGCCACGCTATGGGCATTCTCCATGCCTTCTCTCATAATGGCCGTCTGCTCGCGATGAGCTTCAGCTTGAGTTCTCTGGGCTTCTAGCACTCCTCTTAGCAGACCTATGAGGTCAGTGGGGTCCACAGGCACCGGTGGAGCAGCTGGAGTGGGCGAAACCACAGGGGGTTGCATCTCCGTCTGGGAAGATGATGGATCCACCGTTGAAGCGGCAAACAACCCACGAGGTGCATTCAATGGTGTAAAACCCGGACTTAGTTGAGGCGGTGGGGTTTGATCAGGCGTTGACATCCCATCGCCAGCAGGGTTGGTATTGTCAGTGGCCATTCTCTGGAAGGTTTAGGATATAAACATAAGCAAGGTAGCCTATCTATAATCAAACAAAAATATTTAATTATAATATATTTCGGTCCTATGTTGTGGTAAATTAATGTTCTAAATGTTTTCCTAGGTTTTCCTAAGTTGTTGATTGCAAAAGACCTGCATGGGCCACCACTAAAACATGTCACGACCCGATCCCAATTTCTTGGGTCGACTCGGATCATGCCCAGCCTGCACCGTTGTTGAGACGGCGGCAGTAAGCTGTATCCCATATGCAGGTACAATCAACAACATTTGAAACTATAATTGCCATAACATTTAATTAAACGATAATATAAACTTGTCCATTACAAAGCTTGTCCACAACTTTAACATAACATTTATTTTATTTAAAAGATAAACTAAAACTCCAACTAAGCAGAAGTGTCATCATCATCTCTATGGACCTCGTCTGGGAGCACAGCAGGGTACAGCTCCGGGTCATAGTAACTACTGATCAGTAGCTCTGAGTCATCAATAGAACCTATTGGGTGTGGGGGATCCAGTCAGGAAAGGAGCAAGTACAATTATGAAAATTAACAATTTGCATAATGAATAGAAACTTGCAATATTAAATAATTTTGAAACAATGATTTTCAACTATAAAACAATTGTGATTTGAGTAAGCAGTATCTATGACCGGTTTAGGATGATTCAATTGTATCCTATTGATACGGTCCGGCCTAACCCCGTGTGAAGAGGGGTAAGCTCGCACATTCATTAACTATTTGGCTTTGATCATAGATAACTACGCTACTCCCCATTATCCCGATGCAATGATTCAGTATATTACTCTAGGAGAGAGTACGTGTAACAGTTGTGTATTTAACATGCAAAATTTCTAATATTAATTAAACTGCAATTAACCACAACCGTACTTGCCTTGATTTAAACTGAGAGTCGATGGATGTTCCGAGTAGATGCTAGTTACGCCTTCGAAATCCTACAAATGGAGCATCTATACTTATCAATCTGTATCAAACCAACTAAGTGTGCTAGTTACAATCTCTATTTTCTTTCCTAATAAATTTTATCCTTTTTATTCTAATTAGAACACAATTATCGGATGGTTTACTATTTACAAGAAAACATCAATTTAATCCTTTCTTTTTGGAAAACTTACAATTTATCATTTAAATTGTTAAAACTTTGTATTTTATACATAAAGTTATTATTTATCTAATAAGTGAGAAAATCATGAATTTCCTAATATTTATGAGAATATATATATATAGTTATTCTAACATTTACGTTACACTACCACAACCAGAAAAGAAAATAAAATAAATCCTAATTATTACATCTTTCACAGCATGGTTAAATAAGCAATTGGGCTTATGCCCTTACAACCCGATTTACATAAATTAAAATAAGAGAAAGAAAACGTTAGTCTTGAAAATTACCTACAAAATTAATAATAACTAATAATTAAGAATAAAAATAAAATGAGTCTCAGAACTGGTCCAATCTTCATTTTCAGCTACTCTGCCTCAACGTCCGGACAAACCGGTGCGTTTGCATTTCACTGGGGCCCATATACCGATAAGGTCGTCGCCCAAAAATATTATCATTTCCGAAAATCATTTTTAAAAAATTATATAATCAATTTTTTTATAGAAATTTCGGCAGCATTCCCTCTATTTTCGGGATAACCCAAAACTGGGAAATGCGCCGATTTTCCTGAAAAAAATGATCTCAACCAACAGAATTCCCAAGTTCACCGATACTAAGGAATTTCCCGAGCCAACATGAATTAAGGAACTCCCACAAAATACTAAGAAAACCAACAGAATCATAATCCAATAACATTGGCTAACCACAGCATCTGAAGTAAATTCGGAAAACCAATTTTTTCCACAGAACTCTTTCCAAAGAGTTCACGCAAAAATCACAGAACCCAAAATCAGAGGACAATTGTCCGAAACCAGAAACATAGCCGAAAAAACCGAATTTTCCAAAGAAAATTCCCGGACCAGATTTCATCATAGACCAAAAGAACTACGGGACTAACAGAAGTTACCGAAAAATGAAGGAATCCGAAGTGATGCCTCGGACTCGGAACGTTCCAGCACTCGCGGACAGTGGGAACCCACAGATCTGAGTCAGGTATGCTGACCGAGCGGGACAGAGTCGCGGAGACCGGCGGCGAGGGTGTAGCTCGGGAAGTCGCTGCAGGGGACCGACCGGGGAGCGGTGGTGACAGAGGCTGGACAGCCGCGCAAGGGGCGCGCTGTCGGGTTCGCCGGAGGGGCTGGATCGGGTCGGGGAGGAGTGCCCCGACCGCTGTGCCAGGGAGGGCCCGCTGGAAGGGCGGCGAACGCCGGGGACTGCTGGCGTCGGGCGCTCGGCAGGGGGTCGGGCTCCTGGCCGGAGTTGGGCGCGACCAGAAAGTCGGGGCCGGCCGCTCGAATCGACGGGTCTCGGTTGGGGAGGGTTTGAGAATTTGAGGGTTTGGGAGAGTGGTGGAGGAAAAGATGGAGAGGGAGAGAATTTATAGGAAGAAAAAATGGGGGTTATGGAAACCCTAGAGTCTCCATTGAAGGAGAAAGTAATTCCTACGGTTTTCCGATGAGGAAGAAGAATGGATGGGTTCATCCGTTCCAATTTGTAAAGGCTTTCATCCCTAAAACTATAACAAACAAATCTACTCTCATATGACAACCAACACTTGGTGGTGTAGTGGTTGTGTCTTATGACTTGGTTGGGAAGGTTGAGGGTTCAAACCTTAGGATTAACATCTATATATTTTTTTATTCTTATTTTTACCAATAAACCAATAAAAATCAATTTAAAGAAAAATTTTCTTTTAATTATTAGTAAAAATTATTTTCTTTACTCTTATAGCTTCTTTTAAAATATATATATATATATATATATATATATATATATATATATATATATATATATATATATATATATTCAAGTTAAAATAATTTCTTTTCCGTTAAAAATATAATATGTATATATACATGCTTTGTTTTGAAATTTCAATAAAAATAAAAATTTAACTGTTAATTGAACTAAAAAGGAAATCTTAAAAATTTATTGAAAAATTTTGGGTTTTACACCTGGCAATACGGGACCCTTGCAACGCAAGTAGCGAGCCCCGATGCAAGTCCCCGTCTTACCGATTGCCTATTACCCAGCTCGGCTATAACCTGTTTCTTCCTAGGCCGAGTCGGTCCCGTGGCCCCGGGTTGCCGCTCGAAGAAACCATCGCCCTTGTCGACAAGTTGTCCATGACCATGATAGGTTAACATGGTGTATTTAAGATACCGTTGGGGCTTGTTATGTAATCAATTCATTTACTTGTTCGTTTTGCAGGCCTAAAATAATTCTTTCTCTTTTCAACACAACTCATTCTTTTTCACTTCTAACATACAGGACTTGTATTCTGTAAGCAATTCATTCAATTTTAATATCATTACCCGAGTTCTCATTTTGAAATAGAGGGTCGAGACGAAGGAGGTCAGCCACTCACCTTGAGTTTTTGCTTGAGGCGAGAGACTGGTTGGCTGCGCTAGACGTCGCCTATGCGATCACCTGAAATCACACAAGCAACCGATTAGAACACTGTATTAGGCAAGAAATTCGATAGAAAATGCGAGTTCGAAATGTAAGCCATGAAAACCATCGAAAACATTCACGAAAACGCATTCAGAAAACCAAAGCCAAAACCAACGCAAGCGGCGTGAAAAGCAGAGCAACGGGAGGTCTCTCCCGACTCAGCCGCAGAGTCAATCCTCGAGGTGCTACCCGCTGAATGTGGGACTTGGTTCTGAAGAAGCCATTCCATAACGTGGAATGGATCTTAATTCAACCGTTCCCGTTCGATCGATCCCGACCTATCGGTCCCGACCGAGTCGATAGCGACAGTGTTCCTTTCTCGCGCACCCCGTGGACGGACAACGGGGCACGGTGTAGGGACGGGGCACTACAGTTTGAGAGTGGTGGTGTTGGTGAATGGTGGAAGGGGTTTATATATGAGAGATGAGCGGGGGTTACGGGAGAGGAAGGGTTCGCCGGAGTTACGGGGAGCCGATGGGTCGACGGCTTGGCCGTTCGGAAACGGAGACGATGGGTCAGCCGCTCAAAAGAAATAAAGGTTTCTTAACCTTTACTGCTGGTGATGGTTATAAGTAAGTGAGAGAAAAATTATTAGTTAAAGGAATTTGTTTAATAGTATACCAATATTAAATTCTCTTTTCTTTATGAAAAAAATAAATATTATATCAATTAATATTTCAGATTTCGAAAACCAAAAATTTGCCTGAATTCGAACTTGGGTTCGGAAACAGGTCCGGGACAAATTCGGGATGGTCTGGTCCAAACTTAAAATTCCATAATATTAATTCTTCTAAAAATATCATTTCCTAAATTAATAATTAGATAAATAAATATTCAATTAATTAATTGAAAAAAATGATGGGTTTTAGACGGGTTCGGGACTCGGGAACGAGTTCTGGTCTGGGTCAGCCAAAACAAAAATCCATGTTTCTTTTGAAATTAGTAATTTTCTATTTAATAATAATCTGGCAAAGTAGCAAACATGAAATTTAATAATTAGAAAAAAAACAAAACTAAATTTACGGTTTTCACAACCTTCCCTCCTTAGAAAATTTCGTCCTCGAAATTTAAAGGATAGGGTTAGGAATTACCTCAGGTCTCAAACAAGTACGGGTACTGCTCCCGCATCTCATCTTCTCGCTCCCAGGTAGACTCGCCTGGGGAATCGTTCCTCCACATTACTCTGACTATGGGAGTCACCGAAGTCCTGGTCCTCTTCTCGCCTCTGTCCAAAATCGCCACAGGCTTCTCTGGTACTGTGAGGCTCGGTCCAATCTCCAGCTCCGAATGATCCAGAATGTGACTCGGATCCGAAAAGTAGCGTCTGAGCTGCGAGACGTGGAAGACGTTGTGCACGCCCTCAAGATTAGCTGGTAGAGCTAACCGATACGCTACTTCACCAATTCGGCTCAAAACTTCAAATGGTCCGATATATCTGGGACTCAGCTTCCCAGCTCTGCCAAATCGGATAGTTTCTCTGGTAGGTAAAATCTTCACAAAGACACTATCTCCTTCTTCAAACTCCAGTGGTCGACGACTGCTGTCTGCCCAATGCTTCTGTCTGTCTTGGGCGATCCTGAGCTTGTCTCTAATCACTTTCACCTTCTCTGCTGCATCAGTTACCATTTCTGGCCCCAGCAGTACTCTTTCTCCTACGTCGTCCCATGCAAGTGGAGTGCGGCAACGACGTCTATAAAGAGCTTCAAATGGGGTCATACCAATGCTAGCTTAGTAACTGTTGTTGTAAGAGAATTCCACTAAATGTAAGTGGTCTTCCCAAGACCCTCCAAATTCCAAGACACAAGATCTCAGCATGTCCTCTAGCGTCTGGATGGTCCTCTCAGATTGTCCGTCAGTTTGTGGATGATAGGCTGTGCTGAACTTCAGTTTTGTTCCCAAGCTGTCATGAGAGGTAAATCTAGTATCTCGGTCAGATACAATACTCACCGGTACTCCATGAATCCGGTAGATGTGCCGCATGTACAGTGCCGCCAACTTCTCGGTGGATAAACCAACCTTGAAGGGGATAAAGTGAGCTGACTTAGTTAGTCGGTCCACAATAACCCAAATGGCGTCCTTCCCTCCTTGGGATCGAGGCAATCCTGACACAAAGTCTATTGTTATATGCTCCCACTTCTACTCTGGAATGTCCAGCGGCTGTAGAAGTCCTGCGGGTCTCTGTCTGCTAGCCTTCACTTGTTGACAAATCAAGCATCTAGCCACAAATCTGGATACATCCTTCTTCATTCCATACCACCAAACAATGGTACGCATATCCCGATACATCTTATTAGCTCCAGGATGTATGGAATACTGCGACTGGTGCGCTTCTTGCATCAGCTCATTCCTCAGTTCGCCAGATGGTACACACAGCCTCGTACCATTCTTCAATGCTCCGTCACTGGCGATAGAGAATCCTTCAAGTGTTCCTGCCAGCACTTGATCTCTGAGTTTGCAAAGCGTCTCGTCTTGGAATTGTGTCTCCTTGACTTTGTCCATCAGACTTGAACGCAATTGTAACTGCATCATGGTTGAGTCAGCTCCAGGTACAATAGCTTCTCGCCCCAGTTCTTTCATCTTTTCCTCAGGCAGTACAATTTCCAGACCAAGCTTCTCTATGTCCTCCAACAAATGCCACTCCTTAGTCAAGAACATCGCCACTGGGTATCGACTAAGTGCATCTGCAACCACATTAGCCTTACCCGGGTGGTACTGCAAGTCGATGTCAAAATCTTTCATCAGTTCCAGCCATCTTCTTTGTCTCATGTTCAGTTCCTTCTGAGTGAAAACATATTTCAGACTTTTGTGGTCTGTATATATTTCCACTCTCTTTCCATAGAGATAATGCTTCCATAGCTTCAAAGCAAAAATGACTACAGCAAGCTCCAGATCATGTGTGGGATAATTCTTCTCATGAGTTCGTAATTGCCTAGATGCGTAAGCAATCACTTTCCCATGTTGTTGAAGAACGCAACCCAGTCCTTTTCCAGAGGCATCGTTATAGATTAAGAAACCTCCGGTACCAGTGGGTAGCACAAGTATCGGTGCTGTTGTAAGCCTCTTCTTCAGTTCCTCAAACGACGCCTGGCAAGTTTTCGTCCAGATGAACTCTTCATTCTTCCGAGTGAGCTTCGTCATTGGTTCAGTAATCTTGGCAAAATCCTTCACAAACTTCCGGTAGTAGCCAGCCAAGCCCAAGAAACTTCTGATTTCAGCAACTGAGCTTGGGGTAGACCACTTCTCAACAGCAGCTATCTTCTTAGGGTCCACCGAAATTTCTTCTCCTGTGATAACATGGCCAAGAAAATCCACCTTGTCTAGAAAGAATTCATATTTGGATAGCTTACCATATAGCTTCTCCTTCCTCAAAGTTCCCAGAACTTTCCTGAGGTGCTCTTCATGCTCCTCCTCAGTCTTCGAGTAGATCAAAATGTCATCGATGAAGACAACAACAAACTGATCTAGGTATTCATAGAAAACCTTGTTCATAAGGTTCATGAACACAGCAGGAGAATTCGTCAGTCCAAACGGCATGACCAAGAATTCAAACTGCCCATACTTGGTGTTGAACGCCATCTTGGGAATGTCCTCCTTCCTGACCTTGATCTGATGGTAGCCGGATCTGAGGTCAATCTTCGAGAACACCTTGGCTCCACTGAGTTGGTCAAACAGGTCATCGATCCGGGGAAGAGGGTATTTGTTCTTGATGGTGATATTGTTCAGCGCCCGGTAGGCGATGCACATCCTCACAGTTCCGTCCTTCTTGGGAACAAACAAGACAGGTGCTCCTCAGGGTGAAGCTCCGTCTCGGATAAATCCCAAAGCCTTCAGTTCATTGATCTGATCCTTCATTTTCTTGGCCTCCTTCGGGTTGACTCTGTAGCATCCCTTAGAAATAGGGAAAGAGCCGGGGACTAGGTCAATGGTGAACTCTATGTCTCGATCTGGAGGTAACCTGGGAAGACCATCAGGGAAGACATCCATAAATTCTGCTATGAAAGGATGGGGAGGTCCGGATTCTTCTGTGATAGAGGTGTAGGTAACACACTCCATATCCTCCGGAGTTCGAGAGATTTCAAACTCCGGCTCTCCAGGTGGGCTAAAAACTACACATCCTCTGTGACAGTCTATCAGCGCATGCTGCTTACTCAACCAGTGCATCCATAGGACTACATCATAATTGGGTAAGGGAATCACAAGCAAAGGTGCTATGAATTGGTGGCCTGATATGGTGATAGGGCAGTTACAGGTCTCAGTGATGGGTAGGGGTCCTCCACCGGTCATGACTCTACAAATCTTCTTGCTAAATCCCGTATCTATGTGGTGTGTAGAGATGAATTTTGTGGATATGAAACTATGTGATGCACCCGAATCAAATAAAGCTAAGGCAGGATAGGAATGCACATAAATGAAACCTGCGATGACATCAGCGGTAGGTTCCTGCTCTGGCTCCGCCTCATCTGCTGCTAGGGCAAAGGCTCGCCCAGTCTTCTGTTGATGCTGCCCAAATTGTTGTTGCTGAGTGGGCAGAGGACCTTTCTGCTGAGTAGCTCCATTCCGGTGCATCGACGAGGGGCAGTCCTTCACTTAGTGGGTAGCAGACCCATAGACTAGGCAGTGTCCTAGCCTCTTCCTGCAGATGTTCGACTGGTGCCCTGGCCTCTTGCAAAAATCACAGACAGGGATCTGCCTCTGAGGTGCTCTATCATTGTTCCTCGCCTGTTGGTTCTGCTGCTGGTGGTGAGGAGGCCGGTTGTTGTTGTTGTTGGGCTTCTTCTGATTACCCTGGAAGTTGTTAGTTCCAGGATAATCCCTCTTTGAGCGAGCGGGTTGGCTCTTCTCTATATCTTAAGCTCGCTCCAGGATCCTTTCATAAGTCTTAGCACCGCCTGAGATTACATGGGTGCGGATCTCCTCTCTCAGCCGATATCTGAACCTTTCAGCTCGATCATCAGGGTCAGCTACCAAGTTCTTGGCAAAACGGCTGAGTTGGCCAAATTCTGCCGTATATTCTCCAACAGTCATATTTTCTTGCTTCAGGTTCTAAAATTGTCTCTCCATCTCCCGCAACTCTGATGTTGGGAAGAACTTCCTCTTGAACAACCTCTTGAAGGTGTCCCAGTCAAGCTGTCTGTCCTGGAGTCGGGGTTCATTTCGATACCAGGTGCTTGCTACACTTTGCATTTGGAGTCCCACTGCTTCAGCCTTGAGGTCTTCTTGAAGTCGAGCGACGCTTAGGAGGCTCTCCATGCTATCGAGCCATTCATCAGCATAGACGATTCCCTCGATTCCCTTGAAGGGTCGAGGGTTCTGCTTCTTGAAACTCTCAATATCGCCCACCTTGGCAATATGATCCCCATTAATTTAAATGGCCTTAATGTTACATAAATTAATCCTTAGATTTATGTTTACCTTAGCAGGCCTTGGTTCATGTTGAGCTGCTTCTCCTCTCTCCAGTGCAGCCATTGCCACACTATGGGCATTCTCTATGCCTTCTCTCATAATCTTCGTCTGCTCGCGATGAGCTTCAGCTTGAGTTCTCTGGGCTTCTAGCACTCCTCGTAGCAGACCTATGAGGTCAGTGGGGTCCACAGGCACCGGTGGGGCAGCTGGAGTGGGCAATACCACAGGGGGCTGCATCTCCGTCTGGGAAGATAATGGATCCGCCGTTGTATTATGGGGACGGTCGGCCAGCTGCCGAGGTGTAGGCTCCGGACTTGATTGGAGAGGTGGGGTATGATAGGATGAAGATACCCCATCGCCATCAGAATTGGTCTTGTCAGTGGCCATTCTCTGGAAGGTTTAGGATATAAACATAAGCAAGGTAGCCTACCCGTCTATAACAATCAAAAATATTTATAATATATAACGGTCCTATGTTGTGAAAAATTTAATGTTCTAGTGTTCTAAATATTTCTAGATATTTTTCTAAGTTGTTGATCTGACCTGTATGGGCCACCACTAAAAACATGTCACGACCCGGTCCCAATTTCTTGGGTCGAATCGGATCATGTCCAGCCTGCACCGTTGTTGAGACGGCGGCAGTAAGCTGTATATATCACTCATGCAGGTAATCAACAACACAAATTCTAATTGCCACAACTTTTAATATTTCGATAAATAAAACTTGTCCAAACACAAAGTTACAACTGATAAAATAAATAGTCTTTTCAAACAACAACTGGAAATATAAAATGACAACAGCTAAAAGATAGACTCGTCATCTCCAAATCCAGCATCATCTGGTAGCACAGCTGGATACAACTCAGGATCATAATAACTACTAATCAGTAGCTCTGCATCATCAGTAGGACCTAAAAATATAGTCTCCAGTCAGGAGGGAGCAAAGTACAATTCATGATATTTTAACAATTGAAATAATAATGGAGTTATGCATTTTTAAACAAGTTGAAATAAATGGTTTTCCAACAGTTAAAACAGTGTAATGTGAATAGGCAATGAATATGACCGGATTGGGTTGTACAGTTGTATCCTATTGATACGATATGGCTTATCCCCGTGTGTATGAGGGGTAAGCTAACACAGTCATTATACTATTTTGGATGTGGTCATACTCTTTACACTACTCCCCCAGTACCCAACAGTTAAACAGTCAATGCTCTCAGAGAGAGTTCCGTGTTGCATCGTAGTTTAAACTTGCAATAAAACTATTACTAAATAATTGTAAACTACCACAAAATGTACTTGCCTTCGATTATGACTGGATTTGAAATGTCTTCGGGATTGAATTCAGACTTGTCCTCGAAATCCTACAATCGAGAAGTCTGCCTTAGATTTTCAAAATTGCCATGCTAGATGTGCTAGTTACAATCTCTAAATTTGTCCTAGTCAATTTTAATCTTTATTATACTAACTCAAACAAAACTCGATTATATAAGGCGTTACATTTAATTATGATGGAAAGATCATTTTATATTTAATTTCGAAAAAACTTTGTATTTATCGGTTTATTGGTAAAACTTGGTATTTTATAATTTATATAATAAAACTACATTTTTCTTTAAATGAGAAAACGTGAAACTTGTTTAAATAATAACTTGTAATTTTTTTCTAATTTATTTAATGTGAGAAAACAATATTGATTTTCTATAAAATAATTATTTTACTATTTTACGTGTTTACATCAAACACAAACCAGAAAAGAATAAAAAATTAACTAACTTATTACAAAACCACAGAAAATAATAAAACTGGGCTTATGCCCTTTACAGACCATTTTACATAAATTTAAATAAGAAGAAAACTCTGGTTAGTCTCAAAAATTATCCTACAATTTATTTACAAAATAAAATAATAATTTAAATTGAATTGAATTAATTTACGAGTCTCAGATATTGGTCCAATCGTCAAAAATAGCTAATGCCTCAACGTCCGGTAAAACCCGGTTTCGTTTGCATTTTGCTAAGGGCCCATTGACCGGTACGGTCGTCGCCCAAAAATTTAATTTAATAAACAATTTCGAAAACCGATTTGAAAATCCATTTATATAATTTTTTTTAAAAATTTCGGCAGCATTCCCTCTATTTTCGGGATAACCCAAAACTGGGAAAATGTGCCACAAACACCAAACACAAGTCCCATACCAGGAAAATCCAATTTCCAACCAGAAAATAATAATATCCAGAACCCGAAAATAATATCCACGGCACGTTTCCGAAATTCGGAAAACCGAAATGAAACTCGAAAAATCCGAAGTGAACTTCGAAAAAACCGAACGAACTTCGGAAAAACCGAAAACCAACAGAACACTCAAAGAAAATAAGTCACAGAACCAATTCCGAAATGGAATTGGAAAACCTAAACCAATGAAATTCCCAGAACTCTTTTCCGAGAGATTCTCGGAAAAATCCGAACCAATAGAAAACTCAAAAACCAAACCGAAACCAACAGAACCTATCCGAAAGGGTTTCGGAAAGCCCAAAAATTGTCTCGTCTATAATTTACCGAATTTCCGGGGGAAATTTGGGGACCAAAATTCATCATAGACTGAAAAATGGAAACGGGGCAACGGAAATATACCAGAAATTGCTCGGCTAGAGCTCTCAGGTGAAATTTTTAGAGAAAAAGAACTCCGCGGACAGCGTCTCGAGCTCGGGTCAGCACCTCGCCGGGGTTCGGCTGTGTGTACAGCACTCGAGCTTGGAAAAGACAGCGGCGGTGGGGTCGCCGGGCTCGGACGGAGTGCTGGAGTGGTCGGCCTGGGTTGGGAACCGCCGGTGGGCTCAGGCGGAGGCCGGCGGTCAGAATCAGCTCCGGGTCGGCTAGGGTTTGGGGGTTAGGGCTGAGGGTTTGAGAGTGGTGGTGTTGGTGAATGGTGGAAGGGGTTTATATAGGAGAGATGAGCGGGGGTTACGGGAGAGGAAGGGTTCGCCGGAGTTACGGGGAGCCGATGGGTCGACGGCTTGGCCGTTCGGAAACGGAGACGATGGGTCAGCCGCTCAAAAGAAATAAAGGTTTCTTAACCTTTACTGCTGGTGATGGTTATAAGTAAGTGAGAGAAAAATTATTAGTTAAAGGAATTTGTTTAATAGTATACCAATATTAAATTCTCTTTTCTTTATGAAAACTTAATAAATATTATATCAATTAATATTTCAGATTTCGAAAACCAAAAATTTGCCTGAATTCGAACTTGGGTTCGAAAACAGGTCCGGGACAAATTCGGGATGGTCTGGTCCAAACTTAAAATTCCAGAATATTAATTCTTCTAAAAATATCATTTCCTAAATTAATAATTAGATAAATAAATATTCAATTAATTAATTGAAAAAAATGATGGGTTCTAGACGGGTTCGGGAGTCGGGAACGAGTTCTGGTCTGGGTCAGCCAAAACAAAAATCCATGTTTCTTTTGAAATTAGTAATTTCCTATTTAATAATAATCTGGCAAAGTAGCAAACACGAAATTTAATAATTAGAAAAAAAAAAACTGAATTTACGGGTTTCACAGCGGCCGGGGGGGGGGGGGGTGCGGCGCGGCGGGCAGCGGGGGGGTGGAGGGGGGCGCGGGGGTGGGCGTGGGCGGCAGCCGGCAGAGGCACGCGCATAGCGGGGATGTCATGGAGAGGGGGTTCGGGGTAGAGAAGAGGACATTTTCGTCCCAAAAAATGGGTCAAAGGAGTTGACTGTTAAAGAAGAACGGAATCCGTCAAAAATGGGGGTAACTTACATTTGTGCAAACTTGTGGGGTGCACAAAACAAAGTGTTCGAGGTGCCACTCAAAATTTCTCTTTTAATTTTAATGTTAGTGCTAATTTCAATTTAATGTTAATATTAATTTTATTGTTAATGTTAAATTAATATTAATGTATAATTTTAATATTAATATTAATATTTATGTTAATTTGATATTAATTTTAATTTTAATTTTAATTTTAATATTAATATTAATGTTTAATTTTGTCATGTCAGCTGTCATGTCATCAGCCATGTCATATACCACATAATGAGAGATGATATCACCCAAAGTTTTTGGGAGCCAAACAGCATTTTTGTTAAGAGAATTACCGAAAAAAGGGATAATTAATTCCCAAGAATTAGAGGGAGAAGGGACAAACTCAGTTAGGAATTTTTTTTCAAAGAAATATTAGTTTGTTTCTATATTCTCATCGTAAAATTAACTTTTTAGATACAATTTTAAATGGTTACTAATTTATTTATTTTAAGTTTGTTTTTTAAATATATTTTTCAATTTTATTACTCTTGATATTTTAAAGGTTACTGACCTTATCATATAGTTTATCTTCTCAAATCTATTTTTTCATGTTTTATTTTCGTATATTATTTTTTGAAAATTATGCCAATGCAACCTAAATTTTACTCGATACAATTGAAAATTTTAGCATGTTTTTTATCTTCTATTTAAACTATTGTACCAAACTATTAGATACAATACAAATAATAATTTATGTTATTTAAGCATATTTTAACTTGCCAAACTTTATTGTCTAAGATATAATTTCTAATAATTTAAATTATATTTGAAAAATATCTATGATTTTAAATCATATATGGAAAAAATATCTAAAATTTTAAATTATTTTACAGACATATCTCTAAGATATTTTTTCTAATATAAGATTTTCAAAAATATCTACGCTTTTAAATTATATCCAAGTTTGAAAAAAAAAAATATGAGATTTTAAATTATTTTTTCAAACTTGTCTTTTAGATAAGTTTGAAATTGGATTTGAAAAATATCTAAGATTTAAAAAAAAATGACTAAAAAGATAAAAAATAGTAACAAGTTTAAATTGTATCTAAAAAGTTATATTTAACTAGATTAGAATACAAAAACTAACTAATACATCATTAAAAATATTCCTTTGAATACGACATTCGTATCATCCCCCTCTCTTTAAATATATTACTTAGATTTTCTGCTCAATTTTTTCCCACTCGGCTGAGGCGGCACAAGACAAATTAGCATCCGTATCTACTGTATTCATTTCTCTTGCACCCCATTATTATGCTACAACATATATATATATATATATATATATATATATATATATATATATATATATATATATATATATATATATATATATATATATATATATATATATAATTTAATTATTTATTTATTTAAGGGATCCACATCTCCGATTTTATGCATCCCCAAACATCCTTATGCTATCCACCGTTGGATGTTGTTTAAGTCATCTAATCTTACCCATTGATTTGAATGGTTCAAATCAACGGTTAATATTAGATGACTTAAACAACATCCAACGGTTGTAATATATATATATATATATATATATATATATATATATATATATATATATATATATATATATGTATATATATTTCATATATATATATATATAACATATATATAGATATATATATATATATATATATATATATATATATATATATAAACAAAAATATATATATTTATATATATATATATATATATATATATATATATATATATATATATATATATATATATATATATATATATATATATATTTTGTTTATATATATATATATATATATATATATATATATATATTATATATATATATATATATATATATATATATATATATTTTGTTTATATATATATATATATATATATATATATATATATATATATATATATATATATATATATATAAGGTGTCATTTCTCCAAGTCGGACAATGACTATATAAGCCATCCAGTCGTCCGAGGGGGGATTCGAACCCAAGACTTGTGCTTGGACGGCCCCATGCACTCGTGATATATATATATATATATATATATATATATATATATATATATATATATATATATATATATATAATATATATATATATATATATATATATATATATATATATATATATATATATATATATATATACCCGCAGTTCAGGAACACCGTGTCGGACGCCTGGAGAGGACACGACGCCCTCGACCCTCTCGAACGGGTGGCCGCCAAACTGAAAGCTATCCGGAAAGCGCTCACACGATGGAGCAAGGAAGCTTTCGGTGACATCTTTCAAGATGTCCATACCGTCGAGGACGACGTTTCCCGTGCAGAGATTTTGTTCGCCCATGATGGCTCTCCCTCGGTTCGCACTTCCCTCAACCTCACCAGAGCGCTTTTGAAGTACTGCCTCAAAGTCAAGGAGAAATTTTGAAAACATAAAGCCAGGCTGACATGGGACATTGAGGGCGACAAGAACACGAACTACTTTCACTCTTGCGTTAAGGGGCGTAGACAACATCTCAACCTCCACCAGATCACTAATGAGAGCGAACACACTCTCAAAGACCAACGGGATATCCAGTCGGCTGCTTCCTCTTTTTATACTCAATTGTTTACTAAAGATGTCATCCACAAGGATGAGGCTTTCCTGGCGGTTATCCCTCGCTTGATTGAGGACAGCGACTACTCCAAGCTGCAGAGCCATCCATCAGACTAGAGGTGAAAGATGTTGTTTGGTCGCTGAAAGAGCACAGCACTCCTAGTCCGGACGGGTTCACTGGCGTCTTCTTCAGGTCCTGCTGGGACATCATCAAGACGGACATCCTAGAGGCGGTAATTGTCTTCTTCTAAGGAGCCAGGTATCCCAAAATCGATATCTAGTGCTAACCTGATTCTGATCCCTAAGAAGGACAATCCGAAGACCTTCAAAAACTTCCATCCTTTGAGTATGTGCACCTTTACTAATAAGATCATCTCCAATATTATTGCCAATCGCATGACATTGTTATTACCCAAAATTATCCCTGAAGAGCAAAGTGGGTTCGTCCGCGACCGTAGTATTTTAGACAATATTCTGTTGGCCCAAGAGATAATCAGCTGTATGAAATTTTCGACTAAGGGAGGTAGCATTACCATCAAGTTAGACATGGAGAAGGCATATGACAGGCTTGATTGGCAATTCATGATCTGGGTGTTCAGGGCCTTCGGTTTTTCTGAGACTTGGATCGATATTGTTTGGAGATCTATTAGTAACTCGTGGTTCTCCATCATCGTCAACGGTCAAGCTGAAGGCTTTTTCAAATTGAGTCGTGGTATTAGACAAGGAGATCCAATATCATCCACCATCTTCATCATCGACGCTGAAGCGCTAAGCATGAATCTGAACCTAATGGCTGGTACCCCCCCCCTCCGTTTCCAGCACTTCCACACTGCTAGCAATTGCCCGATCATCATCCACCTGGCCTACGCTGACGACATTCTTATCTCTTCCTCCGGTGACGCTGGGTCCGTCGAGGTGGTTAACAACACCCTGCATAGATACACCAGATGCTCCGGACAGCGTATCAACCCTAATAAAAGTGTTATATACGCCCGCCACTCCGCTGATAGAGCCCACACACCATGCTTACTGATATCACATCCTTCTCTATTTCGTACCCCTCCTTTTTCTCCTACTTAGGGTGTTCGTTGGTGTACGGCAAATCCAATTCGGATCTTTTCGATAATTTAGTGGATAAAATCAGGAAGAAGATTGAGGGATGGCACAACGCTATTTTATCTCACGACGGTAAGATGATTTTGATCAAGCACGTTCTTTCCTCCATCCCGATCTACACCCTGTCTGCCTGCTCCCTCCCTAAGAAGGTCCTCTCCAACATTGAGAATCTCTTCGTCAACTTCTTCTGGGGTCACTGCGAAGGCAATGATAAACATTATTAGGCCAGTTGGGATTCTATGGCTAGATCCACGTCCGAGGGGGGCCTATGGTTCTGCATGTTGGCACACATTGTTGACGTCTGCTAGATGAAGATGTGGTGGAAGCTCCGTGTGAATCGCTTCATTTGGGCTCGCTTCATGAAGGCCTGATATTTCAAGCACTCTCATCCTGCTGTCGTCTCCCACAACAGCAGATCCTCTGCTTCTTGACGTCGCATCTTGAACGGTCGGCGGCTCATCGAACCACTAATTCGTCTTCGGCCGGGCTCGGGCGAATCGTCTCTCTTTTTGAACAGTGGTCCGGGGACACCCTTCTCTACCCCACTCCGGATGCCCCTACTTCCATCGTTAAGTGACATGTGGACTAACAAAGGGGATTGGAACTGGGGGAGGGTCTTGGAGAGGAGGTTGCTGCAGATTTAGCTATCTCCGACGTGATGGTTGGGACGGACCCTGACTCACTTTGGTGGTCCCTGACGCCTAATGGACCCTTCTCCCTGGCATCGGCACGGTGAGCGGGACCGGTACGCCTTCCCCCATCATCGGTTCATTCCGGCAGTCTTGCATACCTAAGAAGTGGTCCATTTTGACCTGGAGAGCATCTTTCAAGAAACTTCCCACCGATGACGCCCTCGCCACCATTGGCTACAGTTAGCTTCAGCGTGCCATTGTTGCTCAGAGTGCCAACCAGAAACAGCGGATCACATTCTCTCGTCGGACAACTTGACTTTCAAGGTGTGGCTCAGGTTCTCTACTTCTTGCCTCCCAGACTCGGTCGATGGGGGCTTCAACGATTTTCTAGCCACCTGGGGTAAAGTCTTTCACGGCCACCAGATCGTTGCAGCTGCCATCACGTTGGTCATTTGGCAGAGTCGCAACAAATACAGATACGAAGGGCACCAATACAACTCTGTTCAACTGGTTTTTGAGGTCAACAGACAGATATTCATGGTCAATAGACATTGCAAGCACGTCAAGGAAGGCTTCTGGCACTTCCTGTACTGCTGAGTTTGTCGTTTTGTTTGAGGTGTTAGGCCTCCGAGCGGACGTCTCTTTTTGCTTCCCTGCTTTTTTTCGTTTTTGGTCTAGTGCTTACTTGTAAAGGCTACGGCATTTTGCGCATTTTATTTGAATATATGACGTGGTGGTTATATATATATATATATATATATATATATATATATATATATATATATATATATATATATATATATATATATATATATAAAATATATATATATATATATATATTTTATATATATATATATATATATATATTAATATATATATATATATATTTTTTAATATATATATATATATATATATATATATATATATATATATATATATATATATATATATATATATATATATATATATATATATATCAAATGTCCTCTAGCCTAGTGATTAAGAGAGATGCATGCGGCTTAAGTGGTCGGAGTTTGAGTAAAGAAGCAATGGGTAATTGTGGCGAACTCGCCTCCACTGAGGCTCAAACTCCAACCACTTAAGCCGCATGCATCTCTCTTAACCACTAGGCTAGAGGTCATTTGATATATATATATATATATATATATATATATATATATATATATATATATATATATATATATATATATATATATATATATATATATATATATGAGTGGGGATCATGTGACACATACAATTTGACATCTAAAATAGCACACAATTTCAGCCGCACATCATTTGAAATAAATGGTTCAGATTTGATAGAGTAATTATAATAATTAACATGCATACGAAATTGAATATCCCACTAATCATTACAACCTACTATTAATTAGCATACATGTCAAATTTGACTTCCATGTCAAATTGTATGTGTCACACACACACATACACACACATATATATATATATATATATATATATATATATATATATATATATATATATATATATATACTGGAAATTGCTGAAAAATTCAATTTCGGGGTTGGTTTTTATGAAAAATCCACCCGCATGATGGATTTTATGAAATGTCCAGAATTATATATTTTCACGTTAAGTATTCCAAAATTTTATTTAGATGCTATGTATTTACAAAATTAATACCATAACTACCCCTCCACACAAACTCATATTTGGATTGCGATTCTCGTCTTCTTCTTCTTCTTCTTCTTCTTCTTCTTCTTCTTCTTCTTCTTCTTCTTCTTCACGAGAGATCTGAATTTCATTGCTCTCATCTTCAGCAAAGATCGCAAAGATCGTTCGTAGTTCACCATGCTTTTTTTTCAGTCGAACTCCGATCATCGCTCATCTTCTTCTTCTTCTTTTCCGACAATTAGGTTAATTATGGAGAGAAGATCTTCTTCTTCTTTTCCATAAGAGTTAGCATCGTTTTGAAAGAAATACGAAAACTCTTGAATCCTTATTCATGTCAATTTTTTTCCACAAAACAAAAAAAAAATAAAAAATTAGGTTTCTGTCAACTGTTCTCCGTCGATATAACACAAAGAATAGTCATTCTCCTGTATTTTAACAAGGAGAATGCCATTCTCCGTGTAAATTAACACAGAGAATGTCATTCTCCGTGTTTCTAACACGGAGAATGGCCATTCTCCTGTGTTTTAATATTTGAATGACCATTCTCCGTGTCAATTAACATGGAGAATGGCCATTCTTCGTGTCATTTAACACGGAGAATGGCCATTCTCCGTATAATTTAGCACGGAGAATGACCATTCTCCGTGTTTCTAAGACTGGAATGACCATTCTCCGTACTAAATTACACGGAGAATGATCACCTACGTTTTAACACGAGGAATGGCCATTCTCCGTGTAAATTAACACAGAGAATGCCATTCTCCGTGTTATTTAACACAGAAAATGGTTATTCTCCTACGTTTTAACACTGGAATGACCATTCTCCATGCTAAATTACACGGAGAATGACCATTCTTCGTGTAAATTAAGACGGAGAATGGCCATTCTCCGTGTAATTTAGCACGGAGAATGGCATTTTCCGTACTAAATTATACGAAGAATGGTCATTCTCCTACGTTTTAACACTGGGAATGGCCATTCACCGTGTAAATTAACACGGAGAATGCCATTCTCCGTGTAAATTAACACTGAGAATGCCATTCTCCGTGTTATTTAACACGGAGAATGACGTTCTCCGTGTTTCTAACACGGAGAATGGCTATTCTCCTGCAATTTAACACTGAAATGACCATTCTCCGTGCTAAATTACACGGAGAATGACCATTCTCCGTGTAAATTAAGACGGAGAATGCCATTCTCCGTGTAATTTAGCACGGAGAATGACCTTTCTTCGTGTAAATTAAGACGGAGAATGACATTCTCCGTGTTACTAACACAGAGAATGACCATTCTCCGTATAAATTAAGACGGAGAATGACATTCTCCGTGTTACTATACGGAGAATGGCCATTCTCCTGCATTTTATGGTCAGTTAAAACTTTGGAGGGCCATCTGGGAGGTCGAAACGAGGTCCAGTTTGTCGCAAAATGAGCGTATCTTTGAGGAGCCTGAGAGTAACTGCTTCTTCGTTAGACGGCCTTTCAAAATTTTAGAATCGCAAAAAAATGATGTTTGGACCTTCGTTTTAGCACTTTTGCCGTTTGTCTCGGTCTTTCCAAAATTTTCGACGAGTTTTTAAAGATTTTTGAGGATAAAACCTAGATTCAAAAGTGAGCAGCGTATGGAAGAAGATGAAATATCGAAATATTTTTTAAGAGTAGTTTCGTGGGTGTTTTCAATAAATTAGAAGGAAGGGCAAAAAGGTCATTCAGAACCGTCTTTATATATTTTTGGCTAATTCTGGTCACGCGATGAAATGTTATTGCGCGGTGGATCTTTCATAAAACTTTTTCGTTTTTTGGGCATTTTATAAATTTCCCAATATATATATATATATATATATATATATATATATATATATATATATATATATATATATATATATATATATATATATATATTAAAATTTGAAAAAGTATAATTTAGTTTTAATTATAATTTGTTTTGGATAATACTTTTATGATATTGTTGAGAAATAGTTCAAATATATTTGAATTAAGATTTGTTAAACAATTTAAATATTTTCTGATATTTTTCTTTAAATTTAGTTTTAAATCAATTTTAAATTTAGTTTTTAAATAAATATTTGTACCGACTAAAAGAGAGAAAGTTAGTTTCTATAGATAATTTCTTAAGAAATAGTGGATGAAGAAGTTAATTTTTATCTTTAGTAATTTTAAAAAAAAAATGATCCCAAAAAGTAAACCCTTTATGTGCTTTACATGACATTTTATCTTCAGTAATTTTAAAAAATAAAATGATCCATGATATATGCTTAGACGGCTAAATCATGAACCGTTGTTAAGCCCGAATCTCTCTCTCTCTATATATATATAGAGAGAGAGAGAGGGGATGAGGGAGGTGAGATGCCACCTCACCGTGAGGTGGCTACATGTCACCTCCATATGCTATCATCATGCACCAAAGTACATGATGATAGCATAGGAGGTGACATGGTGCCACCTCACGGTTATATATATATATATATATATATATATATATATATATATATATATATATATATATATATAAGCAAATGACCTCTAGCCTAGTGGTTAAGAGAGATGCATGCAGTCCAAGTGGTCGGGAGTTAGAGTCTCAGTGGAGACAAATTCGCCACAAGTACCCATTGCTTCAAATATATATATATATATATATATATATATATATATATATATATATATATATATAGGAAGCGGATCAAAGGCCCCGCCTGCGGAGCCCCGTCGAAGCCCTGCCCCCCCCCCTGCACCATCGGATCGCGCGGGGTCCGCGTGGGGCCCGCGTGAGCCCGCGCGATCCAACGGTTAAGGGGGGCGGGGGCTTCGGTGGAGCTCCGCGGACGGGGCTCCCGATCCGCCTCCATATATATATATATATATATATATATATATATATATATATATATATATAACAACAAAAAGTAAATATATATATATATATATATATGTAACAACAAAAAGTAAACCTTTTATGCGCTTTACATGACATTTAAATATTCTCTCAAATCTCCAAAAGCCGTGAACACATAGTATAAATTTTTTTGGTCCACCACCACTAAGACAGAGCGAGTATCAATGTAGGGATCGAGCTGTCCTTATTATTCGGCATCTCATGTTTCCCATATCATTCGTTCTCTCCCATTCTTTCCGTAGGGTCTCACTAGTCTCCACCTTTTCCCTAACGTTCCCATCCCAACCTTTAGCCTACGTGAACATGAAATGCATCTCATTTTTAAATTTTTTATTTTCTGGAGATAAGTAAAGCATACCATGTGACGTATATACATGCTCTCCAATCTCTGTCCCTGTAACTCTCAAGGTGCATAATACTCTCCAGCTAGTGATGGCAAGCATTTTTGTTTTCTTCCTTTTTACGTGCGTATATATACCCACGTTGGAGGAGGAGGAATAAGACACTGTTCCACCTCTCTTTCTCTCTCTCTCTCCCCCCCCCCGCCTGTCGAAATCGACGATTCTTTTGCTGTCGGTTTCGGATTGGTATGATTGTCAGGATATATATCGCCCCTAAACGCTCACAGTGACCGACAAAAAAGAAACCAAAAATTCGAACTGACGTTGGTTAGAATGGAATAGAAAATATAGGATGGACTAAATGTAGACTGACTTATATAAAAAAACAAAAAAGATGTTAAAAAATTGGGAGGTGGACTGGAGGCCATGCACCTTAGTTCCTACATGATTCTGCTTATGGTGATCGTAGTTTTAGACTTTTAACATGATATCCGGAGGCGGATCATAAGTCCTACTCTTTTGGGCTGTAGTCCGGACTAGAAATTGTAAATATTTATAGGTACCGTAATCACAAGTCAATTTTAGCATAACTGGTTGAGCCATAATTATGTGTTTATGTAAAAGGAAGGTGGTTCGATTTCTATATGTGATGGTTGTTGTGTAGTTTTTGTTGTTGATTATTTATTTTTTGAGTTATCAGGTGATTTTTTGCCTCCTCTAGGAAAATAATATTATGGCTCCGCGCTTGATGATATCAACTTGGAATTTTCTGACTTACATTTTAAGAATTTTTTTTTTTTGAGATATTACATTTTAAGTGGATTAAAAGAAATATATACTGCTATGTATATGTGTGTGTAAATCCAACTTATGTCAAAAATGGACTTCCAACCATGGGCGGAGCCAACATAGGCCCAATGGGTCATGTGACCCCACTCAAATTTTAATATATATATATATATATATATATATATATATATATATATATATATATATATAACTCAACAGGCTATATATCAGGCCGTGTTAAGAAGCCCCCATGCCGGCTAAGTCGTGTGTCTATATATATAATGACCTCTAGCCTAGTGGTTAAGAGATGCATGAGGTCCGAGTGGTCAGGAGATCGATTCTCGGTGGGAGCGTTTGCCATAATTATCTTCTTTCAATAATTAAATTATATATATATATATATATATATATATATATATATATATATATATATATATATATATATATATAATTTAATTATTTTACTTCTAGCTAGTTATATTATGAACGAGTAACAATTTTATATTTTACTCGTTTTACTTGTAGCTGCAAGTAACTGAATTATGCCATAAATTTTGTCCTTAATTGTTCTTAGATGACAAGATTTAATTTGCTCTTAGATGGAATAAAATTGGTCTCTAGCATAACATTTTTCAATTAAAAATATATAAAAAATATGAAGTCAAAGTAAATTAGTGGTTGGAGATAATATATTTTAATTTTATTTTTCCTTGAGGGAGGAAACAATATTTAATTTTCATAAGACCTTAGGATGGCAAGGTTCATGACTAAAATGGTAAAATCAAAGTATGAATTTTAAGATACACTGAATCTCTTCGATCAAATGATCAAAATTAATCAAAAATGTCTTGTATGACCTGACTGGAATGACAATGAATTAGTTTAGATGCATATTATATTGGGTTAAAATTAATGCACACTTTAATACCAATCGTATTATGAAATGAATAGAAAAAATGAGCAGCTACGTACAATAGGAAAACTAGAATAGATGACCAACGTTAGGTATAGAAAATAGGATTTTTGATTAATTTATGCAATTTTGTTCCCTATTTTTTTATAATATTTTTGACTTAAAATTGTTTTAGTCGATTTTGACTCCGTTGTACCTAAATTCTGACTACACCACTGCTTTCAACTAAACTCTCACTATATTTCGCAATGGACCTTTATCATAAATATATAACTTGACTCTAGGGTAGTGATTATGGCAGGGATTTTAACGTTGCTAACATTGTCTATTGCAAAATTACCAGTGGAAATGTTGTTGAGACGGAAATGCAGAGCTAATAATTAGTTTGACAGGATCAAACACTTCTCTGGAACCGTTGAGAAAGGACTTATGTCACTATTATGAAGTCATAATGAACACTTGGATGGCTGAGTGCTTAGCAAAATGTCAACTTAGATGCACGGAAGATGAAGTAGTCAGTGAAACAAATTAAGGCTAAGATTGCACGAGCAACCCATGAATTCAAGGTTTATTTCGGGTCGGGCGAGCCCAGTGTTGACCAGGCTTGATCGGTCCTGAGTCGGACCGGACTAGACCGGTGGTGGAGACGGACGGGGCCAACATAGACCGAAAATTTTTAAACCAAAATCCAGTCCGGATCCGAACCCGAAAAATTGTGGCCCTAACCGGGCTGGGGCCGGCCTGACCGGTTCAGGGCCAGGTTTGAGTTGGTCTGGTGGGATAAAATAAAAATAAAAATAAAAAACCTTTCAAAAAAATAGCTTAAGAAAAAAAATTATGTAATACAATTTTTTTTATTAATTTGGTTAAGTTTAGATATTTGATACAACATTTTTAGGTAAACAAAAATAAATTAAACTAAAGATTTTTTTTTTTTTTTACAAATTGATTTTCAAGTCTTCGAACTTCTGTCAGTTCATAGCTCAACTCCTCTTCCTCTATTATGGTCGTCCATAGTCCAGTTTATTAATGTCGGCATTTTCATATCTTAAGTGTTGAGTCCGTTTTTTCGCACAAATCTAATCTTGAATGCAAACGCAGACTTCCAAAATATTCGACAATATCATGCATATTTTCTTGCTTAGCATTCTTGAATCTGCACTAAAACAATATTCCGATGCTACCGAGGACACTAGGACCATTAGAAGATCACGTGCTAAAAAAGAAAGTATATGATAAGTTTTTTCATGTCTTTTCCATCTTTCTAAGATTGAAAAATATGATCCAGAACTATCATCATCTTCATTATAAGAATTTAGATATAAAGACAATTCTTGAGTTTGTAGAGAACATTGTTTTTATTTTTTTCTTTGTAGTATACTTTTAGCATAAGATAACTTTGACATTAAACCATAGCTACTACTACCGTGAGTTGTTTTACCAGGTTGGCTCGGTACAACATTTATTTTTTTTTCCATATAAACTAAGTAAAGCATCTAAACATTCTTTAATTTATATTATAATCTAAGTTGGTGCATCCTTAACAAATATCCTAAAATTTATATCTTTAATCTAACAAATCATTCTCAGTTGTTTGGTAAACATTGGATTAACATTAATATAGTGTATAATAACATCTCTATATTCAATACAAGATTTCAATATCAAATAGATAGAATTCCATCTATGTGGTGCATCCTTAACAAATATCCTAAATGTCAAACTATATTGTGCACATAACGATTTTAAACTCTTGTTACCTACTTGTAGAAGTGTCCAAACTAGTTAGACATGATCTACTATTTTCTAAATTTGTTTGAAAAAACTGAATGCATTCTTGTACAATTAAATTAACAATGACAAGCACATCTTATATGGAAAAGTCTTTATTCTATTAGAGACAGAAATTGAGATCTTAAACTATTGATACAAGATGCATTATTACTGCCTAATATTATAAAAAAATTGAAGAAAAAAAACTTTATTATGAATATGATATCCATATAAAACTTGTAATATTGCTCCACCGATTGCATATCTAGTATGAAGAAATTTCAATGATATTTATGTAAAATTTAGTTCTCTTCTAAATTGTGCCGTAATATAAATAAAAATATAATTTTACTAGTCAATATATCAAAACTTAAAGAGAAAATATTAATATTTACAAAACTGTCTTTTAAGCCGTTTTTTCTTTTTCAAAAAAATTCACAGCTTCTGCTCTACTAATAGATCTTGTACTACTTACATAGTCATAATATAATTTACTCTCACCAAATGTAAAAGGTTGTTCATCACAAATAATATATTTATTAAGTTAATTGTATTTTTCTATTAACTTAATGAAATATATTATTTGTGATGAACAACCTTTTACATTTTGTGAGAGTAAATCATATTATTACAAATAGTAAAGTTTTATATTGAAGACCCTTAGTGTTCGGTGCTTAACTGTATTTTTCTAGAATTTAATATGTCCTTGCCATAATAATTCACAGTGTCTCTTCAAAGTTTTTGTGCTATTATTTTTTCTCATTTTTTTTAATTCTTTCGTTGTGAACCTCTGCATATTGGTTTTTGGTATTTCGGATCAAGAACTTATTTTTTCTCATTATCGGCGACAAATGATTTAGTAAAAGAGTAATGCTATTCGTATCTCCAAATTATCCTCCAAACCATCCCTCCTTATGTGACAACTGGCGTGGAATGTTAAATAATATTATGTGTCATATGACATGACAAATTTGAACCCCAAAAATTAACTACCCAATTTTTTTCGTGTTAATGTTAAAGTTAATGTTAATATTAATATTAATATATTAATGTTATATATTAATATTAATGATAATGTTAATATTATTTTTAATGTTAATGTTAATATTAGTGTTAACATTAATATTAATTTTAGTTTTAATTTTAGTTTTAATCTTAATCTTAATTTTAATTTTAATTTTAATTTTTTTTATGTCAGCTGCCATATCAACATGCCACGTCATTTGCCACGTATGAAGCTATAATTTGAAGGGATAAATAGAATTATTCCTAGTAAAAACTTTCCGTAACTTCGTCTTCTAGTTGAAATATTAGTATTAATACTTCTAACTTCTGGTTTATGTCGATGACACAAAATCTTCTACAAGGTTATTACCATAACAATTCTTATCAGAATTACTATAATAATTGTACTACTGTTCTGAAATATCTTGATAGGAATGGTTAGAACTAGTAGCATCATTATTAACCATACTTTAAAAGACTAAGTTAAAAAATAATAAAAAGAAAGGGAAGAAAATTTCTCAAACTAAATAATAAAAAAGAGAGAAAAAAAAACTAATTAAATTTCAATATCGAAATTAACTAATTATAATAATAATAAAAATTTAAACCTCAACTTGAATTCCTCCAAAGTCGGATGTAGAATTGTTGCAGCTTTGTGGTATTCGTTAAAGTTGAAGCCTCAAAATTTCTCAAAGTCTTGCAATTTTTCTTGCATTTCAGTCTATAGGAAGTTGCTATTTCACTATTTGCTTGTAAGTATTAGAGTAAATGAAAGAATATTTGTTATGGTAAATTTGGAAGAATTATGTCCTATTTATAAAAAAAAATTGGGTGCCAAATTATCCCTAATACCCTTATGTTATAGCTCTGATAGGGATATTTTGGTCATTTTTAGCAACCAAAATACCATTCAAAATGTAAAAATATTCCCCTTTATGTTAATATGGCTAGTGAGAGTTTTTTTTTTCTAAACTAAAATACCCTCCAACGTTTTAAATAATATATATATTAGGGGATATTCTTGTTAATTACCACAAAAAATTAATATATACGGCTATGGGTCTCGCGGGGAGATAAACCAATTTTAATAGCCGGACCTAGACCGGGTCATGACCGAGCCTGGCCGGGTCGGGCCGGGTTGAACGGGTCGGGATGGTAAACCCACTTAGGCCCGGGTTTTCGACCAATCCGGGCTGAACTTTTGAACCGCCTAAAAATACTCTAAAATCCTTATAAAATTATTTAGTCTAATATATGATGTTCCAGCCTAACTCGAGTGTTTCTAGATATGTTGGTGTTGGGAGCACAGCAGAAATAAATTCAAGAAATCAGAGAACATTTCAGAAAAAATTCACAACCGCAAAGGCAATAATTTACGTGGTTCGACCAAGATGTCTACTTTCACAGACGAGGGCTATTCAATTCCACTATGAATAATAAAATGAATTACAATAGCACTCAACACTTCTCTCCTTACTCTCAAGAACTCTCTACCACAAAGATAAAGAAGAAGACAAAACTCTCTAAAATTTTGTGTTAAATTTATTCAACTTTAGCGCTCTTGTGTTAAACTTATTCAACAACTTTCATTGAGCACATTGAAATATCTCAAGGAGAACCTTTAGTTATATGGCAAGTCATGAGTCCATGTATGAAAATTTAATTTTATATAGGCTTACCACATATGAAAATCCATATATAGAAACTAATCACATATATGAAAATCAATCAAATATATGGTCAAAGTCAAAATGGTCATGAGCCTATTTTTGAACATTTTTCTTCACTTCAAAAATTATTGTTTTTGTCAAACGCTTCTTAAGATTTTTTCTTAGGAGCTATGCCCCGAAAAAGGTCTAATGACTTGGTCTCGGACGAATGACACAAAATAACGTTTTGATGAAGCACTTTGTACATGTGTCCAACGACGACCAACTTTCCAACGCGTTCAGTGCTCCCGCTGAACCTTAGTTATAGCATACATGGAGTATTCTCCCGCTGGACTAATGACGTGCTTCCGTGTGGCTGTTCAACGTGCTTAAGCGTGGGCGTTTCTGTTTCCATAATTGTCCACTTAGTGGAGGTTACTATTATAATCGTCTACTTAATGAGGAGTTAATTCTCGGGATTAACTGTTAATTATGAATAGTAGTGGCTGCTAGGAGACTTGGTTCTCTTATATATAGGGGTGTAAACGGGCCGGACGGACACGGACAGTTCACTGTCCGTGTTCGGTCCGAAAATGAAAATGAGTTCGGACGGACGGACACGGACAGTCCACTGTTCGAGTTCGGACCGGACGGACACGGACAACCACTGTTCGTTAATTCAATCGGACGGTCCGCGGACAAATGAAATATATTACCAAAAGCTATTATTTTATCAAGATACCTTGATAGTTGGTACAAAAAATCAAGTTGAAAGAAAATACAATTGAAGGTTATAGAATACAACAAACAATAGTAAAAGGTTAACAAAAATGGAGACCGAACAACAAAAAATTAATGCAAAACCAAAATAATATAACATAATTGATGTAAAACCAAAATGAGTCTCCACTATCGGACGGTTCGCGGACAAATTCGGACCGGACATGGATATGACCGTGTCCGGGTCCGATTTTTAAACGGACCAAAAGAAATGTCCAAGTTCTGTTCGTTAATCAATCGGACGGTCCGCGGTCGAACCATTTATCGAGCCGGACACTTACGGACAACGGACTAGTTTGTCCATTTTACACCCCTACTTATATATTGGATAGTCTTTTTCTATTAGAGTTAGACTTAAGAATATATGCTACTAAAGAAAACATAAGAGAAAAAAAATCGATTCTAAATGGTACGATATTGATTCCCACACCCTCCACCCTAAAAAAAAGTTAGGACAAGCCAATATTGCAGACCTTAGGCCTTGTTTGGTTCAAGGAAAGGAAAGGAAAGAAAATTGATTCTATGATATTTCATTTTCATTGGAAAATTACAACTCCAATCAATTTTCTTTCTTGTGTTTGAAAAAATCAAAAAAATAAAGAGAGAGTGAATCCTTAGAGGAGAAATAAATCCGTGGGTTGGTGGGAGCAACTACTTAGGGTCTTCGGATAGACTTTCTGAAATTTTGTTCTGAAAACAGTTTTCTGAAAGTAAGTTATAAAGTTGCTTTCTGAGTAGAGTTTTTTGAGTTTGCGTTTGGTTAGTTTCATCTAGAAAGTGATATAATTTTTTTTTTTTTTTTTAGATTCTGTTTGGTAAAATATTTTTATAGTGATTTTCTTAACGGTATTTACACTAATTTTTGTCCATTTATGTCCCATAAAATATTTTTTGTATCCGACACACGTGTCCATCTATGTCCCAGAAATTTGTATCCGACACATTTTCTGTATCCGACACAGGTCGCAGTCGAGTAGAGGCTCGTCACCGTCGTTCTCGAGCGGAGGAGGACTCGACTCCGTCACGGGTCGCAGTCGAGCAGAGGCTCGTCACCGTCGTTCTCGAGCGGAGGAGGACTCGACTCCGCCGCGGGTTGCAGTCGAGCAGCTCGTAACCGTCCTTCTCGAGCGGAGGCTCGTCACCGCCGCGACTCGTCACCGCCGTTCGTCACCGTCGCGCTCGAGTAGAGGATCGTCACCGCCGTTCGTCACCGTCGTTCGTCACCGCCGTTCGTCACCGCCGCACTCGAGTCGGAGGAGGCGGCCGAGCTCGAGGAGTTCGAAGAGGGAGGAGGGAGGAGTTCCAGTGGTCGGCCGAGCTCGAGGAGGAAAACAAGGTCACCGCAAGCTCGAGGAAGCGGAGGAGCTCGCGGCGCCGGAGCCGAGTCCACGAGCTCTCGGCGGAGGAGCTCACGGCAACGGAGCCGAGTCCACGAGCTCTCGGCGGAGGAGCTCACGGCAACAGAGCCGAGTCCACGAGCTCTTGGCGGAGAAGCTTGCGGCGCCGGAGCTCCTCCTCCGCCGGAGCTCCTCCTTAATTTTTTTTGGCATCCAAATAAAAAAAAATTACTTTTCTTTTCCAACGCTCCAATTCTGCAAAGTGGCCTTAATGCAAAAAAAAAAAAAAAAGAAAAAAAAGAAAAAGAAAATCCCAATCCATGGAGGAAACTTTTCTTAAGAATCTAAATTTGTATCTATTCACATATGGACATGCTTACCAATTGTAAAAACAATTATTTCCTCTAAGCTGGTGCCAGCCAGCTCGTCCATCTTTCCATTCTGGGGTCAGTCAGTGAACCAGTGTCACACTGTCACCCCCATCCTCTTTACTTTTCACCTCCCGTCTGCAGTGTATAAAGCCTATCAACGGGCGTGTGTCACCTGCATGCATCCACTCCTCTCCTCTCTAAAATCTCAAAGAAATCTCAAGTAGAGAAATAATCACTCTCTAGAACCATACTCTCCTTGCTTCGATATTTTTGTTTGCAATTGGTAAGTATTTCTCGGTTCCAACACCCAAATCCCGAAAATATCGGCCCACTTGCCCTTTCCCACCTCCTCATCAACCCCACTTCCTTTATCTTCCTCTCAATTTCTTTCTTCTTCATCGCTTCCTCCTCCTTGCTGTAGTATAGGTAATATTTTTATTTTATTATTATTATTATTTTTTGACCGCTCTCTCATTTTTTTATACTTCTTATTTTAGTCTGCAAAGAATCTAAATAAGAGTATAAGAGTATAGAAATAGGAAGAATTATTTCGGTTTTGATGATTTGTGTGATCCAAAAATGGGGCCAATCATTTATTAAAAAAAACCAACCGACCCCATCCCCATCCTCATCCCTATATATAGACCGCTACCACTCACCAGTTTCTGCTGTTGGCTGGGTTTGTTGCGCAGGAGAGGTTCCAATATGAGCGGCGGTGGCAGCAGCGATCCGATCGGCTCGCCGACGGGCAAGTTCGGCAGCCGCAGCCTCACCCGCGTCGAGCGGCTGCTCAAGGAGCGCAAGGAGAGGGAGCTGAGGCGTTACAACAGAGGCTACGTCCCCAACAAAACGGACGCGGAGCCCGCCGCCAGTGGCAACGGCGGCGGCGGCGGCGGGGACGACGTGCTCGACCAGGAGATTTGGCCGCTGGACGCCGACAATGACGACCGTGTCCCCGCCGTGTCGTCGTCTCCGTCCACCTTCCTGTCGAGGCTCGTGGAGGAGGGGTTCGGCCGGGCCTCCGGCGGGACGCCGATGAAGCAGAGGCTCCTCGTGGTGGCCAACCGCCTCCCGGTGTCCGCGGTCAGGAGGGGAGAGGATTCCTGGTCTCTGGACATCAGCGCCGGCGGCCTCGTCAGCGCTCTGCTCGGTATATATATAGATATTTTGAATGCTGTTGGAGTGATTTTTCGGATTCGGATTCATCGGCATTTAGTTGAACTGCTTGTGGTTTGTAGGTGTGAAGGAGGTCGACGCGAAATGGATCGGCTGGGCGGGCGTGAACGTGCCGGACGAGAAGGGGCAGAGGGCACTCACCGAGGCCCTCGCCGAGAAGGTTCGGACAGAAAATGGATTTACATACGATTTACATTTGGATTTTGCTGAATCTCGATATAATTGTGAGTGCTTGTTGCAGAGGTGCATTCCGGTGTTCCTTGACGAAGAAATAGTCCACCAGTACTACAATGGCTACTGCAACAACATCCTGTGGCCGCTGTTCCACTACCTCGGCCTCCCGCAGGAGGACCGCCTCGCCACCACCCGCAGCTTCCAGTCGCAGTTCGACGCGTACAAGAGGGCGAACCAGATGTTCGCGGACGTCGTGAACGAGCACTACGAGGAGGGAGATGTGGTCTGGTGCCACGACTACCACCTCATGTTCCTGCCCAAGTGCCTCAAGGAGTACAACAGCAGCATGAAGGTTGGGTGGTTCCTTCACACGCCGTTCCCCTCGTCGGAGATACACAGGACGCTGCCGTCCCGGTCGGAGCTGCTGAGATCGGTTCTTGCGGCTGATTTGGTTGGGTGAGGATTTATCTCGCTTTTGGTAGTTTTTTAGTTGTCTGTGCGCTTTACTTTGGAAATGTCAGCTCTGAATACGACACTTCATAGTCCACTAATTAGGGGCTTTTCAACCACATGGTATACACGAAGGAGAGCAGATGTTTAACAAATTGAATAACCACTAAGTTCTGCCACATAAACCACATGGTGCTTACAGTCTTAAGATTGAATGAACATAGACTGGTACTTTGCACTACATGATTCTTGCTATAATAAGATATGAGAAAGCATGTGGCTTAAGTGAAGACCAAAATGTAAAAGCACGGCTAGTAAACAGTAAGCTGCCAACCCAAATTCATGCCTCAAAATTGTTCATGGTTTAAGTTTGCTATAAAAAAATGAGAACAAGTGAAGCATGACCTAATGGGGTTGGCTATGGAGCATAACAAAGCTCCACGAAAAAATTGACAGTTTTTATGACCAGCTTTCAACCTGACGTCAACTCTATATGTTGGTGCCAAATTCCTAGCCAAGGTAACTATGAGCACGGAAGGGTCAACCTAGGCGGCCAGTTGGCAGGTAGTACCTATCTTTTGGATATATAGTTTAAGCTCATGCAACCAAGGACTATGCTCCAAGTTCCGTTAGATTATAACGAGTATAGATGGAAGAAGAAAGATGATGTGATTTGCTAATTGGGATTGCATTCATCTCCATGGCTATGGAGCATAACAAAGCTCCATGAAAAAATTGACAGTTTTTATGACCAGCTTTCAACCTGACATCAACCCTATATGTTGGTGCCAAATTCCTAGCCAAGGTAACTATGAGCATGGAAAGGTCAACCTAGGTGGCTAGTTGGCAGGTAGTACCTATCTTTTGGATGTATAGTTTAAGCTCATGCAACCAAGGACTATGCTCCAAGTTCCGTTAGATTATAACGAGTATAGATGGAAGAAGTAAGATGATGTGATTTGCTAATTGGGATTGCATTCATCTCCATGACACATTAAGGTAAAGAGTGAAGGAATAACAATCCTGAACCATCCATGAACATAGTTACCTTGGGCAATTATTATTTAATGACTTAATCTTCCATGGAACAATGTACTTATGGTTTCATCATGTTAAATACTTGGGTTGCACAGGAAGGGGCGACGATTGGTAGGAAGCTTTGTTCTTTAAGATCAAACTTATTTACCATGTCTATGTTTGAGTTCTAGAATGTGGTTAGTTGTGCACTAAATGAATTCTAAGAATTAGAATTGCAGAGTTATTTTTCCTCTCATCTCTTGTATAAGTTCTGCAATGATACAAATTTACAATTGCATTTCCGCCCATTTACTCTTTTTGGCTTAATATACAAACAGATTTTTACATTTAAATTTGGTAACAAAGCATTCAAAGGTGGGTACCAGAAGCCATCGGCCTGTTGTTTTCCCCCTCTTTATTAATACATGGGGATGAAGAACCCTTTTCTGGCTAGAATAGGTATTCTTAGACTTCACATTCATGCTAAGTTGTCTTAGGACTGCTGTTTGTAGTTGTTTAGCTGCCCAGACCTTTCTATTCCTTTAATGGCAGAAATTGTGAAGGGTTATTGTGTGCGTCCCTTTTGTAAGAAAGTGAATATTGGTTGTGAATTATTCTGTCATTTCCCTCTGATGCCATGAGTATTGGTTGTGATATTCTTTGGCAAGCTCCAGTATGTAGTTTAGGAGCTGCTTATACCATCTCATTGCCCTTGAAAAGATCAAGCAAATTTTTTATGGTATATCTGATATTGTGGATGTTGTCAATTCCTAACTGTTTTATGCTAGCTGCAACTTTCGTTTATTAGTAATATCTAACCAGCTTTATCAACTCTGCATACATTGGTTATTTAACAGATTTATGAATTTCATTAATACTCTGTGTGTTTTCATGAGACTGGGTTTGTGCCCATTCACAATTCTATAGTTTCTAAGAAAGTAAACTTGGATTTGTATTCAAACTTTCTCCTTGCCAATCTCTTGAATTCAGTTTCCACACATATGATTACGCAAGGCACTTTGTAAGTGCTTGCACCCGCATTCTTGGACTTGAGGGCACACCAGAAGGAGTAGAAGATCAAGGGAAGCTGACCCGAGTGGCTGCAGTATGATTTTAAGCTTGCTATTCAGTATTTCATTATTATTATGCCAAATGAATAGTTTTCATGTTCGGAAATCGTTTTATCATTTAATTGACAGAAGTAAACGATGTGATTTAGTGTGCTTTTTCTTTCAAGTGATCCTGATCCCTTACCTCCTATTCTGTTCATGTACTTCTCGCCAGTTTCCTATCGGTATAGACTCTGAACGTTTTAAACGGGCACTTGAGCTTCCTGCAGTAAAGGTGCATATCGGTGAACTGACACAAAGGTTTGCTGGCCGAAAGGTATGAAGCTCCATCATGTATAAAAGAGCATCTTAATTCCGACATGATTTAGATTCTATTGAAGTCCCATTGCACTTGGTAGTTGGTAGATGCATTGGGATTCCTACAATGTAAATAGTTGTATCAGTGTCATCATCTTATGCAGTTTTTAGATAATACATGAAAGATGGCAACAATATGAATATAAAATCTGTCACACATTTTACCATCAAACTTGCAGTTATCTTGATACCCTTACTAACTAAAGGCTGTTTATGGTCCAAGTTTGAGAGATTCTTGTTTCATTGCCATTTTAAGTATTTAGTAGCTGAAGAGGCCTTATCTCATTAGTATATACGTAGATAGTCTAGACACTACAATAATCTGGAAACAAGTGGAAGACAATCAATGTTATTAGTTATTACTTGATGATAGCTCACAAAAGTCCAAGAGTTGTTAGAGTTAGCGAGTCTATGTAGTCTACTTTCGTCCCACATCAAAGAGAGGTTTGTGAGCCAGGTTCTTGCTCTCATATACTCAAACCAGTAATCCAAAAGTAGTTTCTAAGGTACATGGTAAGAGAAATTTATATTTTGAATGTTTATTTATTTTATTCATTCTAAAAAATGAAGTGATTTATGCAAATGCTTGCTAATTATTTTTTTAAGACTAGTCAATATATACAAGGGCCTTCTGATTTAGCAATGTGCTTATTAACCAGACCCAAATTTATATTGATAGTTGATTTGGGTCCCATGTCATCACTACCAGCCCACCGTTGAACGTGCACGGACCGTTCTCTAGAAACCTTTCCAAATCTTCAAGCTTCACGGTATCGGAATCGGTATCGGACCCTTTCTATGAGTATCGTCATCGACGATATCGGCAGTATCGGATCGGAGTATCGGATTTTATGGTATATGAAAGAAAATAATTATTAGTAAATTATTAACATTTTAGAAAAAGTATTTTATACATTTAGGCATAATTTTAGGTACCGTTTGTGTTGTTTCTTAGTAGTTTTAAATTGAATGAAATATTAGTCACCCATGCCGATTGGTTTATCTGCAATAGATAAGTTTTCTTCTTTACATGTTTTTTACAACCTTACTATAGTTTTAAACCATTGTCAATTAGTTTCTTTCGTTTAATTTTTTTTATTGAATTAACTGAAAAATAGACCTCCAATTCCTGTATTGGTCAGTATCGTGTATCGGTCGGTATTGAATCTGGACATGCCAAACTGTATCAGTATCGACGGTATCGGATCGGTATCAGCCGAAACTGCAAACTACGAGTAAAACCCATTTTCTCTTGATTTTTTGTCCCATTTATCCTTTAGGGCGCCATTCCCGCAAAGCGAATGCCCTGACCAAAGAACACTCTCGAACCCATCACATATAATATAAGTGTATTCTTCTAATATTCTGCCGTTTCCGCCGGGTCGTCACTTTTGGTCTTGTCCACTTCAACCCTATTTACCACCTTAGGTTCTGTCACGACCCGCTCCCACTTTTGGGATCGGATACATGGTCAAGTCCAGCCTACGGCGCAGCATCGGCGGTAGTACGTTGTGTATGATATCAATGGTCCACAACAAGAACAACACGCACAAATCATTCACAACTAAACCATCAATACTCACAAAAATAATATCCAATAGTGTCAAATAATAAACAAAAAAATCGTAAAATAATCCACTACAACTCAGATAGTCTCGGGAACAAATCCGGTAGCAGAAAATAGAATAAACTAAAATCCATGTCTATAACCAATAACTTATGTGAAAGCTAAGAAGGAAAATATGCTAATTTGCATCAGTGCCGGAGTCTGGTACATCGGTAAAGTCAGTGTCTCCAACATACTCACCGTAAACCTCATGACAGAACACGTCGTCTACAACTGAAAAATGGTTATCCAGTCAGAATTGGAACAAGTACAAGTCTATCCATCACAATACATATACAATATAAATCAATATAATACTAAACATGAAAAGCAATGATGAGGAAACATGTACAATATGATCAAAAAATCATGCAATAAAAGAAACTATAGCAAGCATGAAAAGATGAAGAAATTCATGTAAACAATAATAGTGCATGTGTCATGAGAAGTATAACCTTCCTATACGTGAAAGGCTTGGGTGGACAATGAGGATATAAAGGTCCGTCCCCGTAAACGGGAGAGTTGTCAACAATACAATCAGACTTTTTCCACGTGCCTAGTAATTGTACCTCCCAAATATCCAAACCTCACAATCATGTAAACACGATAACGATAACAACGATAACAAGAAACATGACTAGATCACCCTATTCTCGTGTGTGTAAACAATCAAGACAAGAAAAATAGCATGCATGGATTAAATACTACAATATAAAGTAATTGCACATAAAAGCATAAACAATTACTTGCCTGAATTCCTGGATGGAAGATTTCACAAGTTGAAGACAAGATGAACTCTGACCTAGAAGCTATCAACCCATACCATCATACAATGAATTCCGTCGCATGAATAATCACAAGTTAGATCTAAAAATTCAACTTTAAAACTGTAAAAAGTGGTTAACCGTTACTAATTCGGTGAGTCACCGGCCATCTATATGTTCTATAAATTAAATAAAATATTAAAATATTTTATTAATTGTTGGAAAATTTATTTGTTGTAGATCTATGTGTCAGCTTTCCAAAACATCAAACGGTTCACAAAACGGAGTTCCGCATCTCCCGAAATCTCAAAAACAGTGCGACACGTTGATTTTTGGACAATTGACACTCAAAACAATTTTTCAGAAATTCACGTTCCTTGTTACAAAAAATAAATTATATATTTGGAAACCTAACCTCGATACGGTTCTAACAAAAAAAATTAGAGGTGAAACGGAGTCCGGAGTTGGTCGCAACGACTTTACGAAGCTGCTACATCTTCTGAAAAACAAGACTGAATTTATGACGAATTTTGGACTATTTTGGACGAAAAAGAGAGAAATTTTGGAAAAGGAAAATATGATATATGTTTATAAGTTCAATATGTATATATAATATGCAACGGTTGCTTAATTAGGATATGATTAGAATTTAATTAATATGAATATGTTAGGATTGTTTAATTTGGATAGGATTATGACTAGTTTAAGTAAGGATAGGTTTAAATAATTGTAGATATAATATCAATAGGATTAGATTAATCCAAATTTTTTTAGATTTCTTTAAATGGAGATATGATTTAATTCAAATGCGGTTATAAGATAAGGATCAAAAATCATAATGGATAAATAATCCCATTAATTCAAATCAAATAAAGATTTAAATCTAAATCAATATAATCCCAATCCAATAATTGATAACAATAATAATCTAAAATAATATTTAATATTATCAAATAATTAAATCCAAATCTTATTTAAAAATAATAATTTGGCAAACATTTTTGTTATTCAAAATACATATGATTTTCTTTTATAAAAATTAAAAAAAATTATTTTCTTAACACAATACTTGAAATAAATAGAATACATATAAATTTAAAAATTCGAAAACGGAGGTTACATGTTCCACGCAATGATGTTTAAGTTCCTCCCTAACCATTCCCGGTTTGCACAGGCCTGCCCATGATATAGATTTCAAGTTAGTCGAATTACCTTGATGTCTTTGCAATATTTGATCAAGCACTTGATGATCCCATTCGCTGATAAGATTACGTATGAACTCTAGGAGGCGTTGGCTTCTCTATGAAGATACTCAATCTTCTATCTATCCCCTGCTCTTCACGTTACTATCTCATTATTGTTCCTCCCTGAGCAAATCGAGGCCAATAATGTCTTGATTATCGACCTGTTTTTGCCTTCCTCAGAGTTGATGTACCCATTCTTTGCTTTCTTCCCTTCCATCGCCTCTCCACGGTTGTCTATCTTTCATGTGATTTTCCTTTTTTTCCCCCTTCAGATCCTATCACCTTGATATTGGTGGCTAAGAGAGTTTGGTCCCCGATTACCGGGAGATTAATTCTTCTCACAGAGTTTGGCTACCGTTTGAAATGTTGCCTCCTCCTCTCCTTATATAAACACGCTCCATTCTCTTTATGTTTTTGCCTTCCTCAGAGCTGGCGTACCCATTTCCTGCTTTTTTTTTTCTTCCATTGTCTTTCTACGGTTGTGCATCCTTCATGTGATTTTTTTTCTTTTTTCTTCAGATCCTTCTATCACCTTTATATTGGTAGCTGAGAGAGGTTGGTCCCTGGTTATTGGGGGGGGATCAATTCTTCTCTCAAGTCCGGCTACAACTTGAAGTGTCACCTCCTCCTCTCCGTATATGAACACATTCCATATATATATATATATATATATATATATATATATAGCCAAGGACCTCTAGCTCAAGTGGTAGTGTGAGGCATACACCATAACCCCCCTCGAGGTTGCAGGTTCGAGCAACGGGGGAAGCACATTTAATTTCCTGTGTAGGAATTAATGTGAGGGCAACAGGAGTGCAGGCCGGATGCGGTGCGGTACAAGTGTGGTACAGGTGCGGACCTTCGGGTTGGGAGTGTGGCCTTCTGACCGAGTTTGTAGGCATTCGGACAAAGAATCTGTAACATAATATATATAATCCGGACATTTTGCCAAATTATTTCTAAATGTGGAACTTGGACCAGCAAAAACTGAACTGGAAAAACATAACCTTCATTTAAGTTTTGGAAATATTTTACTTGTACCCCATTATTATGCATAAAAGAAAAAGGGAAGCATAAAAACAATTGTTTAGACTTCGAGGTAAAAAATAAATGGAAAAGAAAAATATAAGTAGAGGTTTTCTCGGTCCCTCTGAAAAAGTTTATGCTTTTGCTATCAGTGGCAGATCGAGGATTACAATCCACTGGGGACACAATCATAAAAGGGTTTGGGGACAATGTCTTCGATTGTTTTTGGGAGTATAATAATATTATATTAAATAGTACTATTTTCATACAATAAAGCACTGCATCTCACAATTGTTCTCTACAAGTTTTCAAAGTTTGAAAACATTTAACTATAACATTATTTGTAATACTACTAAGCAACTCTTTTTCTATGAACCATACAAGACATTTATTTAAAAATATTATTTATGATTAATAAGTTGACATCCTTATCTATGATTTAATAAGTTGACGTTTTATGGTACTGTTACTTCTTTTTTTCCCCACTAGGGGCCCAGCCCCCTAGTGCAGTCCATGTGGATCCGCCCCTGTTTGAAAATATGCATTTGCTATTTGCCTTTAGGGATGATTGGATTTAAATCTTTGAACCAACTAAAGAAGGTTATACATGGAAGCTTTAGCCTATTAGTGAGTTTGCAATGTAACATGAGACAATTTTAAAGACGTAGAAAGATTGTTGTTCTCTCGGTAGCCTTCACGATGGAGGTTTAGCTCTCACCTATGAGAGTATGAGTACCCGATTCTTTACGTAGCTGATACGCTAATACAACAATTTCTAAAAATTCCATGGTGTGTATGTACCAACACCACCCCCCCCCCCCCCCCCCCCCCCCCAACCCACCCCCCAAAAAAAAAAGATTTTTTTTTTTTTACTAATGCATCTTCTTGACTTCATAAGTAAACCTAAGAGTAGATTTCTTCATGAGATGAATTATATTATGAAAACTAAATATAGTCTAAGTTTACAAAAGAAGTTTGATATCTAATTAGAAGTACCAACATATATTTAATAGATAAGGTCATATATAGAAAGTACCCATAATGTACCAAATAAATACCCAGGAATTATGGTACACACACACATGCACACACCAAAATTACTAATGCATATTCTTGACTTCATAAGTAAACCTAAGAGTAGATTTCTTCACGAGATGAATTATATTATGAAAACTAAATATAGTCTAAGTTTACAAAAGAAGTTTGATATCTAATTAGAAGTACCAACATATATTTAATAAATAAGGTCATATGTAGAAAGTACCCATAATGTACCAAATAAATACCCAGGAATTATGAGACAAGTGTTGGTAGATGTTCCATGACAACAAGACATGTTGCGGATGGACTGGTGGAGTAACAGGTCTCATGATATGCCCAAGAGTATTATTCGGGCTACCTGATGTGCCTTGAGAAACTTGGGTGTCCATTGATGCATGACACAACTATTGTGGGATATGTCAATGCGGCTTTAGGCGTTATGTTATGTCCGAGAACAATAGTTGGAGCTGCAAGTTCCACCTTGATGGGTAGTTTATTTTTGTTCGCACAAAGATCTCTACTTGGTCAAACATTGATAACAAATGTGGCTGGGTATAAGAGCCTTGTTTTGTTGGGTCTTGAAGTGTGAGATTTTGTCTTTGGAAATCCAAGATTATGATATAGATGTCAAAGATCACATGAGAAATGATTGTCAAGGGAAGTGAATGTTCACGAGGGGATGAGCAATTAATGGGAACAAGTGCTCACTAGGTGAGGGGCCGAATCACTTAACAGCGAGTTGGATATTCATTTGTGAGGGACGAGTTGCCAACCGGGAACCCAAGTGTCCATTCGGTAAGGGATTGAGTCACTTGCGGGGATACGAGGTACTCATTTGTGAGCGGACGAGCTGTCATCTGAACCCAAGTGTTTATTCGACAATGGGTCAAGTCACTTACAAGAGTGGGGTACTCACTTGTGGGGGGATGAGTTTCCAGAGGGAACTTAAGTTTTAATTCGGCAAGGGGGTCGACTCACATACGGTGAGCTAGGTACTTGCAGGGGGACAAGCACAAGAACCAGAATATTCGTTCAGGGAGGTGTCGAGCCATTTACGATAAACCAGGTACACATTTGCGTGGGTATGAGTTGTTCACTGGAGGGGGGGATTTCCTACCATTTTTTTTTCCTAAAAAAGTAACCACGAAGTACGCAATATTAGTACGCCTTCCTAGATGGAGTACTCGTGCTTCATATGCTCTCACAAAGGAACACTATGATGGACAAAGAAGTAGTGTATGGTGTATCATTGTATTTGGCAATTTTAAACTGCATACCTAGAATAAGTTGTCATGATTAACCTAAGATGCTAGGGGGCAAAAGATTGATTCAGTTTTGTCCACTTAGTACTGGATGGAGTTGGTCAGGTGGTAGAACGGTGATTAGTACTAAGGGTAGAAAGAGAACTTAATGGCTTCAGTTGCAACTTTTGATTGTTTATAGCATACCCATTGTCAAGGTAGAGCTGCTTGAGGCTAGAAAGAGAACTCAATTGATTGTTTGAATTTATGGTGTATCATTGTATTTGGCAATTTTAAACTGCATACCTAGAATAAGTTGTCATGATTAACCTAAGATGCTAGGGGGCAAAAGATTGATTCAGTTTTGTCCACTTAGTACTGGATGGAGTTGGTCAGGTGGTAGAACGGTGATTAGTACTAAGGGTAGAAAGAGAACTTAATGGCTTCAGTTGCAACTTTTGATTGTTTATAGCATACCCATTGTCAAGGTAGAGCTGCTTGAGGCTAGAAAGAGAACTCAATTGATTGTTTGAATTTAATTTTCTAAGGCCTTAGATAATCGTCAATTTGATTTGGTTTGAATCTAGTTCAGCATCCAAAATTTATGTTACTTTAGTACTACTTAAACATTTATTTCTTTTTATCCAAAGGTAATGCTAGGAGTCGACCGTTTGGATATGATTAAAGGAATTCCTCAGAAGATTTTAGCCTTCGAAAAATTCCTCGAGGAAAATCCATCTTGGAGGGATAAAGTTGTCTTGCTGCAAATTGCTGTTCCTACCAGAACAGATGTGCCAGAATGTATGTATTATTCTTACTCTTGGTTTGTTTTTTCTCTGTTTTAACTAATTGCTGCATAGTTTTCATTTACTAGTTGGTTTTATGGGTGTTGCTACTAGTTTACCTCATAACTATTATAATTACACATAAAGGGATCAGTTGCATAATGTATAAAATAGCTATGCTTCGAGAACTTACATCAAATAACAAGCACCCGTGAGATACTTAAAATCATGGTTATGCGGGAAGGGTGTAGTATCGGTTTAGAATTGTTATCGGACTCTCCTTATAAGCTTTGTTATCAATTTTTTATAGTAGTTTCAACTGTTTCAGGTTGGTGTTTTCAAGTTCCTGCTTTCGGAAAGTCAACAAACAATTAGAAGTTACTAAGAAAACCAGAAAAACATTTCATAGATTTTAGGCATAATTTTATATTTTATTTATGCTGTCTCTTGTCAGTTCTGAATGGAATTTTTTTTGAGAAACGGAATAATATTGATATTGTTTGAACCACTTATCCATAATAGATACTATATTTATTTACTTTGCTTTTTAGACAGAATTCTATCGACACACGTCGGTGTGAATTATCATTGTGTCAATTCTGTTTTTTTCAATACTTCTATCTTTTTCTTAAACTTCTTCCTTTCCTTAATTGATGGGGAAGGAGAGCCTCGACCTCACTTTCAAACAATATTGGATGGTATCAGCCGATATGTGTCGATACATAAGTTTTGGAACGATAGTTATTGATATCAGCAAAATCTGACACTTTGGGGTCAGTATCGGGTCAGGACAGACTAAAACCGATATGATACGACTAAAGCATATCGATATTGGCCGATACTGCAAACATTGGTATTAAACTCTTGTACCTAACTCGTACACAAAATGTGATATTTTATTTAATTATATCAATTTGTTCTCCGGATGCTAAAATTTCATTTGATCTCTAAGGTTATTTATTTTCTATTGAGTGAATTTTTAAAATATTTAAAGAAGCTTGATTAAATATTCATTACTGTTTAAAGTGCTAAACAAATTGCTAGAATTCATCATTTTTATGATCAAGTCCCTCCATGTTGAAATTTCAAATCCACTTTTCTTCCTCCACCCCCCATCCCTCGTCTCTCTTTGACAACAAATCCATCTACATCAGAAAGGCAGTCTTAGCTGCCTCCTTGCATCCTCCACCCCTCCCCCGCCTACAGCCCTCTCAATGGGACGGTCCCACACTGAGGGTCCCTTCATGCATGAATCCAACACCGTTAATCCTTTCGTTCATGGATTTGGCACAAGAAGCATAACTGTATGAGATTTTGGCGAGCCAAGGCCCCTTCGCACATGGTGCTCGCAATGGCACCTCCACATGTGAATCCATGATGATAGTCCCTCCATATGCGGATCCAACAACGATAGTCCTCTCCTGCACAAGTATTGCTTTGACGAACATTCTCCTAGTGCGCATCGTCAACATAGAGTCTAATTTGGGTTGTTTTAGGTTGGTTGTTTATGTTGATAGATTGGGAAGTTGGTATCAGTAGTGTTAAATGACGATGACATTTTCCTTGAAACCTTATTTTTGGTTATTCTGTTGTTCTGAAATATCCAAATTACATTGATAATGTTAAGACTTAAGATCACATCCACAATGATCTGATTGGCGGAAGAAAGCAATATTCAATATTTAGAAACATTGTGCTCATTTTGGAGGGGACGAATCACTTACGAGCACCCAAGTGTTCATTTGGCGAGCGGTCGCGTCACTTATGGGAAGACAATAGGCTCATTTGCAAGGGGGTGAGCTCATTTTGGAGGGGACAAATCACTTACGAGCACCCAAGTGTTCATTCGGCGAGTGATCGCGTCACTTATGGGAAGACAATAGGCTCATTTGCAAGGGGGCTAGCAACTTATTGTACACAATTGTTCATCCGACAAGGGGCGAGTCGCCTAAGTGAAGTGGGTGAATTTGCAATTAACTACTTACAAGTAGCAAAGTGCTATTTTTGCGAGGAGACAACTCTCTTAAGGGAAGCCAGTGGCACGTCTGCAAGGGTACTTACACTTACGGATACCCAAGTGTTCTTTCGACAAGGGGCTGAGTCGTTTAAGGGAAGTTGATGGCGTGTTTACAAGGGGACTAGCACTTTCAATGCCAAAGTGGTCTTTTGGTGAGTAGCCCAGTTGGTTAGGGGATGTCGGTTGCACGTTTACAAGGGGATTAGTCACTAATGGGTACCCAAATGTTCTTTGAGTGAGAGGCCAAGGTACTTTAAGGGAAACCCATAATGCATTTGAAAGGGGACTAATCACTTATGGGTACTCAAGTGTCTTTCGTTGAGGGGTTGAGGGGCTGAGTCGCTTATCGGAAATCAGGTGCTCATGTATGAGGGGATGAGCCACTATCTGGAACCAAATCTATGGTTTTGAAGAAAGCTTGCTATTATTGTTTGTCAATGTTTGGATATGTAAAGCGGGATTGCTCTTGCTTGCGCTGAAGAAAAGAGGGAGATTAATATATATTTATATACTACTATTAACGAAAACAGACAGATTCTAGCTACTGCAATCTTGACTAGTCAGCATATTGTTCCAGTTTTGATTTGAGAGATATGTATCTTGTATTTTCTCTTTGATTTTCTCCTTGTACTTGGTCCATATTTTGTTAATTACCATTAATGGAACGCGAGGATTTTTTTTTTCCACGATTTAGTCTTTAAAAGAAAATGAATTGAGTTATTTCTGTTTTTTAATCTTTATTCAGTATTTAATTCTCAAAAATTGTAAGTTAATATTCATTCTCAGCCGAGTGAGTTTAATTAATCACCTTTCTAAAGAACCACTATTGAATTTTTGTGTGTGTGCTTACCTTATATTATCTATCACATTGATACCAAAGTTTGGGCAACTTAATAGTTGTCTATGTTGCACGGATAGTCCTCGGGCATATCGTATTCGCGACCGTACCTATATCCTACACGTTATCATCATCCAAGCCTTCTCATCATAATAGGGTATGGTATGGAGCATAAGACAACTCTATACAAGATTTGACAAAGATCTATGATTGATTGTCGACTTGACGTCAACCCTTTATGTTTGTGCCAAGTTCCTAGCCAAGTTAGCTATGAATATGAGAGGACCATGCCACAAAATTTATGTTGCCAGTTGGCAGGTAGGTAAACCAACCTTTGGGTTGCAGTTTAAGCTCATGCAATCAAGTAGCACCCTCCAAGTTCCCCTAGACTATAAATATAAAGAGTCTAGACAAAGATGTAAGATGATGTAATTGGATATAATTACTCATGTAATAAATGACTTATTCATTTCTAGGCTCCAAAAGGACCCAAACATCAATGAAGTAATTTTGACGTATATTTAATTGTGCTAAATGTAATTGAGATATGAGATAGTAGCATTTCTTTGCAATGAATCATTTCTATAACTTTTTGGGACCTAGGTGCTATTTAAGACACACACACACGCACACAATATAGAGGGGGAAGAGGGGCTCAGAATCAAGTAATGAGTCGGACGGGCCCTGGGAGGAACGGGAATAGGCCTACCATCGGCCTAGGTGGCACACGGCGACATGGAGGAGGACCGGGGCGCACTGTGTCTGGACGGCGGCCAAAGGCGACGGCGGCGGAGAAAGGAAAGGGTATTGTTGGGGATGTCGGGAGTCAGAGACCGGTGCCTCCGTATGCCACTCTCCGGACGGTCACAGACGGATCACGTCCCAAATCCTGGAAGGATGTTTGTATGCCGGGTGGGAACAAGAGCCCGGTGTCGATGGAGTATGTGCCACCGATGCAGGTAGGAGGAGGTCTCCGAGCATATTTCCCAGCAGAGGAGATTGCGGAGGTCACGGACTTCTGGAAGAACACGCTGGTGATGTATGTGTTGGAAAGTAAACCTTTCTACGGGCAGATACGGGGGTATGTAGAGAGGGTATGGCGTCCCAAGGGAAGCATGGAGATCTTCTCCCGTGAGAACGGGTTTTACTTTGTGAAATTCTGTTTGGAGGAGGATGTGTCTAGGATTATTCAAGGAGGGCCCTGGTCCTTTGACGGACGGCTCATTATCCTGAAGGAGTGGACACCGGAGTTGAGATGTGAGAAGGAGGTGCTGAATGCGATTTTCGTCTGGATTCACTTTTCTGAGTTTCCGGTGAAATATTGGAGCATCCCTCTGTTAATGAGATTAACTAGCTTGGTCGGTAAGCCGATCCAGGCGGATGAGGCTACGGCTTTCCGTACCAGACTGATGTACGCCAGAATATTTATAGAGATAAAGGCTGGGATGGAGATCCCGAGTATTCTCGAGTATCAGGTGGCGTCCGGGGAGGTTCTGACTCAGGCCGTGGAGTATGATTGGGTCCCCCCAATGTGTTCCCTCTGTGAGTGCTTTGGTCACTCATCTAGTGCCTGCACGACTAGAGGGACGGAGACAGCTAGAACCTCGGCAGCACAGATGGAGGTGGTTGAGTCAGAGTTGGCGCCCAGTCCCATCACCGGAGTGGCGTCGACAGTCAGGCTGACGGAGGAGGACACTCTGATGGAGGTGGCCAGGAGGTCGGAGACTGATACCCCGCCGAGACAGGAGAATTCACAGGGCGCGATAGTCCCGTTCAGGCCCCATAGGAGTATGGTGACCAGGGGTATGAGTACCATGGATAGCAGACAGGATGGGATGGAGACTTCTATGGTGGAAAAAGGTTTATAGCAGAAAAATGCATGCCCCGTCCCCACGGGAAGATGAGCTCCAGCTAGGGGGCCTCGATGATCAGACCGTGGCCAACCCAGATTGGACCTTGACACTTTCCAGGATTCAGGCCCATCTTGCACCCTCCTCGGGGACGGGGATGGGAGAGGATATAGATTTGACGGACGGGACACTTCCCTCGGGTATCAGTCCAGATGGAGTCCAGGGGGACCCCATATTAATTAATTAATGTCGGTCCTTGCCTGGAACATTCGTGGAGGGTGTTTCATTGGGAGATGGAGGAAGATTATTGGAGTTCTGAAGCGGGAGAAGTGTGACATTTCTATTCTACTTGAGACGAAGATTAGAGGGACGACAATGCTATCTCGCAGGACTCCTGCAAACTGGGCGCAAATTCACAATCTGGATCTTTGCGATATGGCTAGGATCTGGGTTCGGTGGAACAGAGATAGTTGGGAGGGGGAACATGTTCTGATGACAGAGCAGCTTATTGGCATATCCTTTATGAACAAAGGAGGATTCCACTTCATTCTTGGTACAGTTTATGGACACAATGATAGGCGGCTTCGTGAGACCTTGTGGGAGGACATTGTACGCGTAGGACGTATGGCGGAGCACCTGCATTTTCCTCTGCTGCTTATGGGAGACTTCAATGCCATGCTACATCGACAAGAGAAGGTGGGAGGTCGTCCGGTGCCAGATCCGATCTTATACGACTTCCAGAGGTGTCTCCTCTTGTCTGGACTGAGGGGACTGGAGAGAGCAGGACACATCTGGACCTGGCACGATAAGGCGGTTCACAACAGGATCGCCTGTCAGCTTGATAGGGCTTTGGAAAATAGCGAATGGTTTCGCTACTTCCCGAATTCCGTGGCGGAAGGGCTTGCGGCAGGGACCAGCGATCACTCCCCTATCCGGATAGGTTTCTCTGAGAGGCCCACTTGGAAGGCTCGGCCATTTCGGTACAACAATTGCTGGTACCTTTCTGCTGGATATGAGGAGGTTGTTATGGGAGGGCTGCAGTATTCTCGGGAGGGCACGGCTCAGTTTCGTATGGTTCACAAGCTCAAACAGGTCAAGAGAGCTATTCGGGATTGGGTGAAGAAGATGTCGCGGTCTTGTCTGGAGGATAAGGAGGCCGATCTTCGAGAGGTACATGAAGCTTTGCAGACTGACATGTTGAGCGGGGAGTTGGCGGCTAGGGAGAGGGACCTGATTGCGGAGGTCAACATCATGAGGCTACAACAGGAGATTAGTGCGGCCCAGAGGGCCAAGTGTTCATGGCTCAAGGATGGGGATCGTTGCACTAAGTTCTTCTATGATGTGATCCGTGCCAGACAACACCGGAACATCATCTCCAGGCTGCTAAATGGCGATGGCAGGCTCGTTGGAGACCCAATGGAGATTCAGGAGGAGGCAGTCAGGTTCTATTCTGACTTATATCAGCAGACTGATTATCCCATCACGTTTTCAGGTCTTGTCACGAAGAGGCTGGTGACGTACCATGGGAATAGCTTGCTGTTGGCCCCTGTGAGATTGGAGGAGGTGGAGGCTATTGTGATGAAGGCAGATCCAAATAAGGCTCCGGGGCCTGACGGCTTCTCTTGTGGGTTCTTTAGGCGACACTGGGGTGTGCTAAAGTTCCCAGTCCTGGAGGCGGTGCATGAGTTTTTCTTGGAAGGAAAGTTGTTAAAGAAGATGAATCACACATTCTTGACATTGGTTCCGAAGAAGGAGGGCGCGACATCCCTTGCCGACTTCAGGCCTATTGCGTGTTGTAATTATCTATATAAGATAATTATCCACCTCATGTGTCGACGTATGGAGGGGATTATTCCGGGCCTGGTGTTTCGGAATCAGGCGGCTTTCATCAAGGGGCACTCGATTGCTGAGCACAGTCTTCTTGCACATGAGATGGTGAGAGATTTCAACAAGCCGGAGGGGATGAAGGCCTGTGTGAAGCTGGATTTGCGGAAAGCTTATGACACGGTCAACAGGGACTTCCTTTACCACCTTATGCTTGCTATGAGATTTGATGAGAGGTGGGTAGCGAGGGTGAGGGAGTGCATATGCTCCCCCACATTTTCGGTCCTCATCCAGGGTACTCCATATGGATGCTTCAGGAGCAACAGGAGACTGCGGCATGGGGATCCTCTTTTTTCGTACCTGTTCACTCTGGTGATGGAGTACTTCACTTGAATGATGGACCTGGCTGTGCATAGTAGGAAGATTGTCCCTCTCTTTAGGCTGGTCAAGCCGATGGTGTCACACTTGATCTATGCTGACGAACTCTTGGTGTTCCTTCATCCATCTATGAGAAGGATAAGTGCGCTTTCAGATATTATGGAGGAGTTTGTGAGGTTGTCTGGGCTTTAGCTGAATAGGGAGAAGAGCAGGGTTTATTTCAGCTCTCAGTGCACCCTCAAGGAGGAAAGGGCCCTTGCTCTGGGAGTGGAGAAAGGAGAGTTACCGGTGAAGTATCTGGGGGTACCGTTGACGGTCAATTATGCTAGGGATCAAGATTGTCACAACCTGGTGGATTTTGCCCAAAGAAAAGTGGAAGTCTGGCAGGCAGCTGGACTATCTTTTGGTGGCCGTATTGAGCTGGTGAGGTCTGTTATTCTGGCATTGCTATGTTCTGATTACAGTCGATTCAGATTCCGGTAGCTACCATAAGGAAGGTGGAGACCATATGTGCAAATTTTATCTGGAGAGGAGGTATGCATGCGATCGCTTGGGAACAACTCTGTCGGACCCGGGAGGAAGGAGGAGTGGGGTTGCGACCTCTACGGACGGTTAGGGAGGCATCTGGGGTGAGGATGACGTGGCAGTTCATCAGGGGAGGTTCGCTTTGGGCAGAGTGGCTGGCTAGCAGATATTTGCGGCGGACGAATTTCTGGACATGCAAGATAGATAACAATTTCTCGGTCTCATTTAAGGCTATCCTTCGGTGCATACCGGTTCTCCAGTCCGCTATATGCAGGATTATGAAAGATGGGACGAGCACTGATCTCTGGCTCGACCCGTGGATGGGTAATGGTTCCCTCCTGGAGATCTTGGGTGCACAGATGGATAGAGAGGCGGGCAGGAGGGTGAAATGTAATCGGATCATCAGGGATGTGATCTGGAGGCCTGAGGAGTATCCATTCATGGCTCAGTTTGGAGAGGCGATTCGTTAGATCACTATTGATACTAGCCAGCCTGCTGACTCCTGGAGTTAGATTGACCCTGGTTCGGATGGAGGGTCAGGGATATTCCGTTTTAAAAGTTGCTACAATCTGGTTCGGACTCCACATGACAAGATTGCGGAGTATGACTTTTTCTGGGCAAAGGGAATTGCTCGCAAAATGCAGCTTTGTTCATACAAACTCCTTCTAGGCAGGTTGATGACGAGGGACAGACTTCTCAGGTTTGGGATGCAGATTCCAGACCCGAAGTGTGTACTCTGTACAGGTGAGGCCGAATCTATGGGCCACATATTCTTTGAATGTCCGATGACTTGGCACATCTGGTCAGAGCATTGCATGCGATCGATGGGTGGAGTTGGCAGTGCTAGAGATATACGGGGGATCCTCAGCTGGATCAGAGATCGCCGAGGCATGGACCCTGGTTGGGCCAAGATTGCTAGAGTTCGGCTTGCAGCATCAGTTTGGCACGTCTGGAGGGAGCGTAACATGCGTATCTTTGAGGGGCTGGCTACTCCTCCTGTAGGAATTTTACATAATATAGAATTCGATGTATCTGTAATGGCCCCTTAACTGGGGAGGGAGACATGTTAGAATAGTGTATTGTAATATCTTTACTGCGATTTGCGTGGAATAAAATTTACCCTTATTCCAAATATATATATATATATTATATTATTGAGATCTAATGTAAGAATATGTTTTCATGTGTACACAATTGTATCCATGCGGTATTTGTATTCCAAAATTTTCTAAAATGTTGTATCCCAAATCAGGAACATGTCCGAATCCTAACTTGTATCATGTGTCTATGCGACTAGGTTGAGACCTTTGATATGGGTAGCGGAAGTCCTGGGTTTGAGACCCAGGGGTGACATCAAATTGTTGGCCCTTTATCTTAAAAATACGCATCACATTGGTTTTCTATTCCATTTTTATGTTGTTTGAGAAAACAAGGAGCCTCCGCTTGGGCATCATCTTCCGCGGTCATCTAGACACTGATCAAATTATTGATTTTTTGGTGGGTCTTTCCTGCTTGCATGAGCCTTAACTGCTTTTGTTAATATCTAGTCTTTCTCGCCTACTTTCTGTCAAGCCCCTCATGTTTTCTAGTTTTTTTCTTTTTTTTTTTTTGGTGTGATAGGGCTGTGGGAATAAATTTCCCCCACGTTTCGTTAACAATAGTAGTGAAACAGCTGCCCGCCAATTACAAAGGAGACATCTCCCAAACAATGAAAGATATAAAAACAAGGTTACAGACTCCAACAGAACTAAAACGGCATATCTACATCGAGTCAAGCTTGCCACATGCCCATGGTTGTCTTAGCCATAAGTTGCACACCAACACTAAGAACCTTCTTTTCAAATGATGTCCAGCTCTAGAATGTTAAGCCTCATTTGGAGCTCTCCACTTGAGCTCTGTTCCTTATGTTGCACCAACTCGATTAAAGGAAGGTTGTCTTCTTATATAGTTTTTTGTCTTCTTATGCTCTTCTTTAGTCCCAAATTGGATAGGGAGAGCATACCATGTTGTAAACCCTACCATAAATAATCGGCCTTAGAGCCTAATGAAGTATCTCATTATTTGGAGTCATTGCCGAATTACATTCCATACTCTTAACAAGACATGCACAAGGTATACTGTGAAAAGAGAAGTGGTTGGCCGTGATTTTTCTTTTTCTTTTACTTTGAAGTGTTAAATAATTCGTTGGAAGCTTTCTCTTCAATATAAATTCACATTGTATTGGCATAATTATCAGTGCTCAAGCATAGTTTACTATCCACTTTGCAGCCCGCCCCAAAAATTATGAAAGCTTTGCTGTACTTTTTGCAGCCTGCCTACTTATTCAGTGCCTATGCTTTCATTGATGCTCTCAAATGTAGATAGCGTGGCTAGAACCCAATTAATTTCCATTGTTTCTACAAGTGGAAGGCTAATACTGTATTTGTCATTCTCTCCATCTCTTGCTTGTGCGTTTGCTGCCTAGATGCCAATATCCCAAACTCACAGGCACTATATGGGATAAATGCTCCTTTTTCCAGACTGAAAGACCTATGGGCCGAGCTCGAGTGACCCTTGTGGTTACTAAGGAGAGGCATAAGACCTTGATTGGGTGGCGGAAGATCAGTAGATCGAGCCATGGGGGCATATTATTCCTCCATTTATAAAAATGGTAGGAGTTGGGGGCAATGGGCTCATAAGGCATGTAATGCAACATGCACAAAGTGCCGTGCGTATCGTCGGACATCTAAAAAAGCCCTAAGGGGCTGTTTGGTTCAAGTTTTAGAAGGTTAGGAATGGACTTTGGATTCCTTACCCATGTTTGGTAAGTGTGGGATTGAAAATTGGGAAGGAATATGGGGGTTTTTAGATTTCCACATATGTAGGAAAGTAAAACCCAAGCCCCCCATGGAAATATTTTTGCTTTCATGGGGATGTTGGTTGGGTGCATTAATTATAATTTTTTTGACGGTAATATCCTCAATGACTCCAATTGAATTTAGGTAATAATAACATAATGAAATTAATGAAATGGTATTTATTGAAAGCTAAACAAATTAAGATTCATATTCCTGTCTGAACGAAGCATGGGAATGAGAATGATTTTTTTCGGGCTACATATCCCAACCTAACCAAACATGGGTATAGGAATGTTGAATTCCTTTCCCATGAGAAATGAATGGGAAGTTGATTCCTAGGAATACAAAACCTTCATCCAAACGCCTCCTAAAAGTGTGTAATTCACAACTGGTCCAAATCTTCCATGTCATTGTCCCAAGACCATTCTTATGCTGAATTCAATTAATTTGAAACTCTACCAGGAAATTCTGAAAGGATTGGGTTTTGATTGATGTACAAGTCATTGCAATAAAGACGAAGTGACTAGGCAGATTGCATTCAAGGTTCTGCAGACAAATGCTTGAAAATCAAATCTGATATCTTTTAAAAGTTGAATCCAGTAGCTTTTGAGAGTGGCACTAATAGCAAAAGATACTATATTATTCTTAACTTCTCTCCTTCTGGAGGATCTCAGTTTTCTTTATTTCTAGTACTAATACCCCTTTAATTACTAGTATGTTCCAATGCATTCACCCTGGAGATGAAACTGCTGAGATTTCATGTATAGCCAGTGATTAGTCTTCAAAGTTTTATGCATACTAATATTTATATGCTCATGTGAATATTAGAAGCAATTTCTTTGCAAGCTTCTGTGGGCAAATACTTCTAAACTTGAATCTGTCACATCTTTTGAAGGTGGTACTATTAGAACTCTAGCTTAAATTGATGTCTTATATGTTGAGACACATTTGTTTATTAAATTTTAAATATTTATACAAAGAATATCATATGTACTGTTAAGTGAAATACATAAACTTTCAGGCTTTATTGCAAATTTTACTTTAATCATCTTGTCCAGAATTCTGTGTTATTTGGTATTGGTGGAAGAATAATTTCCTAGACATCTTATGCTTTTGTGAAAAACCAATTTCTCAGTGTTGATTTTTCCCATGTCTTGGAGGAGATTATCTATAATTTTGAACTCTTACAATGTTTCTTTCCCCCATGTGAAATGCCAAAAGTGTACTTCGTTGTGCACCTGCGAGCTGCAAATTAATTCATACTCCTTTTCTTCTGTCCAGATCAAAAGCTTACTAGCCAAGTTCATGAAATTGTTGGGCGCATAAATGGCCGATTTGGAACACTAACTGCTGTACCTATACATCATCTGGTTTGTCTTCATCATTGCTCCATAGTTTCAGTAATTCAGCAACGCCACATTTTAACATGCATTTTGTGGACTTGCCTTTTTTTAGTTAATCAGACAGATCAATACTCTGATTTCAGTTATTTAGATGCAAAATTGGCACGACATTTAGGGTTGACCAATACTCTCTTTTATAGATCAATGATATAGCTAAAAATAGGCTAATTTGCAACTACATACCACAAACTATCATACCTTTGCAACTAAATACATGAACTTCTTTTATCTTACTAAAACAATTTTGATTCCACTTCACTATATGTATAGTTCTACTAGCCCCGGACACTGTTCAAGAAATTAATAATCTGTCTCTTAAAAACTAGTTATTCCACGCAGTTGTTTCACTCAGTCTCATTGTATGATAACCTGATGCACAACCTTTCAGAATTGCACAGAAATAGCGCCTCCTTGGCCCGACCAATTGAACAGTAGCGTGTAATGCCTTGTAGATTTATAAAGATGGGAATATTTATGGAATTTAGATTACAGAAATAAAATGAAGAGTACAAGTAGAGAGAACAAAGCCCTCGGTAATGACACAGTTTCATAGGCAATCATTTCAAGACAAGGTGCCCCAAATTCATCTACTGAAAAGGAAATGAGGTTAATCTTCTTCACACATTCATTGCTCCATCTACTAGATAAGGTGCTAATAAAATTTAAATGGTTAAATGAAATCTGCACCGCCCCCCACCCCCCCAAAAAAAACACACCCACCCCTAACCCACCCACCCACACAGCAAGTTCAGACAGAATAGTATCACTTGGTTCAAGCTTTTATCAATTTTTGTAATAATAATGTTTTTCTAAATCTTAGAAAGTTGGAACCGCGAAGATTGGGATGTAAGTGTTAGAATAGTGGATTAAAATCTGCTGAGAAGGATGTCTCTGAACATTATGTGCCTTCGCAAATAAATCTAAAATATACATCTAGGATGTACCATGCCGTAGCAATATTGTCCCAAGTAGATCTTGTTGCCGAACATCGTGACAATCAACCTCAGTCTGTTTCACCTATGAGTAGCACAAGTATTGTCACGATGTGAAGTAGTAGGACTGTAGGAGCAGATATAATAAGACCTATGTCATCAACAAGCCAATGAAGCCATGTGACCTTAAACAAAAGTAGTAGAATCAAAGAATCACCAAGAACTACAGAAAACCCAAAGAGGAAGTAAAAAAATGATAGGATGTTGGTACGAACTCAAATACCAAAGACTCAGTAAAAGAGCAGCATAATGTGTAGTATGAGGAACTAAGATAAACTGGCCAACAACATGATAGATATTTGACTACTTATAGTAAGAAACCAGATTGCCAACCATTTATTGATATACTAAGAGGGATTCACTCACACACACGTTAGTATTTTTCTTCTTTTTCTGATTTTGTAGAGAACCATGGTTTGACCTGCCACTGTACGAGGAGGAACCGGTCTATCTAGTCATAGTTTGGATGTTTACTTCTTGGGTCATCAGATAAGTTCTTCAGGATTAATTCTTTTAGGATTCTTATTCTGTAATTGTTTGTTGCTTCTGGATAATATTGTGAGATTCTGTATTGTTACATGCTATTGAAGCCTAGCGTACTATGGTAGTGGTCTGACTTTACTGTGGACATGTTGCTGGCTTTGTCACGTGACCTTCCATATATTGGGAGCGGGAGCGTGGGTGACGAGGTTTTAGTGGTGGACTATGCAGGTCAGCCAACATTATCCACATGCATGGTAGAACAACTTTCCCTTCTTGATCCTTGTTCAAATTGACTTCCTCTTGTGTCCTATTCCTTTTATTGATGTTTTTTTCTGCTCCTGCATCAGTTCCTTTTTATTCTGGTTCGTCCCTTTGTTTCATCTCTGCTAGTCCTTGAAAGTTCTTTGGCTCTTTCTTCTTCCAACTTGTTTTCTTTTTCACTGAGATATGAATATATTTACTCCTTGGTTGCATGCTCTTAACCTGCATAGAGCACATGTGTCTCATATCCGCCAAGTGGCCTAATATTACCAGCCTTCTCCCTTCTCTATATTCTCCTCTTATGAAATCGCTGTTATCTCAGCATGTTGGCTTCATGTTGAGAATTGACGACAAAATCCCATCATTCTTTTGTAGAGTCTTCTCAATTATACTTTAGTTGACCCATTTGATGGGAGAATCTAAAATAGGCTATATCATGGGTACCATACTATCTCATTTGAACTGCTGAGGGGAATTAGCTGATCATCTGCAAGTTTGTCTTTTATATGTTCATATTTTTTATTTTTCTCAATTTTTATTTTCAAGTGTTATTTCTTTTTATACGCATACGTAAATGTGTAACTAATCATATTCAAATCTTCACTTTTACAGGATCGCTCTCTAGATTTCCATGCATTATGTGCTCTGTATGCAGTCACTGGTAAACATTCTTGCCCATTTGCTTGAGTTTTGTCTGTCATTCTTTGCTTGTTGCATTTAATATTTATTAGCCTGGTGAATGGAGAACATGACAGGGAACAAACACTGAAAACATGATAACAATACATATTGGCTCTTTTAAGATGCCTTATTGTGCTTCTGCAGGTGCACCTTACTTCAACCCCATATTGAACCTATTGCTCTAACCTTTATATAAATTTAGAGCTATTTGGAATATAAATGGATTAAATTCTTATCGTGTCAAAGTGAACCACTTGAGCCATCCATCTAAAATTGTTCAAGGTTCAGGAGCTAAGAAGATAGTTACACCTAAATCATTCTGATCATAACCTGCCTAACCTATTCCACTTTTATCTTCTCAAAGCTTCCTTTCATTGCCTCCAACTGTCTAATTAACTTAACATGTTTTTAATAGCCTTTGATGCCCAATAATTGTATGAAATACTAGTGCAGTTACATGTATTGTTAAAGTAACATGCGGTTTTCTCACTTTTGTATAGTGCGATCTGTGGAATAGGTTTTGATCATTGGAGAGCTAACTTAAACCAATCGATGTATAAGAAGAATGTGTTTGATTTCAGTTATCCAAGTTGTGTTTAAGTGGATCAGCTTTGAAATTGCATGCCTGTTAACATAAGAGTCAAAATCAACTGTTAACATAGAGTCAAAGTCCAACTGTCTAATGAACTTACATGTTTTTAGTAGCCTTTTCTGCCCAATAATTGTATGAAATACTCATGCAGTTACATGTATTGTTAAAGCAACATGCGGTTTTCTCAATTTTGTTGTCACTGTGATCTCTGTGGAATAAGTTTTGATCATTGGAGAGCTAACTTAAATCAATTGATGTATAAGAAGAATGTGTTTGATTTCAGTTATCCAAGTTGTGTTTAAGTGGATCAGCTTTGAAATTCTCTGCCTGTTAACTAGAGTCAAAATCGATCTATATAACGGTTAAGAAGAATGTGTTTGATTTCAGTTATCCACAGTTATGAACCTGTCTTGTAGCTTTAAATGTCTACTGGGAGGTCTGCAGCTGTGTTCAAGGATAAAAGAAAAGAAACTTTTCTAAACAATAATATTATGTAGCTTGGTTTTTACTGTTTCAAACAATTCTCCATGATATTTAATATTACTAGTTATGACAGCTCTAAGTTTACACTTGCTTTATGTTCCATTCATGTCTCCCTGAAACTGATACCTATCATTTTTGAAATTTTAGATGTAGCTCTTGTAACCTCACTAAGAGATGGGATGAACCTCGTAAGCTATGAGTTTGTAGCATGCCAAGGCTCGAAAAAGGGGGTTCTCATACTGAGTGAAGTAATGTTCAGTAGCTTCTATTTTATCCCTACAATTTGCATGTTTTTTATTTAGTATGACCTTATTTCTGGTACACTCATTTAACAATCATTAAAGAGTTCACTATGAAATGTCAGAAACTGGACAAAGTGCTTCCTTGTACTTTAGAACTTTTTATTTGGGAGAATTGGTGGGAGACATGTCTCCCCCATGTTTCATTAAAGAGATTTTTTAACAAAACAACCCAAAGCCTATTAGAGGCTAACTATAACATAAAATGAAACAAAATGAACACAATTCCCTCCTTGTTCTCCATGAAACAAAATGAACAGAATTGGTTACATGCAATTCTTTGCTACAAGACATGTTTTTATTGTTAAAGAGGTTTGATATACGTCAGTCAGAGAAACTACTTTATAGGTATAAGATATTTAATGTGGGATGATAAGTTTTAGTTCTTTAAAAGGTTTCCTTATTGTAAGTTTTTGCCCCTTGAAGCATTATGCCATCGTATGTTTGTGGACTGTTAAAAAATAACTTGAAGTCAAACATGGTCTTCGATGCTGCTAATCTTGGTGCAAATTAGAGAGTGTTTTGAGGAACTGATGGATAGAGTACCCATCTGTTTTGTTTTGTTTCTTTTCGAAATTGGAATTAGAGAGGGGAACTTGAGAAACCGAAACCTTTTTATCGATGGTTGTGATCTTGAATTTTCATAAAATGTAGTTACTGCAGAAGGGCAAGTATATCCATGTGCAGTTTCATTTAATTTTCTTGTGTTAGTGGAGTTCTCTATTACTTGCAACTTTCACAATGCTGAAACTCCAACTTGCTCGCTTACTACACCATAGGAATGAAGATATCTAAAAGATTCATAATCTTAAGCATTTTGACTGTTTCTTCTGATCCTGGGTCTTGGATAACAAAAGCCATAAAGGCTGTAGGATTTAGTATTTGGAGTTGAAGTTACAGGACTAGGACACTGTTTACTGAAGTCACAAGACTGTATTCAAACATTATTATGATGTTGTTATATCTATTTTTTTTGGTTGGAATGTTATTATTATCCATTGGCGCACATATACTTCAGTAACTATGCTAATAGCTATTAGAACAAATCAGGCGAGAAAGTTTGAATAGAGAGATTATGGGAGGATAATTTTCATTAGGCTTAGAGGATGCATAGGGATAGGAGGCTGCCTATTATAGCCTAGGTTGTTAACTCGCTTATTCTATCATGTATCGATTTGCTTGTCTATCGTGTATCACATATATTGTATATCGTTATTATACATTTAATTTAGGAGTTTAGGTCTATATTTCTAAATCCATATAGAACATAATTTGATACAATTTTCTCATAGATTTTTTATTTGTTTCATTTGTACAAGTCCATCTAGTTCCAAAATCCAGATTCTTAAGTATATATTACATGACTCGAGTAAGAGAATACTAATACTACCTATCAGCCATGTATCATATGATTCATATCAAATCTACTGATACGTAACGAAATGGCATTATAACGTATCATAAGATACTAGCAATATATATTCTAGCCAATGTGGGAGTTGAAGAAGCATAATTAAAGACAAAAGAGTACAAGCTATACAAAGAGAGTTGGCTAATAATGTAACTCTTAGTTTTGTCATTACAAGATACACCGGAGAACACTGCTAATTCAGCCTTAATTAAGTCCACTAGGTTATATCTCTTCAGAATTTTATTTTCTTTTTCTCCACAAGCTTGAAGTATTGATTTATGACTCAGTTTGCAGTTTGTATCCAGTTTGCAGGAGCAGCACAATCTTTAGGAGCTGGTGCCCTCCTTGTTAACCCATGGAACATCACAGAAGTTGCAAATTCAATTGCCTCTGCATTAAATATGCCTGCCGATGAGAGGGAAAAGCGATTTAGACATAACTATGCTCATGTAACAACACACACAGCACAAGATTGGGCAGAAACTTTTGTTAGGTAACCATTACTTCTCAATTTTCACTTCGATACTTATATGTTAACTGCATATTTATTGGATATATTTCTGAATGTTCTCGCTCCACAAATATGAATATAGTTGCTGGTAATCATCACACCTCATTCCTAGTATATGTGACCGATGTGAAATCCTTAATAAACTCCTGATCACAGTAAGGCCTCATCTACTGTTAAGACAACCTTATTTCTTCTCTTCTCTTCTTTTTGGAGTTTTAGATGGTAGGGAAGGTCCCCCGTCTTTTATTAAAGAGTATTTGACAACATAAAACACCCAGAAAGAGCAATGCATACATTTGTGCAGCACAAATCCGAATATGAATAGATTTTTGCAAATCATCCGACATCAATCTCCCAAGAGTAAACTATTCAATTCATACTCGTAATACTAGGCAATCAACATGGCATAACACCGTAATACAAGCACAACGTTACACAATGCATAGTATAACATCCCATAAGGATATCAGAATCTTAGAATATATGTTACAACTTTACAAACTCGTTGCATACACCACACATTGCAAGCGTAACATTTTCTTAATCTTAACATTATTTCTTCTCTTTTCTTCTTTTTGGAATTTTAGATGGTAGGGAAGGTCTCCAATCTTTTATTAAAGAGCACTTGACAACATAAAACACCCAGAAAGTGCAATACATATATTTTTGCAGCACAATCGAATCTGAATAGACTTTTGCGAATCATCCTACACCAATCTCCCAAGAGTAAACTATGCAATTCATACTTGTAATTCTAGCCAATCAACATGGCGTAACACCGTAATAGAATCATAACGATACACAATGCATAGTATAACACCATAAAAATATCAGAATTTTAGAATATATGTTAAAATTTTACAACCTCTTTGCGTACACTACATATTGCAAGCGTAACATTTTCTTAATCTTTAATGAGTGGTTACAGTAAACATACTTCTTAGTCTTTATTTTGAATCAGGTTCATCTGTGCAATACTAGGCTAACTGATTAAGTCCTAGTTAATTAGGTCCAAACAAACTACTAAGCTTCCATACCAATCTCCATGATGGATATAGACCTAGAAAGCCCTTTCTTAAATTTAATTCTGTAGGTTGATAGTTTGGATGTAAATTTTTAAGCATCTAATTCCAGAAATGTTTAAGAAGCATAAAAATATTTCAAAATATAAATAGAACATAATGCAACATTACATATTATAGCCCCAGATAAACCTGACTATTACTTCGATCATGAAAGCTAACTCATATCTTAGTAGTTTATAGAGTAATATGTGTAAGCTTTGATACCAACTACATTACGCCCAAGCCTAAATCTTAGGAATTGTTCTCTTGGCCGACTTCATGTAGTTCCCACCCAAGTAGTCGTATTATATTTATGTTTTAGTTGTTATCTACGTGCCATTTATGTTTTAGTTGCTATCTTAGTTGTATTATATTCGTCTCTATGGTGTACATTCTGTGCTCCTTGGTTGCATGAACTTAAAATGCATATCCAAAAGGTAGGCCTACCTACCCTCTAACTAACCACCTAGATTTTATGGCATGAACCTCTCATGCTGATGGCTACCTTAGCTAGGAATTTGACACCGACATAGATGGTTGACGTCAGATTGACAGTCGGTCATTGACCAAATCTTTTATGGAGCTTCGTTATGCTCAAAGACGACCTTATTCTGATGGAAGATGGAGTTGGGAGAAGGCTCGGATGATGATGACTATTAGTGTTTCAACCATAGTTGGATCTTTCTGTGCTGCAATTTTCTTTCCTGCACAAAAAGTTGGGGATCTTTCTGTCCTATTTTTCTTTTGGGATAATTTAGCAAATGCCCCCATTCCAAATGTTGAATCTAGCATATACCCCCACTATTTTTTTTTATCTAGCAAATACCCCCACTCCTATGTAAAACAGAAGAATTTTTTTTAAAGTGGGGGTATATCTTAAATCTTTTACTATTCGATACTAAAAATGAGGGCATTTGCTAGTTTAAAAAAATTGGGGTATATGCTAGTTTCAACATTTGGAATGGGGGTATTTGCTAAATTATCCCTTTTTCTTTTCATGCACAAAATCCTTGATGCTTCTATAAGCGAATCAGCAGTTTTGCACCTTGATAGTTCAGTTTACTAAGAACTTGTTGGGAACTTTCTCTTTTTCTGCAGTGAACTTAATGATACTGTTGTTGAAGCACAATTGAGGACAAGGCAAGTTCCACCGATGCTTCCTGCAGGAGTAGCAATTGATCGTTACTTGCAGGCCAAGAATCGGTTGCTTATATTGGTATTGTTCATATTGTAAATTATCACTGAAGTCACGATAATCCATAAGATACACACATTACAATTTGGTTACCCTTTTATATTATTACAGTTACATAACTATGTGATTTTTTATATTTGATGTAGGGTTTCAATGCAACACTAACAGAATCAGTTGAATCTTCTGGAAGAAGAGGTGGTGATCAAATTAAAGAGATGGAACTTAAATTGCATCCTGACTTGAAAGTTCCACTGACAACTCTTTGCCATGATAAAAGGACTACTGTTATCGTCCTAAGTGGAAGTGACAGAAGTGTCTTGGATGATGTACAAATTTCTTGATAGAGCCCTCTGTTATTTTGCCCCCTGTAAATTATGTTTAGAGCTTATTATTATACTCTTCTGCAGAACTTTGGGGAGTACAACATGTGGTTGGCAGCAGAGAATGGGATGTTTTTACGGCTTACTGATGGGGAATGGATGACGACTATGCCAGAGCATCTAAACATGGATTGGGTGGACAGTGTGAAGGTCCTTTTCTATTACACAGAAACTGTTTAATTGCATGCTATTTTGATAAACTTGACCTATGCCTAATTGAAAACTTCTATGATAACTGAAAATTTTCCAGCATGTTTTCGAGTATTTCACTGAGAGAACACCTAGGTCTCATTTTGAACATCGCGAGACTTCCCTTGTATGGAATTACAAATATGCAGGTAAGTCATGTTTTCTGCCTGTTCGAATTACATGCATTTTACTCTTGAAAAAAAATCTAGTGGCATATAATTCTGGTATAACAAGCATCATGCATACTGATTATCTCGACCCACATTCAATTACAGATGTTGAATTTGGAAGGCTTCAAGCAAGAGATATGTTACAACATCTATGGACAGGCCCGATCTCAAATGCAGCCGTTGATGTTGTCCAAGGTAGCCGATCAGTTGAGGTTCGATCTGTTGGAGTAACAAAGGTGTGCGAGTGTATTACACTATTTCTATCAAGGAAATGAAGATAACTATGTTACAATACTGTTACCTTTTGAGAATACTAATTATGCTGATAAAAGATATGACAATGATTTAAAACATGACACTAATTATAGATGTCCAGAGAATCTATCTGTATTGACCCTTTGTTTGGAATGTAAGTGAAAAGAACATATTTAATGCATAGCTACTAGGAAATTGCATGAATGCTAAAGTCTGCAACCAAGCAGAATCTCATGACAAGCTGATAACACAACCATGGACAGGGATTTTTGGATTTTTCTTAGGTTGTGTTTGGTATGAGATTATTATTATACCCTTGTTTCTTTCATGTTATTAAACTTTTTACCCAAGAATAATTAGTTTCTGGAATACAATTCTCCCACAAATGTTGGAACCTATTATCTCCAAAATTGGTGGGTATTCTTATTTCCCATGGGAATGGAGTTATTGTCGAGTCGGGTTCACATCAGTTGGGTCCTAATCAGGTAGAGTTTGGGTTTGGTGCAGGTCCTGGTTGGGTTGTGTGTCCGGGTCAGTGGTGTTTGCGTTTGTTCAGTGTCATCAGGTTCGGATCTATGTTTGTGTCTGTATGCAGGTTTGGGTCGGGTCTTAGTGGGGTTCGTCTCCAACTTTGGTCATGTCAAGTTTGGACGGGTCGGGTCCAGGTCAGTGGATTGTGATCAGGTTTGGGTAACATTGATTCACTAACTCATAAAAAAATCTTGATAAAAATGACCCAGGCCTCCAACATAATAAATAAGCTAATATCTTAACCAACTGATGTAGATGTAAAGGCAAAGCCAGTAAATATAAGTTAATGTAAATTTAGAATGTCATATTTTTGCACATAAAATATATAATTCCGGATATTCGATATCGTACTAAACATGGTAGTATGAATTTCCCATGAATTTGATGACTGTGGATTTTATTCCTTGGAATATATAATTTCCAGCTATATTGCAATCTGCATATCGAGCTCAACCTTAGAGAGTAATTTTGGAGGGAATAAGAAACCACAAAGATGAGTATATTTTGGTACAGTTATACAGCTTGACTAGGATGTGTTCTATTTGCTGGATTCGATGAGTTACTGTGAGTCTTGAATTTGTAATTTCTAAGGTAAAGCCAAGTCATGCTGGCACTACAACAACAATGCACAGGGTCCTTTTAACTACATTGTCTAAAATTTTATGGATGTGCTTCACCCTCAACATGTAATTCATCTCAACAAGATCCATATAACTAACCCTTGGTGAGAACACCCTTTGTGGTGTTGCCCAATAGTATATTTCTCTCATCTAGTGATTGAATTGTTCATAGCAAAATTTATTATTTGTTATATTAAAAGAGTCGATTCTTAATGCAACATGTCCCCTAATAAAATGCTTGTTCTGGGTTAGTGACACTTAGCTTAACACTTCCCTCTTAAAATGCTTATCGAAGACATCTCACAACCCCATTCATTTTGTCAAATTCTTTATGGAGCTTTCTTGTGATCCAATTGTGAAGAGATGGATTCTGAAATGTAGAAATAAATGGAAGTGAATGGAGAAGTTAAAAAGTGAGGAGAAGAGAAGGAAATTTTGAGGGGCATCAGAAAGATCCGATTATGGGAGGTCGCTCACGAACTGTACCACCCAGACCAAAATGCTACTTTGGACATGGGACTTATGAAGAGAATAAAAGTCAAAGACACCTGTACCAAATTTAAAAAATGCGATCATATATACTTCTACACAAAAAATTCATAATAACAATGACAAAACCTGCAATGTCATGTCCAAGAAATTCAGGACAACAATGGTAGAAGTAGACTACACACCAATTTGGCTGCATACCGATATTACCAAGGCAATGTGCTGCAAATTGTAGAGCCGGTTTCAACTATTACATATGAAGCATAAGTCATGCACCAATTTGTTTCCATAGCTGGGGTTCGAGAACTACTTTCTAGCTCTTATGTATGCAAGTAGGTCATCCATTTATGGGAAAAATCTGGATGAGACGGGATGATGTAGTTAATCATTACATCAATGAAGAAAGTGGTTAGAATATAACGTGGATCAGATAGCTCAACATTCTCCCCCGATTCAGTTAATGTATATAGGTCGACAGGCTAATTATGTCCTTGTAATAATCCTCTGATGTGCTTGTGTAGTTGCTTTCAACCTGAAGTTAACCTGTCAAAACTTCCTTTTGTGGTTAAGCATAACTGCAGGGAATACAACTCAGAACTCGTTTTTCTTCTCTTTTACATATAATGGAATGATAAACTGTTTCGTACAAGTTTGTTTACACAATTGATTTGATTTAAACTTGATAGTTCTCACCTCTTCCTTCTCTTTTCCATCTTTTTCTGTATATATAGGGCGCTGCAATTGATCGAATATTGGGAGAAATTGTTCATAGCAAAAGCATGGTTACTCCAATTGATTATGTTTTGTGTATTGGCCACTTCCTCGGAAAGGTAAAAATTCTTCCAATAGCTTGATATTTAATTAAGATAGTGTGGAGGTATGTTGTTCTCTAGCCTTGTTGGTTCCTTGTTGGTTTTTGCTGTATTTTATTTTTCAAATTGCAAGGGCTTCTATCGAAAATACAAAAAAAATTACAAGCAAAGAAAGGAACAGAAATGAAAGGGACGAGGAAAATAATTCAAAGAATCGAGGAAAGAGAGAAGAATAGTTGCTACAAATTTAAAACTCACATAGTTTTACTTTAAAATTTAAATGAACTGAGATCCATAATAAAGCTATCATTTCATTTTCATGAAAGTCAACTTCCACGAACAATATACGTTTGCAGGATTCATCATCTAATTATGACAATGTGTAGGCCATCTAACATCTTAACTTTAAGCAGTGCTTGTATGGAAAAATGTACCCAACATCTTTTACAAAGAAGTCATGGTCTTTTGCTCCAAAGATAAAATTGAATGCTCTACTAGAAGCGTGCATTAGAGAATTCATTGAGGATAATAGCACAGAGGCCATGAACTACATTCATTGGTGTTGGAAGTGAAAGTTAATTCATACTCTAAATTAGTGGGCAAGCTATAATCCAATTTTGTTACTTATATAGGATCTAATATACAAAGCTTGGAATAATAACGAAGAGAAAATTTGAGCTTACTGGATGATGCAGAGTTATGTTCCATTGTTATTTGATTGATGTATTCATAGGCAACTGAAGGAAACATTTAATAAAAGAGTAGAAACGTCCTAGCTAACCGAAGAACACATTTACACAAGAATAAAGCTGTTTGCTACAGGCAATTATCTAGAGTGAAGAGTAGCGGAATTTAAGAGTGCGAAGAAGAGTTTTTTTTTTTTACTTTTGATTTTCGATAATCAACTCATTAGCAGATACAATTAGAGTACAGAAGTAAGCCTAGCCCATGTCCCTACTTGAGAGAGACCATTGTCTTCACGAAAGACCTATGTTGTGACAGATGATGCCTAGGCGGCCTAAGCGTGCGGGTTGGAGAGGTCTCGTCTCGAGGGTCGAGGAAAATTTTCTTGGGTGAGGTTTTGCTCGCCTAGGCGCCCGCCTAGGGACGACCATGGAAAAAAAAATGGCCCGCATAGGGTCGTTCAATTATGCTTACTATCCTTGATGTTGAATATTGGTTATTTTATATTTGTTGCGTCTTATATTATTTTTATACTTATTGCTTAATGCTTATTAGTTATACTACATATTTGTTGTATGCATAATTGCAGAATTTTTTGATTCAAAGCAGCAGATTCTGGACGGACGCCTAGGTGAGGCGGGTGGCATGTCGTCTTGCCTCGCCTAGCGCCCAATACAACATAGCGAAAGACGGATGTTAGATATCCGGATTTACATTGAGAATACAACATTCTATACCTTATTTACATTGAAATACCTTATTTATATTGAAAATGTGTTAGATATTTCCTTTTTTTGTGTACGGTATTAGTGAAATGTAGATTGTATATAGCACTTGTATCTGATGTTGTGCGTTTGATACCCTAGTTATGTGCTGTTTATTGTCGTAGTTGATCAATGTTTCTTAATCTGATCCTGAAGTTACACCTATGATTACAACTACCAACGTTTCTTAATTGTTTGATATGACTTGTATTTACCATAATATTTACTTGCAACGACTAATTACCGTTGTACTCTTTTGTATATTTCTCCACTTGTTTGAGAATGATGGATAGTTAACACCATTAATATGCTGTGGTTCAGGATGAGGACATCTATACATTTTTCGAGCCAGAGCTTCCATCTGAACCGGTGAGTTCCACGAGAACAAAGTCGACAGACGCTATGAAGGCATCGTCTGACAAGAAGCACTCTGGGAAGCCAACCAGCAGCAGCAAGAACGGCTCAAAGGCGTCGCATGGCAAGGCACAGAAGGTGTTTGGTTCCTCCGAGAGAAAGTCATCGGCCAGCATTCACAATGGCAATAACAACCTAAATGGATGGCGGAACCCTCAGGAGGTCATGTCGTGGCACGAAGGGTCCTCTGTGCTTGACCTCAAGGGTGACAACTATTTCTCTTGCGCTGTCGGCAGGAAGTGCTCAAATGCTAGGTACTTGCTCAACTCATCTGATGATGTGGTAGTATTTCTGAAGGAACTGGCGGAGTCCTGCAGTCAGGGTGCCACTCGTGCTTACACCAATGGTGGCTGAACGGTCATGAGTTATGACAACTAATTCCAGTCACATACCTCTTCCAAATGACATCGGAAGCTCTAAATCCACATATGTAGAGGTTTTAAAACTATTTAAAGAAGGCTAAGGTGCTAAGGGACAATTAGGAGATTTGTACATGATTATATGTTATTACCAGTGTAGTCACAAGAAAATAATGTCGATGTTTATTTTGTTTATGTAGATCAATGTGTACTCCCTGAGTTGTGGCTTACGAAAGCATCTTATTGGCTTATCTTTGGCTTATCTTAAGGATAAATTAAAACAAGCATTAGGAAATCATCCTTGTCACTGCACACTTAAGTTTTTGGGGAAATTCCTCAACCAGGTGGTGGTTCGTGTCTGGACACGCCAGGACTGTGTCCGACTTGTATGTCCGTCTTTGTACTCTAGTTCAATACAAGCTGACACAGGTTCGTTTTATGTGTGAACTCCTTGTTCTTCCTACTCGTTTGTGTGATCGGGTGTATTATTGGTTGGGACACATTTTGTGTCCTTAGGTTGATACGTGCGCTCGTGTCCGTGTCCTGAAGAGCAGGAGCTTGTGAGGGCTGGACATGAGAGGGTCATGTCAATTGTTCATAGGCTGGGCCTTGGACTTGGGCTCCACAATTGTTGTTAGTTTATTTAGTGTCCAGATTTTGGATTGGACTGAAGCCCAATAGGTACGGACATTGGGTTAGTGGGCTGGACTCAACAAGCTGAGTTCCTCCTGATATTTAGCCTGTTAGTATGGGCCGGGCCCAATAACATGATAGGTATTAAGTTATTAAATAGAATATGTGATAATGTGGCGATTGGTTATTTGTCACGTGATTAGTAGCTGTGATGAGCAAATTGATCATTAGAGCATTTTGATGATTATCGAGGTCTAGACAGCTCACTACCTTCGATTCTGCGATGTAGGCTGGACGTACCTACGTACTCGTATTCGATCATGCGGACGCGGGGCATGCACGTTTTTAGTTGAAAGTATTCAAACAAGGTGTACAAGTTTTAGCTTGAACGTAGATTGTTTTGATACGATATTTAAGTCCCTAGGATCTTCGCCTAAAAAAATAATGGATGGATAGTTTCAACACTTCTATTGTTCATCTACTCGAACCAATTAGTTTTAATGCTTTAGAGAGAATGCAGACCAGCCTGATGCTAACTATCCTATCCGCAACGGAACCGTCGAGTGCCACATATAGTGGTGAGGTTAGTCAGCAGTCAGATATCGGAAGCTAGTGGCAGTCCGCATCCATATGGGTGCGGTAGATGGTACATCGAGTCCACCGGATCATGTGCAGTGCTCGATCATGCGACTCTTCTGTGGTCCTCTATCCATCGTGATCTAGTTGTTAGAGGTTGCATTCCTTGCTGTCACGACCCGCACCCGGAGTAAGGGCACGAGTGCGAGACAACGTTCCAACCTACGCCGCAGAAACAGCGTAGAACGCTGTCTAGGTCTACTATCTAACAACAGTTATAATATCAAAACCTGTCGAGAATGGTCAACTCCGAACGGAGGACAAGCAATGACAATATAATATACTCAATCACAAATTCTAAGAAGGATAGATGATACTGAAAGATAAAGACAACAAGATATGAAAATATCATACAGAAAATCCAACACATAATAGTACAAGTCAAAAGTCTCAGAGTCAACAATCTCAAATACAAATACTAAAATAATAACAAGCCAAAATGTAATCTGGAGACAAAGTTCAGTACCAAACTAAACTAGCTAAGCTACTCTAATGTCTCATCAGCTGGAGCTAACCCCTGCTGAACTAGGGTCTCCAAGTCTAAGCCAACTATGTCATAGGGACCGTAGTAGGTAGGACACTCCTCATCGCCATAATCTATAAAAATTTGTCAACATATCCAGTCAGGATGGAACGAGCACAAATCTTCAATAACAGTTCTAGTTAGACGATAAAGAATATGTAGCAGTAAATAGAGAGAGTATACTTATGAAATGGGAAGTACATGAAAGTAGCATGGCAAGGTTAAAGCTGTAAACTATAGCTAGAGCAATGGCAAGAAAACTGATCATATCATGTACAAGAGTCGAGAATCATACCATCTACGTGAGTGAATACCAGCTACGACATGTGGCCGGCTTGGGTACTTGCACAATAGCTTCATGGCCTGGTTAATCATACGTGGGGTGTATGATCAACACTCACAATCACAATAGTTGCACAATAGGAAATTGACCACATATCTACACGAATACTCCCCGCCTCCGACTGATATAGTGGATCCAACCATGATACGTCATGACACGTATTTTCTGAGAAGGTCGCGAGCCTTCACAGGAATCGTGTCTATACAATGCACAAGGAACAAGAAAAAACTTGCACAAGATATACCAAAGAATACAAGGAATAACATCTCATGACGGGATCCAGACAAATACCAATCCGTGTGAACAATGTGTCAAGAGAACAAGGATATCTACACTAGATACAAGAAATATAGACGATATCATAAAACAGAAATATTATCAGAGAATGTACTTGCCTGAGATCCGGTGGAAATATATCAACAATGTATCGAGGCTCAGAGTGAAATCACAGACCTAAAGATGAGATATGCATGAGTTAAATAGGATTTAACAGTGTATGGCATGATATCTAGTGTATGCTATACAATCTAGGTTAAACTCAGTCAAACTAAGTCACACCAAGTCGTACTAGGCCTAACAAAGTCAAACTAGGTCAAGCTAAGTCAAACAAAGTCAAACAAGGTCAAACAAGGTTAAACTAAGTCAATCTAGATCATACTAGGTCAAGGGTTGACCTACAGTTGACTTTTGGTCAACTGGTCAACTCTGGTTAACTTCTAATCCAATATAGGTCAAACTGGCTAATGGTTGACTCATAGTTGACTTTTGGTTAAATGGTCAACTCGGGTCAACTCCTAGTCCAATATAGGTCTAATGTTGACTTGTAGTTGACTTTGTGTCAAAACAGTC
>JANAVB010001400.1:1975109-2130103 GCA_029216955.1 Iris pallida
TGAACTTTTATTTCATATTCATTAGATTTGAACAAATCATCAGATTCATTGGATATTCGTTGGGTTTTTAACGATTCTTTGGATTCATTGGGTTGAACAAATTTTCATATTCGTTGGATTTTGGTTGTGACTGTTTAGAGGAGTTGCGATTCGTTCACTTTCAGATTCGTTCTGACTGTTTGAAGAGGAAGAGGCATGAAAGTTTCTGTATAAATTCGAGTATACCCAAGTCTCAATCACCATAATCACAAGCACAATAAAAATTATTACTACTCAACAAGAAGAAGAGATTCATATTTGTTGTCTGCATCTTTTACTCAAGGCTTTGTTGTATACTGGGAGGAGTATCCGCCTGAACCAGTCAACCAACCCTTTCCGAGTGGGACGAATCTTTTTAAAGAAAGTGTCGACATACAGATATGTCTCAAAGTCATTTTAATTTTATTTAAGTTATTATCACTAACAATTTTAGAAAATTGTTGTAGGCTTGTATGTTGATGATGTGTTTATAATTTGAACAAATATGTTTGGCATTTTAGAAATTAAGAAGTACTTAGCTTCCGTTTTAAGATGAAATACTTGTGTGAAGTTAATATGTCTTTTGATTCAAGTGTTAAATTAAAAAAGAATTCAGGTATGACAATTGCTCAACTTGAATATGCTAGTGCAATTGGCAGTCAAATGTATCTTATGCATTGTACTAGACCCGATATTGCTTTTGAAGTGTGCAAACTAAGTCTATTTACTAGCAATATAAGTGGTGAACATTGGAAGTCCGTTAGTGGAGTGTTTGGTTATCTTAAGAAAACCATTGAACTTGGCTTATTTTATAATGATTTTTTAAGCAACACTTGAAGAATACATGGATGCTAGTTGGATCACAGATACGGAAGATAAGATGTCCATGTCTGGTTTGGTGTTTCTCCGTAGTGGTGGTGGAAGGCGGGGGTGGGGTGGGGGGTGGGGGGTTTCATTTCGTGGGCACCGAAGAAACAAAATTTTATCTCTCATTCGACTATGGAGTCAAAATTTATAGCCTTGGTGGCTACGGGTAATGAAGCTGAATGGATTATAAATTTGTTATTAGATATCAAATTGTGGCCTAAACCAATGCCTCCTATTTTTATCCATTGTGATAATCAAGTTAATCTATCAAGAGCATATAGTAGTAATTGAAGGTTTAAATTATGAACACCTTGTATTCATTATAATATTATTTTGTATTGTATTTGACAAATCGGTGATTATACAATCAAAGTGGAGGATTGAAAATAAAAGTTTGATTGTACAATCAAAGTGAGATTGTTGAGGATTTAAGTTTGATTGTACAAAGACAAACTTTCTATTTCAAATTCATTGGGTTTATGAATCTTCAGATTCATTAGGTTGAACAAATTTTCAGATTCGTTAGGTTTTTGTTGTGACTATTCAGAGGAGTTGTGACTCTTCATTTAGATCCATTTACTCTCAAATTTGTTCTGACTGTGTTTGAAGAGGCATGAGAGTTTCTATATAAACCCGAGTATACCAAAGTCTCAATTAACAAAATTACAATCACAACAAAAATTACTACTACTCAACAAGAAGAAGAGATTCAGATTTATTGTCTGCATCTTTTGCTCAAGATTTTGTTGTATACTGGGAGGAGTACCCACCTGAACTCAGCAACAAATCCTTTCCGAGTGGGGACGAATAACTTTCTAAAGAACGTGTCGACATACATATACACTCAAAGCCATTTTCCTTTTATCTCTATTATTATCACTAGCAGAAAGTATACTCGATCTTGAGGAGAAAAGTAGGAAAGTTTTGTATTTAACTAGTTGTTCTGATTTTGAAGCTTAAGCTCCCACTTTTAATACCAAAGTATCAATCATTGTTGTTTTAATATCTCTAGGCCTTTGTTAAATAATAGTAATTAAACCCTTGACTAAAGTTTTGGTACAGTAGCATGACTTTAACATGATATAAGAACAACCTAGATTTAAATCCTGCATATTAAAAAATATCATTACGTGAATCTAGCTTTCGGCCCACAAAATCAATTTTAAACCTACAAATAAGTTGAATAATATATTAATATAAGCCCTCAAGCTTCACCCAAAGAAGCATCGATGCGAATCGATGCAAGTACTAAGTTGATCCGAAGAGATGATAAGTTCGATTCGAACAAGTATTGATTTTAGTTGGTCTTATGTGCATGCTAAACTTTTACGTTAAATTGTAAGAGGTTGATCTTTTTCCTTATTTGCAATGGAGTCCACTGAAACCAAATCATCACCTTGCAACGGGATGAAGCATGGGCACAGTAGGCCTAATCTGTCAGGTAGTTCAATGGAGCATGAAGTGTTCGAATGACTAAATCAGAATGGCCGTGCAATGAAGTTAAAGAATTGAGCCGCATCGGCTCAACGAAATGATAAGGCGAATCGGCTAAGGTGGGAGGACTTTGACTCTTCTTTCCTACTCTGCCATAATTAAATGTACCCTTCCTTGTATGCTAAGTTATCGAGTCCACGGGCATGGGTTAAATAAGAGAAATCATTTTCCATGTCGGTCACCAAGATAGAACATTGAGGCAAAACGTACATTGAGTGCACAAGTCATAAATGAACATCAAAATACCGCAAAGATGAGTGCCTCGGTGCACGAGCCATAAGAACATGGGATAACTGTATTAGCGAGTGCTTAGTACACGAGCCATAGAATATTGAATACTCTATCGAGACGTGCCTCGGTGCATGAGTCAGAGGGAAGGAATGTAGTGCCCCGTCCCTACATCGTGCAACATTTCCAGTCACGGGTGTGAAAGAAAGGAACATTGTCGCTACCGATTCAGTCGGGACCGATAGGTCAAAATCGATTGAATTGGCCGAACGGGAACGATTGAATTAAGATCCTTTTCTTGTTGTGGAAAGGTTTCTTCGGAATCAAGTCCTATATTCAGTGGATTACGCCTCGAGGATTGACTCTACGGCTGAATCGGGAGAGACCTCCCATTGCTCTGCTTTTCATGCTACAAATTACTTTGGCTTTGGCTTTGGTTTTCGTGAATGCTTTTTCGTGAATGTTTTCGATGGTTTTCATGGCTTTTGTTTTCAAACTTCACATTCATATCGAATTTCTTGAATAATACAGTGTTCTATTTAGTTGCTTATGGGATTACAAATGATCGCGTAGGCGATGTCTAAGCACAACCAACCAGTCCCTCGCCTAAAGCAAAGACTAAGGTGAGTGGCTGACCTCCTTCGCCTCGACCCTCTGTTTTAAATCAATCATGAAACACAAAATCAATGCTTGTCGCCATAGTGTAGAATCAATAAATTGAGGCATGATTCTTTATGAAACACTTGATAAAGGAAACTCGAAATAACTGCATCAAATTGAGTAATTTACTCAGTAAATGTAAGTTTTACACTAAAAAGAGAAAAAATAAGGTTATAGAAAAGAGAGAGAATTATTTCAAGATCAACAAAACGGTCATTGGACAACTTATCGACAATGTGTAGTTTCCTCGAACGGTTGCCTAGGCCAAGGAACCGATGCGGCCCGGGAGGAACGAGTATAGCAAACGCCAGCAATGAATCGGCGCAGGTGATTAAAAAACTTTCGCATAGGGCTCGCTACCCGCCGCAAAATGGTCGCCGTCTAACCCAGCTATAGTCCATGATGGCTTGACATTGCCAGTGACCTTCACACATCTTTCACTGCTTGAACTAACGTACGTGACACGAGATGATTATGATAACTGCTCTATGTATACAATTTCATATGCTTGTCTTAAAACATGTTAACATGCAAATCAAACATGATTGTTAGAAAGATCACCAAATAGCTAACATATTTTATAAAATTGCTTTAATCAAATGTAGAGCTTGGGTTTAATTAGCCACTCATCAGTAAATGTGATCGTACTGACCCTCGCTCTTTGCAGGTGATAGAAAATCAAGAAGAACGTGCCAATTGACCAAGACGACATTCGTGTTTTGAAGCTTCGACAGCGCGTCGAAGACTCCCGTCGTATCAACTTTTGAAGACTCTCTGCAAGTCCAAGGAACATGTCTCGACATCCCTTGCATCCAGGTGGCTGGAATACTTTTGTTGTAAATGAGGGATATATGTATGGAACGGCTATCTCATCGACACTCCTTTTGTAATCGAGTCATGTTGTAAAGCCCGCGCAACACGATTGTAATAAAGTTTGCAAATGATGTCTATTATCAATAAAATATAAAGTTTCTATCTCAATGTGTTGTTCAATTTGTTTGCGCTCTCTCTTATATGTTGTGTTTCGGATTACCTTATGACTATGTCATGTGCGATTGCGACCTAGGTTCGCACGGCATCACGTCCGGAGGACGACTATCGATTCTTCGGAATCGGGGGCATGACATAATGGTATCAGAGTACGGTTTTACGTCCTTGGTCTCCAGTCTCAAGTCTCTAGTCTCGAACCATTGATCTCGTGTTGATGAGATAAGTTATTCCATACGCTGAACCCAAGACAGAGTTGCCTTTTTCCCAGGAGTTGCGGGACTTCGGACAGAGGGCGAAGCGAGCGCTTCCAGCGGCTCGAGTAGTTCCAAAGCTGAGCCTTCCGTCAACCCAATGGGGAGGATACCTACCGAGGCCGGACCTTCCGGTGATCCTATGGAGCGAATGTTGAATATGCTTAAAATGCAGCAGAGGCAGGCCGCAGTATTCCAACAAGAAAGCGAGAAGCTGCGCCTGCAGTCCGAAATGCGACATGCCAAATTTGAAGCCGGGTTTGAAGCGCAGTTCAAGATGCAGCAAGGGCAACTTGACACGCTATGGCAGTTGGTGCAAACAGTCGTAACAAACGGGAAATCTGCAATTGGTACTGTCGAACCCGTGAATCGGCCCGTTGAAGTCGTATCCGGGGAGCCTTCGTCTCAGCTTGCGCCACCAGAGAATAACATCTTCGACTATACCAACTTCAAGAAGGCTTTTCGTACTTCCTTCTCCGGCACCGAAGATCCTTCCCTTGCGATCGATTGGTTAGACGAGATCGAAGACAACTTTGAGCTCCTCGACATCGATGAGGCAAAGAAAGTCGCTTGCGCTCAACTTCAACTTCGGTTGAAAGCATACGACTGGTAGACGGTACAAAAACAAGCTATTCGTCGTGATGATTCTACTACCCCGATCTCCTGGGCTATGTTCCTTAAGGCCTTCGAAGTCGAGTACTTACCTGTGGTGATCCGCTAGGCGAAGGAGAACGAGTTCATACAGCTGAAATAGAAAAAGATGACGGTACGCGAGTATGATACAGAATTCAACAAGTTAGCTCAATTTGTGTGTGTCTACCTGCCAACGGCGGTGAGTCGAGCACGTAGATTCGAAGTGGGCCTGAGGCCTTCTATTTATGCTCATGTGACAGTGCTCGAGTATCAAATCATGGGCGAGTCACTCAACCATGCACTTCGTCTCGAGCCTCAATACCCTCCGGTCGCCACAGGCACTGTTCATATCTACAATAATAAGCGCCATGGCAACCCAGGAGGTAACAATGCACATAAGCATCCAAACTACGGCAATGGAGACGGTAACCAGAGGAGGAACCGAGTAGTTTGCAATTATTGCCACGAGGTGGGGCACGTGGCAAACGAATGCCTAATGAAAAATAAAGCATGCTTTGGGTGCGGTTGAGTAGGGCACGTCACACGCAACTGCCCTAAAGGTAGGTCGAACCAACGCCCTCCTGCAACGCCAACAAAACTGAGGCCAAGCACCTCGGGCTCCACAGACCGCACCACAAAATGGTCAATACCGTCGCCCCAATACCTAGGGTCGCGTCTACGCCATGACCCGAAATGAAGCATTCGCATCTGACATAGTCGTGACAAGTATACTATATTTCAATAACAAACCTGCTCGTGTACTGTTTGATTCGGGTGCTACGCATAGCTTTATAGTGGCAGATTTTGTCGCCGAACACAAATTTCTTGTGACATCGTTAGGCCTGAATCTTAGCGTCAACATACTATCGGACACGTCACTACTTGCAAACTTAGCCTCCGGAGACGAAATCATTTGTATAGGTGGTCAATAGGTAGGTCTCGATAAGATAATCCTAGACATTAAGGACTACGATATCGTTCTGGAAATGGATTAGCTCGGTCCGTGAAATACAACCATTGACTGTGCCGAAAAGACGGTCACCTTCCGTATATCTGGAGTGCCTGAATTCTGTTATTCGTGTGGTGAGACGTCGTCGACCTGCATGGTGATCTCAGCAATATCATCTCGAAGGATGCTGCATTATGGGTGTGAAGGATATTTAGCGTCTGTTCGAGACATGAGACAAGATGGTGCAAACGTGGGTCAGACCAACGTTGTAGCAGAATTCCCAGACGTGTTTCTAGACTAGCTGTCCGGCATGCTACCTGATCGAGAGATAGAGTTCACCATTGACACGTTCCCCGATACCCGACCGATCTCTAAAACTCCGTACAGAATGGCCCCCACAGAACTTAAGGAACTCAAAGTACAGCTGTAAGAGTTGCTCAATAAGGGATTCATACGGCCTAGCGTCTCGCCATGGAGAGCGCCCATATTGTTTGTCAAAAAGAAGGACGGCTCAATGCGTCTTTGTATCAATTACCGAGATCTGAATAAGGCCATCGTCCGAAACAAATATCTATTGCCCCGTATAGATGACCTGTTCGATCAGTTAAAGGGTGCCTCGTTGGTTTGTAAAATTGATCTTCGCTCAAGTTACTATCAACTCAAGATTAAGCAGGACGATGTGTCGAAGTTAGCCTTTTGCACTCGATACGGCCATTACAAATTCCTGGTAATGACGTTCGGCCTAACGAATGCCCCACCTGCTTTTATGGATTTAATGAATCGGGTGTTTTGACCCTTCATCGACAAGTTCGTACTAGTTTTCATCGACGATATACTCGTCTACTAGAAGGACAATCGACAATACGTTGAGCATCTGCGGACCATGCTTCAGACCCTTCGAGAAAATTAGTTGTATGCGAAGTAGAGCAAGTGTGAATTTTGCTGAGTAGCATTGCATTCCTCGGATACATCATTTTATTCGAAGGCTTTGCAGTCGACCCAAAGAAAGATGAAGCCGTTGTTGATTGGAAACGGTCAGCATCAGTCGACGAGATTCGAAGCTTCCTTAGCTTAGCAGGATACTACCGAAGCTTTGTGAAGGATTTTGTGAAGATCGCATCGCCTCTGACTTGCCTCACCATGAAAGAAGTCGCTTTTGAATAGTTAGACGACTGTGAAGCTTCCTTCCAGGAGTTAAAACAATGGCTCGTCTCGGCCCTGATACTCACACTTCCAGATGGGAATGAAAGATTCCAGATCTTCAATGATGTGTCCGACCAGGGTTTGGGATGTGTGCTGATACAACGAACAAGGTGATATCTTTTGCTTCCTGATAGCTAAAGCCGTACAAGAAGAACTATCCCACCCATAACCTGGAGTTAGCGACGGTTTTATTCGCGTTAAAATTATGGCGTCACTATCTTTATGGCATGGCATGCTCGATCTATACGGATCACAAGAGCCTCAAGTATCTTTTCACGCATAAGGAGCTGAACTTGCGGTAAAGGCGTTGGCTTGAACTGATCAAAGATTACGACTTGACTATTGACTATACGTCGGGCAAAGAAAATGTTATGGTAGACGCTCTGAGTCAAAAGTTTATTGCCTCGCTATCCATCAACCACAAGCTGCTACGTGACCTAGAAGAGATGGACATTGCCCTCCGGGTTTGATTCAGGGATGTGCAGTTGGTGCAGTTGCAGCTAGAGCCGAGCATACGAGAAAAGATCAAGACCGCTCAGAAGGATGATTTGTACCTGAAGAAAGTGCGAGAGCAAATTTCAACGGGTCGTGCAACCGACTTTATGGTAGATGAAACTGGCATAATTCAGTTGAAGGGTAGGCTATGCTTTCCGGATGATTCAGAACTTATAAAAGAAATATTGATGGAGGCATACTACACAAAATATAGCTTGCATCATAGCAGCACAAAGATGTACAAGGACCTCCGCACAACCTTCTGGTGGCACGAAATGAAGAGAGATGTGGCACTCTTCGTGTCCCAATGTATGGCCTGTCAGTAGGTAAAAGTTGAGCATCAGAGACCGGGCGGGGAGATGCAGAACCTTATCATTCCAGAATAGAAATGGGATCATATCAGTATGGACTTTGTTGTTGGCCTGCCGAAGACGCCGCAGAGAAATGATGCCATCTGGGTCATGTTGATCGACTACCCAAGTCAGCGCACTTTATTGCCATTAAAGTTACTTGGAGCGTTGATCGCCTGACTCAGATTTATCTTGACAAGATAGTACGGTTGCACAGAGTCCCTGTATCCATCGTCTCTGATCGGGATGCATGATTTCTATCATGTTTTTGGAGTAGCCTTCAGTCGACTCTAGGTACCAAGTTGCAGTTTAGCTAAGCTTACCATCCCCAGACCGATGGCCAAATGAAGCGTGTGAATCAGATTCTCTAAGACATGTTACGGCTCTGGACAATTGACTTCAAATCGAGCTGGGATATTCATCTACTGTTGGCCAAATTTACATACAACAATAGCTATCAGTCCAGCATCTAAATGACATCTTACGAAGCCTTGTATGGCCGGAAGTACAGATCACCAATTTACTGGAATGAAGTCGGGAAACGACAGATTCTTGGCCCGAAGCTGGTGGAACATACCGTAGAAAAGGTCAAGCTCATTCGAGAAAATTAAAGACTGTGTAGAGTCGACAGAAAAGTTACGCGGATTTCCATCGTCGACCCCTCGAGTTTCTAGAAGGCGATTACGTATTCCTTAAAGTGTCGTCTATGCGCGGAGTTACCCGGTTTGGTGTAAAGAAAAAGTTAAGTTCGTGATTCGTTGGGCCGTTCGGAATACTCAAGTGAGTCGCCCCAGTGGCCTATCAGATTGCCCTGCCGCCAGCGCTAGCGGGTGTACATAATGTCTTCCACATCTCTCAGTTACGGAAGTACGTGCATAACCTAAGCCACGTGGTAGATTTTGGTCAGCTGGAGCTAAAGGCCGACTTACCATATGTTAAAGTGCTGGTCCAGATCTTAGAACGTAAAGATAAATTGCTACAAAATTGAACGATCCCTCTCGTCCGCATACGCTGGAGCAATCATTCGATCGAGGAGTCGACCTAGGAACTTGAATCGGAGATGAGAAGAAATTTCCTTCATTGTTCTCATACAGGTAGGTTCTATTCTTAAGTTTCGAGGACAACTTTTTCTTAGTTGGTTATAGTGTAGTGCCCCATCCCTATATCGTGCTCCATTTTTGTCCATGGGGTGCACGAGAAAGGAACACTATCGCTACCGATTTAGTCGGGACCGATAGGTCAAAATCGGTTGAATTAGTCAAATATGAACGATTGAATTAAGATCATTTTCTCATTATGGAAAGGCTTATTCGGAATCAAGTCCCATATTCAGCGGGTTGCGCCTCGAGGATTGGCTTTGCGGCTAAGTCGGGAGAGACCTCCCATCGCTTTGCTTTTCATGTCGCAAATTGCTTTAGCTCTAGCTTTGGTTTTCGTGAATGCATTTTCGTGAATATGTTTTATGGTTTTATAGCTTGTATTTTTGAACTTCACATTCGTATCGAATTTCTTGAATAATACAGAGTTCTAATCAGTTGCTTATGCGATTGCAGGTGATCGCGTAGGCAACGTCTAAGCGCAGCCAACCAGTCCCTCGCCTGAAGCAAAGACTAAGGTGAGTGGCTGACCTCCTTTGCCTCGAACCTCTGTTTCAAATCAATCATGAAACACAAAATCAATGCTTGTCACCATAGTGTAGAATCAATAAATTAAGGCATGATTCTCCACGAAACACTTGCTAAAGAAAATTCAAAATGACTGCATCAAATTGAGTAATTTACTCACTAAATGTAAGTTTCACACCAAAAAGAGAAAAAATAAGGTTCTAGAAAAGAGAGAATTATTTCAAGAACTACAAAAACGGTCATTGGACAACTTGTCGACAAGGTGTAGTTTTCTCGAACGGTTGCCTAGGCCAAGGAACCGATTCAGCCCGAGAGGAACGAGTATAGCAAACGTCAACAGTGAATCAGCACGGGTGATTCGAAAACTTTCGCATAGGGCTCGCTACCCGTCGCGAAAGGGTCGCCGTCTAACCCAGCTATAGTCGTGATGGCTTGACATTGCCAGTGACCTTCACACCCCTTTTACTGCTTAAACTTACACATGTGACATGAGATGATTATGATAACTGCTCAGTATATACTATTTTATATACTTGTCTCAAAATATGTTAACATGCAAATCGAATAGGATGGTTAGAAAGATCACCAAATAACTAACATATTTTATAAAATTGTTTGAATCAAATACAGAGCTTGGGTTTAATTAGCCATTCGCCAGTACATGTGATCGTACTGACCTCACTCTTTGCAGGTGATAGGAATCAAGAAAAACACGCCAACTGACCAAGGCTACGTTCGTGTTTTGAAGCTTCGATCGTGCGTCGAAGACTTCCGTCGCATCAACTTTTGAAGACTCTCTGCAAGTCCAAGGAATATTTCTCGGCATTCCTCGTATCCTGGTTGCTAGAATACTTTTGTTGTAAATAAGGGATATATGTATGGAACGGCTATTTCATCGACACTCGTTTTGTAATCGAGTTATGTTGTAAAGCCCGCACGGCACGGTTGTAATAGAGTCTGTAAATGATGTCTATTATCAATAAAATACAAAGTTTCTCTGTCTGTTATTTAATTTGTCTGTGCTCTCTTAGATGTTGTATTTCAGATTATCTTATGACTATGCCTTGTGCGATCACAACCTAGGTTCGTACGGCATCACGTCCGGGGGGAGACTATCGATTCTTCAGAATCGGGGCATGACATAATGGTATCAGAGCACGACTTTACATCCTTGGCCTCCAATCTCGAGTCTCTAGTCTCGAACTGTTGATCTCGTGTCGATGAAGTTCTATACGTTGAACCCAAAATATTTTCTGAAACTAACGAGAGTTGCCTTTTTCCCCAGGAGTTGCGAGACCTCGGACATGGGGCGAAGTGAGCACTTCCAGCGGCTCGAGTAGTCCCGAAGCCGAGCCCGTCAACCCAACGGGGAGGATGCCTACCGAGGCTGGACCTTTCGGTAATCCTATGGAGCGAATGCTGTATATGTTCGAAATGCCAACAAGAAAGTAAGAAGCTGCGCCTATAGTCCGATAAACGATATGCCCAATTTAAAGCCCGGTTTGAAGCACAGTTCAAGATGCAGCAAGGGCAACTTAATATCTTATGGTAGTTGGTACAAACAATCGTGACCAACGGGAACTCTGCAACCATACTGTTGAACCTGTGAACCAGCCCATTGAAGTTGTACCCGGGGAGACTTCGTCTCTGCTTGTGCCACCAGAGAATAACACTTTCGACTATACCAACTTCAAGAAGGCATTTCGTACTTCCTTCTCCGGCACCGAAGACCCTTCCCTTGCGATCGACTGGTTAGACGAGATCGAAGATAACTTCGAGCTCCTCGGTATCGATGAGGCAAAGAAAGTCGCTTGCGCTCAACTTCAACTTCGATTGAACGCGCACAACTGGTGGGCTGTACAAAAACAAGCTATTCGTCGTAATGATTCCACCGCGCCGATCTCCTGGGCTATGTTCTGCAAGGCCTTCGAAGTCGAGTACTTACCTGCGGAGATCCGCCAGGCAAAAGAGAACGAGTTCATGTAGCTGAAACATGGAAACAAGATGGTACGCGAGTATGCTGCAGAATTTAAGAAGTTGGCTCGATTTGCGGTTGTCTACCTGCCAAGGACGGCGAGTCAAGCATGAAGATTCGAAGTGGGCCTAAGGCCTTCCATTTCTACTCATGTGGCAGTGCCCGAGTATCAAACGATAGGCGAGTCACTCAACCACGTCCTTCGTCTTGAGCCTCAATACCCTTCGGTCGCCAAAGGCACTATTTATACCTACAATAACAAGCGCCATGGCAACACAAGAGGTAACAATGCGCATAAGCGTCCAAAACACGACAACGGAGGTGACAACCAGGGGAGGAACCGAGTAGTTTGCAATCATTGCCACAAGGTGGGGCATGTGGCTAACGATTGCTTAATGAAAAGTGAAGCATGCTTCGGGTGCAGTTGCGTCGCATGCAACTGCCTTGAAGGTGGGTCGAACCAACGCCCCCCGCAATACCAACAAAACCGAGGCCAAGCACCTCAGGCTCCACAGACCGTACCACAAAATGTCCAAGACCGTCGCCCCAAAGCCTAGGGCCGCGTCTTCGCCATGACCCGGTATAAAGCATTCGCATGTGACACAGTCATGACAGGTATACTGCATTCCGGGTGTAAAGACTATTTAGCGTCTGTTCGAGACATGGGATAAGATGGTGCAAACGTGGGTCAGACCGACGTTGTGACAGAATTCCCAAACATGTTTCCGGACGAGCTGCCCAGCATACAACCTAATCGAGAGATAGAGTTCACCATTGACACGTTCCCCGATACCCGACCAATCTCTAAAGCTACGTACAGAATGCCCCCTACAGAACTTAAGGAACTCTGTCACTACCATATTTCTAGTTTGAGGATATTTTTATCATTTTTGAATTAGTTGAATTTAATATATATTATTTGGAATTTAATATAATTATTAAGAATGGTGTGATTTTAAATATTATTTAATTGATTGCCATGTGATTAGATTAGCCCTAACCTAGTTTGGACCTAACCTAGATTAGTCATAGCTAGTCTAGTTAGCCAAAATGAGTATTAGTTAGTATTGGTTAGTGGGGTTAAGTCATGATTAGTTAGGATTGAGTTGCAACTTGACTAGAAGGGAACCCTCGATTCTAGGCCATTCAATAGGCTTGATGGATTGATAGCCTTTAGATGCACCCCAAAAACCCTAACACTAACTCTTGGCCGGACTAGGGATTCTCCCTCCCCTTGTTATAAAGTCTCTCTTGATATTTGTGCCTCTTTTTATCCATTCCCCTATTTTCTAAAGGAAATATTTGTTCTTCATGAAATTTCTTCATAGATTAATCAATAGTGGTCCTTTTTTATTGTAATTTCTTCCATGATGTTCTAAATGATGTTTCCCTACTGTTGGTAGAGTCCATTCTCAGGTTTGAGCCAATTTGGGGACTTTGGCTAGCTAGTGGAGATCTCCTTTTGAAGGGTTTATTTGTGAAGGAACACACCTAGGTAAATCTCTATTCCCTCCATGAAATTTTGGTTTCTTTGCATGAACACCAAGCCCTAGGTGTCCTTGTACTGTAGGGATAGATTTTGTACCCTCTCGTGTCCTGTACGTGTTCGTATCAGACACGTATCAGTAGACAGCCGCAAGTGTTCGACGAAATGCCACAGTGGGCATTTCGATCGAGCTTTCGAATTGTTTATGAATATGAAATTTGGTTTGCATGTGGCTTACGTGTTTGTGCACGACTGAGCGTGTCTTGTGTCGTATTGGTGTCGTGTCGCACTCGTGCACACGCCCGCGTGCGCGTGTACAGTGATGCCCTGCTACCAGCGTGCTCGTGCTCAGTGCACAGGACACTTGGACGCGTGTGCTTGGACACGCAGGGTGGGGCAATGTCTGTCATGACACCCCCGAAGCCTCGTGTCCTATTGTTTTGTGTCGAGTGAGGTATTCGACCCACACAGGACACGAACTCACTGAGTCTAGTGTTCTGTTGGTGCTTTGGGTTCGTGTGGTTCAGGACACGTTGTGTCCTAATTTTGGACACCATATTGATAGTGTGACACGTGCCTATATGGTATAGTAATTACCTACCTAAATTTTACCAATGAATTGTTAATTAAATGTGGATTGGGAATTTCCCCAATCGACTGATACTTCATGTATCAGTGTAAGCACTGTTCTTCATTTTTCTATTATTTTTAATGATTTATACTATGTATTTAGCTATGGTTAATTGCTGTACATATTAGATGTCATGATTAGGATTCAATTATCAGTTTTGGTTGATTAACATAATCGAATTTACATGGAATGGTCGAATCATGAATTGGTTTTCCTATTTCCTGATACAATGCAGTATCAGTACATCACTCCCTAGTCGAACGTTCAAATCCTAATTTCAATAATAACTTATATAGTTTACACATGTTATATAGGAGTTTATGTGTTGGGATATTGGTTTCATGTGGAGAATTGATTGGAAAATGTAACTGAGAACACACACACATTTTTTTAGTTCACACACTCTATTACATACTAAACTGTCACACACCAGAGCACATTAAAGACACTATGTTTTCCTATGCATACATGTATTCCTGTCACCTATATTCTACTACACACACACAATCTTATGAAGACACACACACACAAGCAAAATGAGAATTGATGCATGAGTTGATGTTAGCCTATACACTGATTTCCTGAGTTGGAATTGCTACTGATTTTTCCTCATCAACTGTTAAGTTGATTTAAAACCTGAGAATGAATGTCCATCTCATTTTGACCTGTCAAGACTTGTAGGAATATGAGCACACAATGAACACATGTACATTAAATTGACATACCACACTGGAAATCGAATTCCTGGGAACACAGGTTCCTTTCATTTAGCTCACTGTCATTTGGTTCCTGAAATTTGAGTTTTCCTATTTAATGTTCACTGATATGTTAAATCCTGAGATACCTACTTAATGTTCTTTGGTTGTTAATTTCCTATTGACACTTGCTACACTACTGTAATGCCTCACTAACACACACACACATTGTATGATGTACACACATATATACACACAGCCCCATTAAACACACACAAAAATCTCATATATCCTTCCCCCTCTCTATGTAGATATAATATATAAAGCTATATGTGATATACATGTTGATATGTGTATATGTGATATGTGGGTGGGTATATAGGTAATATAGCATATAGCCTAGGACTCATAGCCTATAGATATGGGTTTGAATGCCAGTTACATGTGTAGTTGACTTGTATAGTCTAGATTTGATGTAGGTTTACTAGAATAGACTAGTTAGGCCTAGTGAGACTTGTTTGACTTAGGTTTGACTTAGTTGACCTAGTTTGACTTCTAGGGTTGACTAGAGTTGACCAAAGGTTGACTTTAGCCTAGATTGACCCCAAACATCATGTAGATGCATTGTAGCAGTCTATTTCATTATTTTAGTCTTGTTGTGACTTGTGCTGTTCTGATTAGGAGCCAGACACCTCTCCTCGGACAGTACATTTCATCCGGACACTCAGATAGTAGGCGAGTACATTCTCTGATCATTTCATATCCTGTTAGAATTATTCTCCTGCTTTAAATTACTTTACTTGATGCTGTCACGTTGGTCACACGGATTAGTACTATATGGATCATTTCTTGAGATGTTATCCCCTCAGGGAGCATCGGATACTACATGTTCTGTGCGTTTCACTTACATTGTGTATCACTATGCTTCATGGTTCATTGAATCACTTGTGACATGTACTCTCATGATCACAGAGTCTTCCATGAATCACCCATTTATGGGCATTCCTAGAATTCCCATTTATGGGACTATCATGTATCACCCTTCGGGGGCCATTACATGAATCATAACACAACCTGGCTGGATCCTTGTGTATTGATTGGGGGTACGGGAGAGTAGAAGTGGACATGTGAATAATATCCAAGTAGTGTAGCATCAGAATCATTCCATAGTGTAGCATCAGAATCATCCTATGCCATTCACATGTCTATATTGTACTCTGACTCACTAGCCACTGTTAGTTCTCTATTTATAGTAGATATTTCTATTACAGCTATCTCCTTTACATTCTGTACTTTTTTTCAGCTTCCTGTATCTTACTCTACTGCATAGTTATATTTCCTAACCTGCTATGATCTGTTGAGATGTATTGTGCTCGCTCTGTCCTGAATGGGTACCGTTGATATGTTTACAGAGGACAAGGATGAGGCTGGTGTTGACACTTTTTATGGGACAGCTCTAGATGACACCTGTGATCCGGATTTCCAGTCGGATCCACTAGCTATAGAGACTTAGGCTCCCTAGTCTAGGTTTTTATTATTTCTGTCATTTGAGATCTGGATTGTATATGTTCTTTCATATTTTGTAGTTGAGACTTTGTATTTCTGGATGTTTGTTGAGTTGTTATCTTAGACACTTAGACTCTTCTGATCATCTGTATTTTATTTTGAGTTCTATATCATATCTTGCTTCTTCTTTCTTAGTTGTGATTGAGTTTACATTCTGCTATGTCACCCCCATTCGGGGAGTATAAACTGCTTAGTATTATACTGTTAGATGCATGAGACCTAGGACAGCGTTCTACCACCGATACTGCGGCGTAGGCTGGACGTACCCACGTCTCGTGCCCTTACTCTAGGGTGCGGATCGTGACACGTTTTTAGTGGTGGCCCATGTAGGTCCAGACTAGAAGTGTAGTAGTATTCGAACCAGAGTATCACTACAGCCTGCAGTAGGATATAGGATATTAGTTTTCAAGGTACTCAATCACATTAGGAAAAACTCTATTCTTGCCATCTAAATCCTTACTGTCAATTGATTTCTTTTGAATTTTAACTGTCCGCCTTTGTTATATCGCTTCTTTCTCAGCAATTGATACCCTTGTTTGATCGGTCTTTAGGATGGTGGAGATACGGTTACAGCGTACCATTCATGGGGATACTGTAGAGGGGACTGCTACCTCTCAGCCAGTTCAGCAGGGTCAGGAGGCTACAGCTCCTGCCACCTCTGCTCATATTGGGACATCAGCAGCAGCAGCAGGAGGTATGCCTCCACCAGTTCGGAGGTAGGACCCAGTCATCCTAGAGGTACCTTTCTAGCAGCCGCCGCCTACAAAATACGTGGACGCGGCACAGATGTTCGCCTACTTTCAGCAGTTTATGGAGGCGCAGCAGGCCCGACAGGCCAGAGGCATGGAGTTGGCCCTTACGACAGTCGCAGCTCGACCAGCAGTCCAGCAGCCGAGGACACCTGGGATAGAGCAGTTCCAGAAGATGAGCCCCAGAGACTTCCTGGGGATGGAGGGGATTTTATATGCTGACGAGTGGATCGAGCATATAGAGGAGATCTTTCTCCTGGCCCGGATACCGGCAGATCTTCAGATAGAGGCAACAGCTAGCCAGATGCGAGATCTTGCTCGTACCTGGTATCAGTCAGACCCCAGGGTGGGGTAGCTGGACAGACCTGGGAGGAGTTCAAGGGCTTCTTCAAGAAGAAGTTCTTTCTAGATACAGCACTCCGAGCCTTGGAGTCGCAGTTTGAGAGCTTAGTTCAGGGGAGCGTGTCAGTAGAGGAGTACGCTGGGGAGTTCGGCCGCCTCGACAGATTCGTAGAGGGCTTGAGCGAGACGGCGAAGGCCCAGAGGTTTCGAAAGGGTCTGGTCAAGGAAGTCAAGTCCTTGACCAAGGGCAACAGGGATGCCACTTTCGAGGAGATTTTGACGGGAGCTTTATTGGCTGAGGACGATCTTGAGCTGAAGCTCAAGAGGGGGCGAGACCCTGTTGGGGGTAGCAGCAGCAGTGGCCAGGCCAAGAGGCCTCACTTTTAACCCCAGCAGCCGAGGCTGTTCCAGCCACAGCCATTCCAGCAGAGACAGCAGCAGCAGCCGAGACAGCAGCAGCAGGGCCAGAGATAGATTATCACTTGTGCTTACTGCAAGAAGCCCAGGTATGTCTCCAATGAGTGCCGAAAGAGGCTAGGCCAGTGCCTAGTGTGTGGTTCAGCAGACCACCAGATGAGGGAGTGTCGCATGGGACGAGCAGCTCAGGGAGTAGTAGTCAGAGCTCCAGCAGGCCAGCAGAGGGGACCAGCCCTGCCGACACAGCAGCAGAGGTTCGTTCAGCACCAGCAGCAAGCCAGAGGAGGCCAGCAGGGGCGAGCTTTCGCCATGGCGGCCGAGGGTACAGAGGCGATAGGAGAACTGATCGCATGTTCGGTTCTTCTCGACTCCAGTCCAGCTTTTGTATTATTCAATTTCGGTGCTTCACATAGTTTCGTATCAGTATCATTTGCGATTAGACACGGTATCATAGCTGAATCGTTGCCTAGGACTTACAAGATCACGACCGGGGGTGGCATTATCCTCGTAAGTGACGTTTGTAAGGTTAGGGTATTGTTTTGGGAGGCCGTGAGTTGGAGGTGAGCCTGCTCATAATGCCATTGCCGAACTACGATATAGTACTCGGTATGGATTGGTTGAGCAGGTACCACGTCAGCATTGATTACAGAGGGGGTAGAGTTCTCTTCAGAGTGCCGGGGGAGCCAGAGTTCGAGTACTCCAGACGTCAGGCGGAGCAGAGCAGCAGAGTTTTCTGCAGAGTCTCGGTTGAGGAGCAGACGATTCCACACCCCTTGATAACAGAGTATATGGATGTTTTTCCAGAGGAGTTGCCTGGATTGCCACCAGACAGAGATATTGAGTTCTCAATAGACTTGGTTCCAGGAGAGGATCCATCTCTCAGTATGTCTATCGAGTGAACAACAGTGAGTTGGTGGAGCTGAAGAAGCAAGTGGATGAATTGCAGGACAAGGGCTTCATCCGTTCGAGTTCGTCGCTATGGGGTGCACCAGTATTGTTTGTGCCGAAGAAGGATGGGTCAGTACGAATGTGTATTGACTACAAAGCACTCAACAACCTCACGATCAAGAACAAGTACACACTGCCGCGGATCGATGATCTTTTTGACCAGTTGAGCGGAGCTCGGGTATTTTCCAAGATTGATCTGAGGTCAGGCTATCACCAGGTGAAGGTGAAGGGGGAGGACATTCCGAAGACAGCATTCAGGATGAGGTACGGGCAGTTTGAGTTCTTGGTTATGCCGTTTGGGTTAACTAACGCCCCGGTGGTGTTCATGAACTTGATGAACAAGGTATTCCACCAGTACCTGAATCAGTTTGTGGTGGTGTTCATCGACGACATCTTGGTGTATTCGAAGATCGAGGAGGAGCATGAGGAGCATCTGAGGATAGTGCTGGAGACTCTCAGGAAGGAGCAGCTTTATGGGAAGCTCTCCAAGTGTGAGTTCTTTTTGGATCGGGTTGACTTTTTAGGGCATGTGGTGACTGGAGATGGGATCTCAGTTGACCCCAAGAAGATCGTAGCAGTTGAGACATGGACATCGTCGACTACAGTTGCAGAGATCCGCAGTTTTTTGGGATTGGCCGGCTACTACAGGAGATTTGTGCAAGATTTTTCTCGGATTGCAGAGCCTTTGACGAGGCTGACCCGGAAGGACGCAGAGTTTATCTGGTCAGAGGAGTATCAAGCCGCTTTTGATGAGCTGAAGAAACGGTTGACGATAGCCCCTATTTTGTCATTGCCATCAGGATCAGGCGGGTTTACTATATATAGTGACGCCTCAGGGAAGGGTCTGGGTTGCGTTCTGCAGCAGCACGGGAAGGTGATTGCCTATGCTTCCAGGTAATTACGGCCCCATGAGAAGAACTACCCTACCTATGATTTGGAGTTGGCAGCAGTGATTTTTGCTTTGAAGCTCTGGAAGTACTATCAGTATGGAGAGCGGGTAGAGATTTTTACAAATCATAAGTGCTTGAAGTATGTGTTCACTCAGAAGGAGCTGAACATGAGACAGCACAGGTGGTTAGAGCTGATGAAGGACTTTGACATATCCTTACAGTATCACCCCGGGAAGGCGAACGTGGTTGTCGACACTTTGAGCAGATATCCGATAGCCATGTGCTTGACGACAGACCGTTATCTATTAGCAGACTTGAAGAGCCTGGGGATTGAGGTGCTAGTACCAGGAGTAGAGATGCAGATGTGGGGCCTTCAGATCCAGTCAGACTTGATCGAGAGAATCAAGTCGACTCAGTTCGAGGACGTTGCTCTACGGTGTATCCAGGAGCAGGTTCGGGCAGGATTGCTGGATGGTGAGTTCATTATAGCAAAGGATGGTGCCTTACGGCACGGTTCTAGGTTATGTGTGCCCAGCGGAGATCTCAGGGAGCAGGTTATGCAGGAGGCCCACAGATCTCAGTACTCTATACACCCTGGTGCCAACAAGATGTACCGAGATCTGAGGGAGCATGTCTGGTGGTACGGGATGAAGCGGGAGGTAGCTCGCTTCGTAGCTAGGTGCTTGGTCTGTCAGCAGGTCAAGGCAGAGATGCGGAGGCCCGGTAGATTATTGCAGCCATTGTCCATTTCCGAGTGAAAGTGGGAGCATATCACTATGGATTTTGTATCTGGATTATCGCGTACACCTGGAGGGAAAGATGCGATTTGGGTCATCGTTGACAGGTTGACCAAATCGGTCCACTTCTTGCCATTCAAGATGGGTACGTCTACAGAGAGGCTTGCGGAGATGTACATGCGGCAGATAGTCAAGATTCACGGGGTTCCGATCAGCATCGTCTCGGATCGGGATAGTCGCTTTACTTTCCATTTCTGGAGGAGTCTGTAGACTAGTTTGGGCACTCAGCTCAAGTTTAGTACTGCATACCACCCCCAGACGGACGGACAGTCAGAGAGGACTATTCAGACCTCGAGGATATGCTGCGGACGTGCGTCTTGGACTTTGGAGGTTCCTGGAAGGATCATCTACATTTGGTGGAGTTTGCCTACAACAACAGTTTTCAGGCCAGCATTGAGATGTCACCTTTCGAGGCTCTGTACGAGAGTAGCTGTCGTACACCCTTATCTTTGGGATGATGTTGGTGAGCGAGCTTTACTGGGACCAGAGATGGTTGTTGACGTAGCCGAAAAGGTGAATCTTATCAGAGACAGACTTCGCGTGGCGCAGGACAGACATCGGCATTGGGCCGATAGCCACCGGAGGCCCTTGGAGTTTGAGGTACAGATTAGAGTATGATTAGATTTAGGTTGTTTGTTGTGTTTTATTGATCATGTTTGTTTATCATAGTTAACATGAGACCTTATTTGTGTTTAGGTCAGAGATATAGTTTTTCTGCAGATATCTCCGACTCGTGGTACTATACGTTTTGGTGGAGGTAGGAAGCTTAGCCCGCGCTTCATCGGACCTTTCATGATCAGCGGGAGAGTCGGTGACGTGGCATACGGGCTAGACTTGCCACCTGCACTAGTAGGTGTCCACAACGTATTCCATGTATCACAGTTGAGACGGTACGTGGCTGACCCTAGCCATGTGCTTGATCATTCAGAGATTGAGGTAGGGCCTACTCTCAGTTATCCAGAGCAGCCAGTGGAGATTCTGGATCGCCGAGAGAAGGTGCTGAGAAACCAGGTGATACCTTTGGTTCGCATCGCATGGAGGCATCATTCTCCAGGAGAGTCTACCTGGGAGCGGGAGGATGAGATGCGCGAGCGATATCCTTATTTTTTTGGACCGTGAGGTATGATTGTCTATCCTTCTCATTGTTAGTTTCGCCTTTCAATTTCGAGGACAAAATTTTTTTTAAGGAGGGTAGATTTGTCACTACCACATTTCTAGTTTGAGGGTATTTTTGTCATTTTTGAATTATTTGAATTTAATATATATTATTTGGAATTTAATATAATTATTAAGAATGGTGTGATTTTAAATATTATTTAATATAATTATTAAGAATGGTGTGATTTTAAATATTATTTATTTGATTGCCATGTGATTAGATTAGCCCTAACCTAGTTTGGACCTAACCTAGATTAGTCATAGCTAGTCTAGTTAGCCAAAATGAGTATTAGTTAGTATTGGTTAGTGGGGTTAAGTCATGATTAGTTAGGATTGAGTTGCAACTTGACTAGAAGGGAACCCTAGATTCTAGGCCATTCAATAGGCTTGATGGATTGATAGCCTTTAGATGCACCCCAAAAACCCTAACCCTAACTCTTGGCCGGCCTAGGGATTCTCCCTCCCCTTGCTATAAAGTCTCTCTTGATATTTGTGCCTCTTTTTTATCCATTCCCCCATTTTCTAAAGGAAATGTTTTTTCTTCATGAAATTTCTTCATAGATTAATCAATAGTGGTCCTTTTTCATTGTAATTTCTTCCATGGTGTTCTAAATGATGTTTCCCTACTGTTGGTAGAGTCCATTCTCAGGTTTGAGCCAATTTGGGGACTTTGGCTAGCTAGTGGAGATCTCCTTTTGAAGGGTTTATTTGTGAAGGAACACACCTAGGTAAATCTCTATTCCCTCCATGAAATTTTGGTTTCTTTGCATGAACACCAAGTCCTAGGTGTCCTTGTACTGTAGGGATAGGTTTTGCAACCTCTCGTGTCCTGTACGTATCCGTATCAGACACGTATCAGTAGACAGCCGCAAGTGTTCGACGAAATGCCACAGTAGGCATTTCGATCGAGTTTTCAAATTGTTTCTGAATAGGAAATTTGGTTTGCATGTGGCTTATGTGTTTGTGTATGACTGAGCATGTCTTGTGTCGTATTGGTGTCGTGTCGCACTTGTGCACACGCCCGCGCGCACGTGTACAGTGATGCCCTGCTACCAGCGTGCTCGTGCTCAGTGCACAGGACACTTGGACGCGTGTGCTTGGACACGCAGGGAGGGGCAATGTATGTCATGATACCCCCGAAGCCTCGTGTCCTATTGTTTTATGTCGAGTGAGGTATTCGACCCACACAGGACACGAACTCACTGAGTCTAGTGTTCTGTTAGTGCTTTGGGTTCGTGTGGTTCAGGACACGTTGTGTCCTGATTTTGGACACCATATTGATAGTGTGACACGTGCCTATATGGTATAGTAATTACCTACCTAAATTTCACCAATGAATTATTAATTGAATATGGATTGGGAATTTCCCCAATCGACTGATACTTAATGTATCAGTGTAAGCATTGTTCTTCATTTTCCTATTATTCTTAATAATTTATACTATGTATTTAGCTATGGTTAATTGCTGTACATATTAGATATCATGATTAGGATTCAATTCTCAGTTTTGGTTGATTAACATAATCGAATTTACATGGAATGGTCGAATCATGAATTGGTTTTCCTATTTCCTGATACAATGCAGTATCAGTACATCACTCCCTAGTCGAATGTTCAAATCCCAATTTCAATAATAATTTACATAGTTTACACATGTTATATAGGAGTTTATGTGTTGGGATATTGGTTTCATGTGGAGAATTGATTGGGAAATGTAACTGAGAATACACACACGTTTTTTTAGTTCACACACTCTATTACATGCTAAACTGTCACACACCAGAGCACATTAAAGACACTATGTTTTCCTGTGCATACATGTATTCCTGTCACCTACATTCTACTACACACACATAATCTTATGAAGACACACACACACAAGCAAAATGAGAATTGATGCATGCGTTGATGTTAGCCTATACACTGATTTCCTGAGTTGGAATTGTACTGATTTTTCCTCATCAACTGTTAAGTTGATTTAAAACCTGAGAATGAATGTTCATCTCATTTTGACCTGTCAAGACTTGTAGGAACCTGAGCACACAATGAACACATGTACATTGAATTGACATACCACACTGGAAATCGAATTCCTGGGAACACAGGTTCCTTTCATTTAGCTCACTGTCATTTGGTTCCCGAAATCTGAGTTTTCCTATTTAATATTCACTGATATGTTAAATCCTGAGATACCTACTTAATGTTCTTTGGTTGTTAATTTCCTATTGACACTTGCTACACTACTGTAATGCCTCACTAACACACACACACATTGTATGATGTACACACATATATACACACAGCCCCATTAAACACACACACAAATCTCATATGTCCTTTCCCCCTCTCTATGTAGATATAATATATAAAGCTATATGTGATATACATGTTGATATGTGTATATGTGATATGTGGGTGGGTATATAGGTAATATAGCCTATAGTCTAGGACTCATAGCCTATGGGTATGGGTTTGAATGCCAGTTACATGTGTAGTTGACTTGTATAGTCTAGATTTGATGTGGACTTGCTAGAATAGACTAGTTAGGCCTAGTGAGACTTGTTTGACTTAGTTGACCTAGTTTGACTTCTAGGGTTGACTAAAGTTGACCAAAGGTTGACTTTAGCCTAGATTGACCCCAAACATCATGTAGATGCATTGTAGCAGTCTATTTTATTATTTTAGTCTTGTTGTGACTTGTGCTGTTCTGATTAGGAGCCAGACACCTCTCCTCGGACAGTACATTTTATCCGGACACTCAGATAGCAGGCGAGTACATTCTCTGATCATTTCATATCCTGTTAGAATTATTCTCCTGCTTTAAATTACTTTACTTGATGCTGTCACGTTGGTCACACGGATTAGTACTATATGGATCATTTCTTGAGATGTTATCCCCTCAGGGAGTATTGGATACTACATGTTCTGTACGTTTCACTTATATTGTGTATCACTATGCTTCATGGTTCATTGAATCACTTGTGACATGTACTCTCATAATCACAGAGTCTTCCATGAATCACCCATTTATGGGCATTCCTAGAATCCCCATTTATGGGACTATTATGTATCACCCTTTGGGGGCCATTACATGAATCATAACACAACCTGGCTGGATCCTTGTGTATTGATTGGGGGTACGGGGGAGTAGAAATGAACATGTGAATAATATCCAAGTAGTGTAGCATCAGAATCATTCCGTAGTGTAGCATCAGAATCATCCTATGCCATTCACATGTCTATATTGTACTCTGACTCACTAGCCACTGTTAGTTCTCTATTTATAGTAGATATTTCTATTACAGCTGTCTCCTTTACATTCTGTACTTTCTTTCAGCTTCCTGTATCTTACTCTACTGCATGGTTATATTTTCTTACCTGCTATGATCTGTTGAGATGTATTGTGCTCGCTCCGTCCTGATTGGGCACCGTTGATATGTTTACAGAGGACGAGGATGAGGCTGGTGTTGACACTTTTTATGGGACAGCTCTTGATGACACCTGTGATTCAGATTTCCAGTCGGATCTACTAGCTATAGAGACTGAGGCTCCCTAGTCTAGATTTTTATTATTTCTGTCATTTGAGATCTGGATTGTATATGTTCTTTCATATTCTGTAGTTGAAACTTTGTATTTCTGGATGTTTGTTGAGTTGTTATCTTAGACACTTAGACTCTTCTGATCATCTGTATTTCATTTTGAGTTCTATATCATATCGTACTTCTTCTTCCTTAGTTGTGATTGAGTTTACATTCTGCTATGTCACCCCCATTTGGGGAGTATAAACTGCTTAGCATTATACTGTTAGATGAATGAGACATAGGACAGCGTTCTACTGCCGACACTGCGGTGTAGGCTGGACGTACCCACGTCTCGTGCCCTTACTCTAGGGTGCGGGTCGTGACAAACTCAAAGTACAGCTGCAAGAGTTGCTCGATAAGGGATTCATACGGCCTAGCATCTCGCTGTGGGGAGCGCCCGTATTGTTTGTCAAAAAGAAGGACGGCTCAATGCGTCTTTGTATCGATTACCGAGAGCTGAACAAGGCCACCGTCCGGAACAAATATCCATTGTCCCGCATAGACGGCTCAATGCGTCTCTGTATGCACCTATAATATAAAATTAGAACTCTAATTAATTAAATGAAGAACACAAAAAATAATGTCAAAAATAAAACAAAAGTGACATTCCTTTTCAACAGTACTCAATTCCTCTCATAACCAGATGAACTTGTGGTTAAGGAGAGGATTCTAACTTCCATCTTCGTCAAGTTTGGTGCATTGCCACTATAATTACTCCACCACCCAGCTAGCATTCATTATCATAGAAAGCACGTAAATAACTATTACTCAATGAAGTAATCAAGTAAATAAGTAATGAACATGGAGTTTAGGAGTCAAAACTTATCTTGATTAAATTCATTCACACCTTTAGTTTGAAAGAAAGTTTCGCTTGTTTTCTACTAAACACCCTACCAAATTCGTATACATGATCAATTCTTCACCATTCATTTTCACTTGAGTGATCAAGTCGTTAGAAAATATTTCTTCACACAATTAAGAATAGCTTCCATACAAGCTGCAATTTCTTCTATCTTCATCCTATTATTTTGCATAGTAGTATGGATTAAGCAAATATCTCACCGATTGCACACTAAAATTAAGCTACCTTTGGATCTTGTCTCGATAACGTCAATTACTGGTTTATAAGTCTTTTCAACTCCACTATAGACTTCCTCCTTGATCTCTTTTTTTTGCCACTTCAAGTTCTTCATACAACCATGGCATAGATCGCCTATCACTTGTCAACAAGGCGAATGACTCTCACCAATGGTCGAAAAATAACCAAGTATGAGTCACGGACTTCCAAAAAGATATGATAACAACGGTGGCATATGCCCACTTTTTCCTTCACACTTTTGGAATGTGAATTTTGGACCCATTCTTCAGAAACAAACATAAGCCTTATTTGTTCATTTTTCTCCACCAAACTTTGCAAAGTAAGGTAGTTAGTAGCTGATATGACGACCGACTAAAAATTATGTACGGGGAGACACACGATTTAACTGAGCCCGTACCTGCTGGAAAAAAGGGAGGTAGTTAGTTACAAATCGTATTACTCCCGATCGTACTATGTCACGCTTCTTTGTCAACTTTCTTATCATACTCAAGGTTGAGTGATGAGAATATATGAAGATGATTAAGGCCCTTACCTTATCTATTGGACTCATGAACATTGGAAGTTTACCTATCACATCAAGCATAAAATTTACCGTATGTGCAAGAAGTCCAAAATATATGACTTTTGGTTGTCATCAAAGTCGTAGCCGTCGTGTTGTTTGAAGCATTATCCATCACAACTTGTACCACCTTTTTTGGCCCTACATCTTCAATGCATTTATCGCCATACTAAAATATATAGTGTAGTATCCCATCCCATTCAATTCAACCGGAGGAATCAAAACGCCAACGACGTTTGGACTTAGCCATGCAACGGCTTGTTTGAAGTCTCACTCGACCGAGGCAACACCTCGCTCAGGTGTGTGGCTTCGATGAACTTGCCTTAGCTTGGCCTTCATACTAATAAAACGAAAGTTTTCAACTGCACAAGTAGGTTTATAATAAGAGAGACGAATCAACATAGCTAAGAGAATAATCCCAAGTTGAGTCAGATTGAGTTAGAATATGGAAAAGTCCCACGGTCGGCTTAGAATTGTGCACGTCGTGCTTTCAAAATGACACTTGGTCGTTCATCCTGTGGCATGGGAGAAGGAAAGTTGGTCTATGTTGCCGCAAAGCTACAAACTTAACATAAGTCATAGGCGTCACACATATAAAGGCTTGATAAAGTATGCATTGTTTTACCATCCGATACTTGGTATAGCAAAGGTCTCCCACAAGTCTCAATGCACGTTTCTATGGTACAAGGCTTGGCATAGCCTTTGCTTGTCCCACGGGTTAAGTTGTTGCACGATTGAGTTAGGCAAAAGTTATGTCGGGCGATCGAAGTCATTGTAACACGATCCTACACTTTCTACGGTTGTTGAAGTCACACAACTCTACGATCTCAAGGCTCGTCATATAAAGTATGACTTGGGCAGTAGTGTCGCATAGAACACAAATTGGTTTAAGGGACGAGCCACAGTTTGTTCAAAGATAAGTTGTCACGGTCTATATCACATAAGAAACATGTTTTGTTCAAGTGATACTGGAAGGCTATCAATTAGTCATTCATGAGTTTGAGTCGATAAGAGTATGGGACCACTGAAAATATGTCAGGACTGTAGGCCAGTCGTAGAGAAAAATATGTCGGAACTGTAGATCAGTCACCGAGGCAACCCTGGTTTTGGCTCTACAAAATAAGTATGAAAAGTAAAGAAGCTAAAGCAAAGAAAAATAAGTTGTGACGGTTAGTCCATGCATTTACGTTGAGTCTAAAAGTTTTCATAGGTGCATGGTCATGGACAACTTGTACACAAGGTTTTGCGCCCTCGATTCGGTAGCCTGGGGCTACATGACCGTATTGACCTAGGAGGGAAGCAAGGTAGTTAGGCAAGAACACGCCGCGGTGATTCGAGCACTTTAGTAGGGCTAGCTACCCTTGGCTGGAAGTGTTTCGTCTGCACCACCTACATGTCCAAGATGGCTTGAATTGACAGTGACCTTTCATATAGATAAGTTGACGTGCTGAGCGACAATCCACATGCACGGTGTCGGTCGAATCAAAGAAAGTACAAGCACGATACGAGTAGTGTCAAGAAGGTGTGCACGGTTGCAACACCAGTATACGTCTAAGATTTGGCTATAGCAAGGACACGTGCTTCGGTACGAAAAGTGGCATCGAGTATTAAGTCGTTGGCACCGAGTTGCATAAGTTGGAATTTGAGTCGTTGCAAGTTAAGTCAAGAAGGGCCATAAGGCAAGTTTGGTTAAGTCATGCTAAGTTGTGAGGTACGGCCTCGACGTTGAAGCATGAACCGAGTTTATGGCATGATCAGGTTATTGCATCTCGAAGTATGGCTAGAAAGGCAAGCACGAGTCGGCACATTGATGTCGTTGGCACGAGAATTGTCTAGAGGCAAAAGAAGAATTAAGTTATCAGTGTGATGGCATGGTGATGGTCTAGAGACTCAAAATAGGCCAGGCATCTATGTCCTAAAACTGATCCTAAGACAAGATTAGAAAGACAATAAAAAAGGAATGAATATGTTGCACAAACTAAATGAATATTTTGGTTTTATATGGGTGGACGAGGAGCTCACTCCACCAGTACAGTTGATTACTGACACCCACACAGTTCCTATGTGCAGGCACATGTAGAAGATCGTTCGACCCGGAGCTCGCTTGGATGCGTCGAGGCACGAAGTTCCTTGGCATTTCGAGGCGTGCGATCGTACGGAGTTAGAACTTATACGGGATATAATGTATGAACATCGCCTATCTGAAGCATCCACTGGCTCTTCAAATTGTATTGAGAGATGAGAGAGAGCTGAGTGATTATAATCAGAGAGAAAAGTGAGCTTGAGTGATTGTAATCTTGGCTTCGCACCGTTGTAATTTTATTTCAAGTATCAATAAAAGACTCTCATTTTGTTTCAATACTTTTGTTGCCTTTTTCATTCAATGCTTCTGCATGGGACTTATGTGCGACGGCCCCGTTGCCAAGCTGTTGTAATCGGCCGTTATAAAAACCGTCTTACGTGACCGCGACCTAGGCTCACGCGGCATCACGCCTTAGCGTGGACGATCGGTCCTATGAGACCAGGGCATGACATAATGGTATCAGAGCACGGCTTTACGTCCTTGGACTTCCGATTGAATTCTTTAACTCTGATGGCTTCGTGCTAAATATCGTTTCCGTAAATCAATATCGTTGGTGCGCTCTCTCTAAATGTTCGGCGGAATGTCCATACAATAAGTCTATGTAATTTATAAATCGTATGAGAATATTTTTTGATAAAAACAAAATATGGTTCGAGTAAAGCACGGTTGGCTAATACGGGCTGGACATATACACCAAAATTTGTGTCGATGTTGGCAAAGATGAGTGCGGGATTCAAATTGTGTCAGACAAGAATAAGTTAGATACGATTCATAAAAATGTCGGGTAGTTGCGATAGAGGTGCTATCGAACGATGAAACATGCTTGGAAATTGAGGAGTGGTTCGTACGGAGATTCGAAGTAATCGATTGTGATTCAAAAATTGTTTTGAGGATTTATCGAGTGACTTCATCCCTGAGTGGTGTATGGGATAGCCTTAGGGATGTCGATTGACTGAGTATCGGGGTACCAATGAGTCTATTAGCAAGCATAATGCTAAACGCAAAGTCTTAGAAAGAGTGTTTCAAAGTTAGTCGTGACTTGATAGCTAGTATGAGTTTGATTCGAACGAACAAGGAAAATGACGCGCACGGGATTGGGATTGCGTAAGTATGAAATGTGAAAATGATTGAGTAGAAAAATTGAATTAAATTTTTTTTTAAGGTGTAACAAACAAATGACTCAGTCGAAAAATTGATATGAATCGTATACGAAAAGATAGCACGATTGAAGGATAGCGTGCATGGAAATGTTGATTTGAAGAGTCAAAATGACTCTAAGGATTTGGATAAAATTTGCTTGATGATTTGAGTAAGCGTAGGATGAGGCGATTTGATATAGATATTGCTTGATGACTTATGGATTTGAACAAATTGATCATGTAACTAGTTCGATGGATAATGATCGAACTGATCTTAAATGTCGAAAAAGTTATGGTATATCCAGTTCGGATGATAGCATCAATTGTATGACTCGAAGTTCATTGCAGATAAAGATTATCTGATTATGTATATCATCGATGGTATGAGGCATATCAAAGATCAATCTGCGATAACTCGAGGGTACTCTGATTCGAGGAATGATGATCATATGAAATGTTATTGTTCAAATGGATGCTATATTTAGGGTTTTGATATAAATAAATGTTTGGATGAGAAGAAATTGTCTTGATTGTTCGATGATAACCACAACTTCGATGTTTTTGTCTAGTGCAAGCATAACTCTAGCCTCGCACATGTGTCACATCGGATTTGGGCGATCATTCCATAAAAATGCTGACATGGTGATTTATGTCCAGCGTGGATGATTGAACTTGCAGGAGATCATGGCGTGGCAATTGGATTACTTCGACTTGTGGTTTGATGCGAAGGTAAATTCGAGGATGGTTCAGACTTGTGATTGATGACTAAGTAAGTTTAAGGATTGAGTAGATCTAATCTGCATATCGAGAATGAATTAGTCTAGACTCAAAGCAAGAGTTACGCCCCGATGAGGACGATTATCCTGCGGGAGTGTTAGCATGATAATTTCATGTCCAGCATGGGTAATCGGACTTGTAGGAGATTGGGGCGTGATATGTTGCTATGCTAGACGACCTCGTAATCGAATACGCAAATTGTATTGAACGACCTAGGGAATATGGTATAAGAATTATTTCGTGGTATACTTGAGTTGGATAGGTGGATTATATCGAACATGTTTGTAGAGATAGATTACACGAACTATTAGTTTAGACGTACGATATGTATATGCCCTGAAATTGGTTGAACATGTGAACTTACCGTAGGATGGCTTTGCTGAATGACTCAGATCCCTGGGATTGAACTAAGTGTTACGAATGTGAATAGGAGGAATCTATGCTTGAAGTTTCAAAATCGCAATGATGCGAGCTTGGGTAGAAATCCTCGTATTATTAACTTTGGTTTGACCTTAGGATTGGGGTCAATGTTGATATTATTGTTTGGGAATGGTGATTCTAATACTGACGTTGACTTTTGTGAGTCCCTGTTTTTCAAAATTTATTTAATTAGTGTTAATTAATTTTAAATGTCATTTTTAGTCTTAAATTAGGTTATTAGAATTTTTAGGAATTTTCTAGAATTTTTTAAATGAATTTTAAATGAGTTTTAAATACAAAAATATCAATTTGCAATTTTCTAAAATGATTTAAAGTAGTTTTGCAATTAACCGAAATGTTTTAATACCATTTTATAATTTTCCAAATTGTTTAGAAGTCATTTTGTAATTAGTTAATTATTTTTAATATGTAATGCAAATTGCTATTTGCATTCAGTAGCATTAGGGACCAGTTCGTAATTTCCTAAAAATCTAAGGACCCTAATGTAATTCCTAACCCTACCCACCCCCGACGACTGCCCGACGACCGTCGACCGACCTGCCCCCGCTATTTTCGGCCGCCCAACCGACCTAGGACCGACTCTGACCCCCTATAAAGACCCCCCTCACTCTCCTCAGTCGACCACCACCACTACGACACAACCACCGCCGACCACCGCCCTATTTTTTCCCAGAACCCATCACCGGAACCCTACCTCCGACTAACTCCCCAAATCCACCTCACCGACGATCGTCACCGCCCCCAACCACCCTCAACTGACTTGCCGCGCTGAGGCGAGTCGATCGCCGCCCGAGCGCCACCGCCCCGACTCTTCCTCCGCCGTCCACGACCTTCGAAACCCTCGCAATCGCCGGACACGTAAGTTGCAGCACTGAATCGTGTCGTACGTGTCTCGAATTCACGTATGTGGTTCGCCTGGACACAGGGACCCTAGTCCAGTGCTTGGACACGCGAATAGATACTCGTACGTGTCGTGCATAGCACGGACATGTAGACTCTGTGTCCCAAACTGTCAGGACACAGAGTTGATTTTTCGAATTTACTGTTATAATTACTTAAACCTAAATAAATAAAATAGAAACCTATCCCCTAACACAAGCTTCGGGCTGACCCCCTGGCCAGCCTGACCCGACTCAGAAACCAGACCCATAGGGCCGAGTTCGAGCCCCCCTATGTGCTGTTGTTTCTTTTTCTTTTCCTTTTTCTTTTCCTTTTTGTTTTATTATTTATATATATATATGTATACATGTATTTGTATATATATATATGTATTATTATATATACTATATTATATATATATATATATATATATATATATATATATATATATATATATATATATATATATATATATATACTTTATATTTAGTACTTTATTGTATTATGTATGTGTATATATATATATATATATGTATTTATGTACATATATGTATATATGTTCATGTGTATATATATATTATTATATATATACTATTATATATACGTATACAATATTTGTATATATATATATATTATAGTTAAGTATTTTCTTATATATATATATATATATATATATATATATATATATATATATATATATATATATATATATATATATGTATATGTATTTTTAACATATGTATGTATATATCTATTATGTAAATATCTATATATTTATATGTATATATAAATATTGTAGATATACATTTTATATATGTATTTCACTCTATCTAGTGTAAATTATTATGTAAATATACTTGTCATATTTTTATAACTACTATGTATAATTTTACCTTATTAAAATATTAATATTTATTATTTATTTTTACCTCTTTGTATTTTTGTGTATTTTAATTACTGCAACCATTTGGTGTCCAAGCCTAGCATGAGTTTTTGGGCCCAAATGTGTTTTCACACATTCAAGACCTGTACAAGTCATATTGGACTTGATTCATGGCCTTGGGTCCTGTATTTGAACTTTGGTTCAAACTATGTATATGGACAAAATACGCAGATAATTAATTATTTAATTTCAATAGTGTACAATGCTGTTTTTGAATTTCTAAAAATATTTTAATTGCTGTTAAAATTTTGGAAAAATAGTATTTAAATACTATGTTAATTTAGCTAATTTAGTATAATTTTTACAGTATTTAATTTGCAGTTTTGCCACTATTTTGGCATATGAAACCAGAACTCATTTTCTGTGTACTTAGGAAAACTGATTTTTATAAAATACTTGTACTGGTTAATAAATTCCAGAAAAATTATAATAAATTTCTATAATTAACAAGAATCATATTGGTACTTTATTTTATGTAAAATTAAGCTTTTTGTCTATCTCAAAAATTGTTGAAACACAATGTTCATTTGATTTATTTATTGAATAGTTACGACTTGTAACTTTTTGTGTTATTTTGAGTTATAGCCGTATTAAAACTCACCCCTCACTAGTTTAAAGACCCTAGAAAGTTAGTTAAAGTAGTGTGTCATCCCACGTTGGTCTCCTACGCTAAAGTTATCATTTTGGCTAGGTGTCCAGTCACAAGCCGTGTTGCACCAATTAATGTCCTAGTATTTTAGCTTAGTGTAAAAACTAAGTTTATGTATTTATTTCTACAGTGACGAGTTACTAGACATCTATAGCACTTTTATCGCAGCTTGTTTTGCTAGAGGCAAGTACTTTCTACAAATTTTACATACTGCTATAACAATAAACTGTGATTTACCAACCATGTTAAATGCTGATCCTTGGGATAGCAAGTTAGAACTTTACATGTTGTATTACTTTCAGTCTCTACCATGTTTAGACAGTATCTCATATCTCTCACATGTTTAAATAACGGGTTAAGGGGAAACTGTTAGTAGTGTACGTGAACATGACCCCCTTCTCCGTATGTATTTACCGCGCTCGGTGACATTCTATATGTGACCTTGTCGTATGTTCTGATCTCACGTTTGTGTATGGATATACACCGATGCCGTTCGTGCATGTATGTACATACCAGAAAACTTGATATGTGCCGATGTACATCCTATTCACCTATTGACCGATTCACGTACATGCTACGGTTTTAAACTTTTAAACTATATGTTGTCATTTCTAAAAATAACCAATTAAACCATGATATGCCATAATTCCAGTTTATTACATTCATGTTCATGCTTCGTATATTTAGTTTGCTAGAATCAGTACTTCTTCCGTCCTGACAGGATAACGTTGTAGGTACCCTTACTGAGGAGGAGTTACTCTGTGACTCATATTATGGAGATACTGTCGAGGACCCGGCTTTGCTATACGAGGATGTTCCTGCGGAGAAACTCGTCTAGTTTGCATAGTTGCTTGGGATATTTAGTGTAGTCATTTATTAGACTACGTATTTTGTAACTGGACATGTATCCAGTTTTATATTTCAGACTTGTACTTATTTCTATATGAGACGACTTTTGTGTTTGGAGCATTTATGACTTTTATTCACTTATATAACTGTTAGCACATTTAGTCTTATCTTGTTATTTCTAGAACAGCTTACTGCATTTTATCTCAAGCGCAGGCTGGACATGACTCAGCCCGGCCCAACAATTTGGGTAACGGGTCGTGACATGTTTTTAGTGGTGGCCCATGCAGGTCCTGACTTAAATTGTTTGGTTACGTTATTGTACCAAGCATGCCTGCAATTAGGAACTTAAGGTAATTAGACAACATTAGGAATGACGCTTAGAACACCTAGAGGAATGCTAGGATTGTAACATAGGAAATACATCACATGCTTGCTATTATAAATAGATTATCTTGTCTATGATTGTTTTAAAGAGACCTTATAAGTCCTTTTTATTGTAATTAGATGGTGCTTACTCGTTCATCCCAGTATGTTACACCTGAGAATAGTGCACTCCATATCCAGTCAACTGACCAGTTGACTGATACACCTCCACCTCCACCTACCACATTCCCCCACTCCATAAATCTACCAACCCAGATGCCTCCACCACCTTCCACATCATATGCCCAGCAGGACCCAATACTTCCACCACCCCCTATCACTATACCTACCCAGGCTTCCGTCACACTCGACGGGAACTAACTGCTCACGCTGATCCAGGGGTTCCTAACAACCCATCAGGAGCAGACTACCCTACTCCGCCAGAGCATAGAGCATTCTGAGGAACGTACCGTGGTCCCACCACCTGTAGAGCCACGGCAGAGAGCGGGGACGATCAAGGACTTCATGGGTCTGAACCCCAAGGAGTTCTCAGGGACTGAGGGCATAGTAGTAGCAGATGACTGGCTAGACTTGGTGGAGAGGAAGCTCCTTGGAGTTAGGATGCCGGATGACCTCCAGGTCGAGGCAACGGGATTTCTGCTGATAGACTTGGCAGGAGTTTGGTTCCGGAATGAGCCGTTGTTTGTGAGAGGGAGAGCCACTTGGGATCAGTTCAAGACCCAGTTCAAGAAGAAATTCTTCTCGACCACTGCTAGAGTAGCCATGGGGCTACGATTCCAGAACATCCAGCAGGGGAACCGTTCTGTTGATGAGTATACGGCAGAGTTTAGTCGCCTGAGCCGTTTCGCTCCTAGTCTGGTTGCAGATCCAGAGGAGATGACCCGTAGGTTTTGCCATGGTCTAGTTCCAGACATTGGCATCCTTATAGTGGCGAACGGTACGACTGACTACTACCAGAGCCTAGAGTTGGCCCGGAGCATTGAGAAGCGTCTTCTGTCTAGCAAGAGGCCAGCTTCTGTACACTATGAGGGACCGTCCAAGCGTCAGGCTTTCCAGCAGAGAGCACCGACGCCGTACCAGCAGACATACCGTCCCCCTACATCACATCATCAGACCCCGCCAGTTAGAGCCCCGGGACCCCGACAGCAGCCGAAGGGAACTTTTTGTGTATACTGTAAGAGGCCAGGCCACGACTCTCTCGTTTGTAGGAAGAGGTTGGGTCAGTGTTTGGCTTGTGGGTCTCCCACCCATCAGCTTCGAGAGTGCCCAGTAGCGAAGACTAGAGGGCCGCTTCTGACTCAACAGCAGAGGTTTGGGCAGCATCTGCAGCAGCAGAAGGGACCTCAGGGGAAGACTTATAGCCTAGCCCTTGAGCCGGAGCCGGAGCAGGTTTCGGAGCCAGACTACTTACCTGACGTCATCACAGGTCATGTTTATTTGCATACCTTTCTAGCTCTATGCTTGTTTGATTCTGGTGCATCTCATAGCTTCCTGTCATTAGAGTTTATGCATGAACACCACTTAGTATCTACACCTACTGCGAAGATTAGTAGAGTGATGACGGGAGGAGGACCAGTGCCTATTAGAGCTATCTATAGATGCTCTATTACTATAGCCGGGAGAGAGTTTGAGGGGCGATTCTTTGTGATGCCACTCCCCGGTTATGATATCATATTGGGGATGGACTGGCTTAGCTATGCCCATTCATCTATAGATTGTCATGAGGGTAGTATTTTGTTCAGTCCTCCAGGCACAGCACCATTCAGTGTTAGGAGGACAGGGCCGGAGATCAGCCTAGAGCTGGACTGTTGTGCGACAGTTGGGGACGTAGCACCGCCACACCCTATCATTAGGGAGTTTATGGATGTATTCCCAGAGGATCTTCCGGGACTTCCGTCTGACAGAGATGTGGAGTTCACTATAGATTTAGTGCCGGGCTCATCACCAGTATCCCGGGCTTGCTATAGAGTGAATCCCAAGGAGGCCGTAGAGATGAAAGAGCAGATTGATGACCTATTGAAAAAGGGTTTCTGTCACGCCCCAGAACCAGAATACTGGAGAGCGGGGGCGAACATAGCCAGCTACGTATATTAAAATGAAGTCCATCTTGCTATACGGTCACGGCTGTCTAGATATGAGGGTTTACTACAAGCCAACAGTCTCTTAAGGTCAAGCCTACTGTCTCAATCTCAAGCAAATAATATAATTACAAGATGTTTGACCACCAAATATACAATAAAAGGCATCCCAAGTATTACATATCAGCTGATCATGAAGCTAGTCGTACAAAATGCTAGGACTAGCAAGAGTTAAGTCATACATGATCAACCCTAGGATTTGTTAATCATGTTTACAACCCGTAGGCAGACAGTAAGTAAAAGTGCATCGAGCTAACAGGTGTTCGTCGGCTAAACGTCTCAAAAGAATAATTTTACAATAGAGTGAGCGAAACAAAATAGAAAACCCACTCGTAGCCCGGGTTCCTTCTAGTCGCCACCATCGGGCTGGAGGTTCGGTAGATCCTCGGGTGCTGCTCTGAAATCTGGCCACACAAAACCAGCTGGGTCAAACCCCAGAAAGAGCAAGTGCCACAAAGGAGGCCACGAAATAAGAACAAAATCCAGCATATCAGAAAATAAGAAAATGAAAAAAAATTACAAGTAATAAAAGCACATCAGGACAATAAACGACTAGGGACGTGGAACCATTCTGGGAGCCAGGTTACAACCCGTAAACCAAATAAGGACCGGGGTTGTAACCCTTTGCCTGAATACCTCCTTGTCTCTACCCAATTATTGTTACAGCAAGTAAAACAATCATGTTCGGGAGTACCAGGGTACAGGGACTAGACAAGACTTAGACAAGGCTAGACAGCATCCATTCAGAAGCGGCCAAGCAATTACTACGACTTACTACTTTAACTAACTAGGGTTATCACAAGCCTAATTACTAACAAGATGCAATGAGAATTTTCCATTCCCAAGCCCTGCAGACCATCCAGTTATCCTTTCGCGGGTTGAGAGTATGGTTGGGTACATCGCCCCGAAGACGATATACCCTTAGGTGACTTAGAGGTACAATACATGACAGTGCGCTGGAAATGTGCTCTATTCGTCGGCAAGCTACAAGTCCAATTAAGAGCGCCCAGATAACAAGATTGTCTGTGACTGGAAATTCTCCATGAACTATAGTTTGATCTAGTCATTATCCTAATCCATATTCAGTGTGAATCCCTGACCGTGGGAACCAGGGAGTCACGTCCTAGACATGATGCAAGATAAGACAAGTGGATTGCACAAGCAAGCAAGCAGGAACACCCACGGTGTCAAGGTTGATTATACAAGTCAAGTTAGCCATCGCAACGGCATCAAGTCAAGTCAAGTTACAAGTCGAGTTACAAGTTACAAGTCAAGAGTGCGTCGCCACGGGCCACTATCAAGTTATCAGGTTACAAGTCAAGAGTGCACCCCATCGGGTCACTATCAAGAAGATCAGAAAGTACCAGGATCGTAAATCACAGAAAACCACGAAAGCCGTACTAGTCATAGCAATTACTGAAAATCGTGCCAGGTCGTGTTGGGGTCAAGGTAGTCGTGCTGTGTGGAACAAGATCTCAAAACCTAATCCACAAAAGAGAAGCCCAGCTTAAAGAAATAAAACCAAAACTCCAAGAGCCAATGGGTTGCGCAATAGGGTCAGGGGGTTGGATTGCGCAGGTAGTCAGCTGTGCAGGGTGCCAAGTGCGCAGGGGCACAGGGCTCAGGGTTGGGTGGCATATAGGACCAAGTGTGCAGGAGGCCAACTGCGCAGGGATGAACTGCGCAGAGGGTCAAGTGCGCAGAGGCCAACTGCGCAGGGATGAACTGCGCAGGGGGTCAAGTGCGCAGAGGCCAACTGCGCAGGGATGAACTGTGCAGGGGGTCAAGTGCGCAGAGGCCAACTGCGTAGGGGGTCAAGTGCACAGAGGCCAACTGCGCAGGGATGAACTGCGCAGGGGGTCAAGTGCGCAGAGTACAGGTTGCACAGAATCAGATGGCGCAGCGGCCAATGGCGCAGGGGGGCGCGCGCAATCGGGCAGCGGCCAGGGCTGCGCGGTCAGCGACCAGCGCTAAAGAGCACGGCGCGGGGGAAGGTTGCACGGTTCAGCACTGCGCTAAAGAGCGCAGGCTGGAGTCTTCTTCTCCAGGCCGAGAGCAAGTCCAAGAACACTAAAAACTTCCAATCTTCATATCTTGGTCAAATCAAAGCCAAATCTAGATTTTCAAAGGTCTAACTTGGGTAAAATTGAATTCTCTTCCACATGGAAGCATCAAAACAAGCAAAAATCAAAGTTTACTAGATCAAAACTAAGAATTTCCGAAAATAGTTAAAATCTAGATCTAGAAAAATGGAAGCTCCAAATCCAAAAATGTCAAGTTCTAATGTTGATCTCCATGTCCTAATCTAGCTATTGGACAAATAAAATATGGTACTTATTTAATGGCAAGGTGCACTTGCCTATAGAGGTTGGTGGAGGATGGAGGAAGAAGAAGATGGAGAAGTAAATGGAAATTATGGAGGAGAGAGAAAGTAGGTGGAGTTTTAATGAGGGTGGTTGTGGTGTGTTGAGGGTGGAGCATAGGCTAAGGTGTTCCAATGCATATTAAATCAAACCAAACCAATTCTCCTCCACAAAATAAAACCAAGGCATGTCAAAACCCGTTTTTACGAGAAAACCAAAATCTGCAAGTCGAGCCAAAAATACAATTACAGGCCAGAATCTGAGAAAATAAAATACAGATCCAGGATACATACAAGCTTAACCAAAATATATGTTCTGAGATATGGGTGTTACAGTTTCATTCGATCTAGTGCTTCTCCATGGGGAGCGCCAGTGCTCTTTGTGCCTAAGAAGGATGGTACAGTCCGGTTGTGTTGTAACACCCAATTTTCTAAAGAGGGTAATTTTGAAATTTTGTAATTATAATTATTAGTTAATGATATTTATTTTATATTATGATTTTTAGTGATTTTTAATTATTTTTAAACTATTTAAATTTATGACTTGTGATTTTTGGTGTTTTGCTAGTGAACAGTAGAGACTGTCTACCCTAGAGCCTAGCCATGTAATTAGGGTATTTTTGACATTTTTAGGGTTATTTAGATTTATTATAATTTATTTGAATTTATGGGAATTTTTAGAAATTATTTTGGAATTGTTTGAATGAGGGTTGACTAGGTTGACTTTGACTAGCATGACCTTGGTGGGCTAACCTAGAAGCTAACCCTAGTTGTGTTTGGACTTGGTTAGGTCATGTAACCCTAGTTAGACTAGAGTTGACCCATGGTATGGTTATTTGACTTAAGTTAGATTTAAGTCATAAGCCATGACTTGTGATTAAAACTTAAATCAATAACTAGCCTCAAAGCCCATAGGGCCACACCATGTAGCCAAACCCTAACCCTAATCAGCCCATGGCAGCCAAATTAGGGTTTCCCACCCTATTTAATGGCTCTTCCATTTGTTCTTGCCTCTTTTATTAATTCCTCCAAGTTTTTGAAGAAAGAGGTAAGAGCCATCTTTCCCAATCCATAACTTTCCCATTTTAACTCCTTTTTGGCTCAAACCACTTGCATTAGATTCTAATTGTCTTCCTCTTGCTATTCATGGAGAGTATTCTCAGGCATGGGGCAATTTGGAGAGTTTGGCTAACAAGAAGAAACCCCCCTTTTGAAGCTTTTTATTGGAATTTCAACATATAGGTAAATCCCTATTCCCTCTACCAAATTTTGATTTCCTTGTATAGATAGGAAGTCCTAGGTGTCCTCTCTCTGTACGAATAGGTTTTGCTCGGTTTCGTGCCCTTTACGTGTCCGTATCGGACACGTATCATGACACGTGTGCATGTGTTTGATGAAATGTCACTTAGGAATTTATTTTCGAATTTTAAAAATGTAATTACATGAATTGGTAGATCTAAGGATGTACATTAATTGTTGTGAAGGATGTTAGGTATTTTAGTGTCATTTTGTGTCACTTTTTGGTGTTGGACACGCGTGCACGACACGAGTGCACTGTCCTGCTACTCGGGCACGATATCTCACTGTATAGGACACGTCGGGACACAAAATTTTGTGGGAATAATGGGGCAATCACTGACACAATGCTCCCAAAATTTGGGAACATCTCGTGGACTGTGCACGGAGATATCGACGTTGCACTGGCCGCACTGGCCGCGCACACGCACTGTGCACGCGTGAGATTGGTCACTGATACGCATGTTTTGACACGACACGGGGACACTTTGGCACAATTCAGGCTGGTTGACACGTACCCCTATTCCAGGCGAGTGTCTGGACACGAACACGTGTCGTGTCGTGTGTCGCGTGTGGGATGCACGTGCACGCGTGCACGACGATTATTCGTGCACTGTCTCGTGTCTGTGTACACGTGTAGTTTGCACACGATTCGTGTCCAATTCCTGGACACGAGGACACTCTCATGCACCCTCACATGCTTGACATCAATTACCAACCATTGGGTTGGCATTTGATGTGTTTTTGAATTCAAAAATTCGAATTCCCCTTATATTCTGTCAATTGACTGATACCAAATGTGTTGAGTCCAATTTTCTGATTTTAATTTGTTCTAACTGTTTTAGATGCTGGAATTAGTTCACATACATGTGTGTTGAATGATGAACATGTTAATTTTGATTGTGTGGATGCAATGGGCTATTGGAATTGATATTTGATATACTAACTACTAAGAGTTTACTGAACTGTCAATGGTTCTTCCAAAAATCTGAGACTTAGCTCCTATTTAACTCACACTCTCCACACACACCTATGGTTCACAGTTTCCTGCATTTTCCCCTACTGACACACACACACACATGTATACCTATCATTGTTGGCACATACACACTCTCATATATGCTACACACTAAAAAACTGAAATGGGGATAGGGGGTTTGCTGTTTAACAGTGAATTGGAATTTAGCTTTGGATTCATGATTGAGTATTGTAATGGCTTAATCCTTTAACTGAGATTGATGAATCGGGTTCATAGGAAACTCTGAAATTCTGATACTGAATGTCTCCTTTTTTTGAGTTTAAATTCGATTTGTTTGTGAATTTTACTGTTTCTCCATGATTTAATTTCCATATTACTCCCTGAACTTTGTGTAGGCATTGTTAGATTAGTTGTTATTGAATAAATGTGATTTCAATATTGTTTGGGGCCCATGCAATGTGTTGACTGAATACTCATCCATGCTCTTTAAATCCTGAACTTTTCCTTCCATTTTAAAACTGAAAATTCATGTGTTGAGTTGAGTTTTGATTCTTGATTGAGGGGTTAACTTGGATGAAATGCATGTTGGTTAGCTAAGGAGTAATAAATGAGTCTTATCTGAGTTTTGTTGTTCAAAAACTGAAGGTTAGGTTTGATTTAACTGATACTCCATTTTGGTGGTTTTGTGACTGAATTTTGTTGAAGAGTATTATGAATTGATTGATTCTCGAATATAATTCCTGAGATTTTAGCAGTAGTTAAACCTAGGATTGGTTGATAATTGAGAGTTCATTTTCTTGTTGAAGGTTCATTTATGTTAGCCTTATGATGATTGAGTTCAAGGGTTAAATAACTGGGATAGATTTCATTAAAACTGAGATGCTAAATTCACTCTTTTTCCTGCACCTTAACCATGTCACATTAGGTCCTGCCCTTCACTCACTGTTCCTGTTTTCAGGATAATATACTCTACACTGTTTTGTTTCCTATTCCTATTGCCCATACACAAATGTTAGCAACTGATTTTCCACACATTGTTTCCTGTTCCCAGGTTATACATTGCCATGCCACTATTCCTATTGGCACACACAAGTATCAATGTACAAACTAATTTTTCCCTTGACACTTTCACACACACATGTAATGGACACCCTATCCTAATTATTCCCTGTACACTACACCCTCTATAATACTTCTGTCATCTATTTCCTGGGAACTAAGTCACACTGCTATATGCATATAACCGAGAATGTAAAACTGAGATGTTAATTCTTGGATTCCTGAGATAGGTAGGCTAATTTAGGTCATGATTCAACTGTGTTATGTAACCTGGAAATGAGTGGCAACTTCATATTGAATTGTTTTGTACAAACCTTCCCTTAGCCTATACACACATTCCTATCTAACATACACACACATGTATTCACTGTCACACACTCACATATGCCTAGTTCCCCTCTCTATCTCCATGTGTATATATATGTATATATATATCTAATGTCTAATACAGTGTATGTAAATGGTGATTAATAAAAATATGAATGTGTAGGGTGATAATAATGTGTGGAATAGATAGTACAATAGCCTATGTGTAATGTAATATATTGTAGCCTATATATATATATATATATATATATATATGTGTATGATAACTATATTAATATGATAACTATATTAACTTAGTATAATATATGTATATAATGTGTGGAAGCAATGTATTTACCAATATAGATTGTATTGGCTTATGTAGATTCCTATATTATAGCTTATTATATGTGGCATATATATATACACATGTGATTTGTGTGTTGTTAGACTTGTAAAGCTTGTGATGTGATGTGTGCTGCTAGAATAGGCTGGTTAGGCTTAGCGAGACTTGTTGGTTTAGGTTGACCTAGCTTTGACTAGTATAATTGACTGGAGTTGACCAAGGTTGACTTTAGTCTAGTTTGACCTAGACAGCATGCAGATGCATAGTAGATTACATTTATCATTCCTTGTATATATCTTGACTTGTGTTGCTCTAACTAGGAGTCAGGAATCTCATCTCGGACAGTACATTTACTTCAGTCATTCAGATACGAGGCGAGTACATTCTCTGATCATTTCATATCCTGCTTAGAATTATTTCCTACATTAAATTACTTTACTTGATACTGTCACGTTGGTCACACGGATTAGTACTATATGGATCCCTTCTTGAGATGTTATCCCTTCAGGGAGCATCGGGTACTCTATGTTCTGTGCGTTTCACTTACATGGCGTATCATATGCTTCTTTGGTTCTTTGATCACTTGTGACATATACCCATATGATCACAGAGTCTTCTCTGAATCCTTATCCCATTTATTGGGTCTATCAGAATCCCCATTTATGGGACTATTATGTACCACCCTTTAGGGACTTATCACCCTTTGGGGGCTTATCACCCTTCGGGGGCTTATCATCCTTTGGGGGCATATCACCCTTTGGAGGCTTACCACCCTTCGGGGGCTGTTACATAGAATTATAACATAACCTGGTTGGATCCTTGTGTATTAATTGGGGGTACGAGGGAGTATAAATGGCCATGTAAACAATTCCAAAGTAGAATAGCCATGTACGCCTCTTTAGTATAGCCATGTACAATCAAGCTGTTCACATGTCGACTTTGTACTCTAAATCACTAGTCACTGGTAGCTCTTTACTTATAGTAGATATTTCTATTACAGTTCTCTCTCTGTTTACATACTGCATTTCCTTCAGTATCTATATCTTACTTTACTGCATGATTATATTTTCTAACCTGCTATGAACTGTTGAGATGTATTGTGCTCGCTCCCATCCTGACTGGACCTGTTGAAAATTTTACAGAGGATGATGAGGAACCCTGCACCCCTTACTTTGGAGCTTGCCTAGTTGACACTCGCGACCTGAACCCCTGGGGAGGTTCAGGCAGCTGCTGAGGATGACACCTTTGCTTAGTGTAGATAGCTTAGACTATTTCTTTCCATGTTTTAGCTGTTGTCTTTATTTTCTGAGTTGTATATTCTAGATGTTGAGACTGGTAGATGATAAGACTTGTATTTCATTTCTGTTATACCTCAGTTGAGGATTCTCTTATCTATTTTATCGTGCCATATTCTATCTCTAGATTGTGATTGAGTTGTACCTCTGTGTTGGTCTCCTTATGGAGAGTATTCATATTATATTAGTTAGAGTTCATGACCTAGAACAGCGTTCTACCGCCGACACTGCGGCGTAGGCTGGATGCTGTTACGTTCTCGTACCCTCACAGTGGGTGCGGGTCGTGACACGTTTTTAGTGGTGGCCCATGCAGGTCAAGTTTGTGTAGTAGTATTCGAACTAGAGTACCACTACAGCCTGCAGTAGGATTAGGATTATTTTTGAGGTACTCAATCACATTAGGAAAAACTCTTAACTGGATTCCTGCCATCTAAATTCTTGTTGAAGATTGCTTCCTTGAATAACTGTCCTCCTTTGAATTACCATTTCTATCTCAGCATTGATTCCCTTGTTTGATCTGTCTTTAGGATGGTGATCGAGACACGATCGCATCGCTCTGGCTCAGCAGACGCTGGTGAGAGGCCTACCACCCCTCACCCGATTGTATACGCTGGGACCATAGCACCCCCTATTTCTGCTCATATAGGAGCTTTTGCAGCTTTTGGGAGTGCACCTCCACCTGTCCGGAGGTCTTCCCCCGTTATTCTAGATATGACTCAGCAGCAGTTACCTTCAGGGATAGTAGATGCGGCTCAGATGTTTACCCTCTTCTAGCGATTCATGGAGTTTCAGCAGCAGATGCTACTTCTACAGTTTCAGCAGCAGTACCAGCAGCCGAGGGTCTACCTTCAGCAGCGGCAGTTTCAGGACCGCGTACCCTTTCAGCAGGCGCATCAGCCGCAGAGGCAGCAGCAGACCCCGGGGCAGCAGCTTGTTATCATTTGCCCTTTTTGCAAGAGACCAGGGCACGATTGGGGCGAATGTCGGAAGAGGCTGGGCAGATATTTGCTTTGTGGAGGATCCGATCATCGTCTGAGAGAGTGTCCCGAGTCATCGGGACAGACAGTTCAGAGAGCAGAAGCTAGGGCCCCGGTAGGCCAGCAGAGGGGATTACCCTTACCGACTCAGCAGCAGTGGTACATACAGCATCAGCAGCAGGCCAGGGGAGGCTAGCAAGGGCGAGCTTTCGCCAGGACAGTCGAGGATGCTCAGGCCGTTGGAGATCTAGTTGCAGGTTCCGTTCTTTTGACTCAAATTCTGCAATTGCCTCTTATAACTGCCTTAAAATTTTGATTCCCTCTGTTTCCTTGATGATTTATCAATTTTGTCCTGTTTTTCTTGTGTTATGTTTGATTTTCTTCTGAGATGAATCATATGGGCTAGGTCACCCAGTTATAGAATCTAGAATCTTTGATAGTCGTGTTAGCTGGCATAGTGAGGACATATAGTCAGATTTAGGACGTATTTCTTGGGTGTGGGAATTTAAGGTTTTTGCTGCCAAGCATGCGGCAATGCAAAAATTTTAAATACCATAATTCTAGAGGTATGTGCCTTAGTCGAGGGCTCTGTGATTATCGTAGCCTTGCTCACTAGCACGACGAAGATTCTGAGTATCATGATTTTGGACAGACGCATATGATTATCTGACGGTATGTTTGAGACTTTGATTGTGGGGTGTTTGACCTAGAAGGACTACTACCATTTTAATTTCGAGGATGAAATTTTTATAAGGTGGGTAGGATTGTAACACCCAGTTTTTCAAAGAGGGTAATTTTGAAATTTTGTAATTATAATTATTAGTTAATGATATTTATTTCATATTATGATTTTTAGTGATTTTTAATTATTTTTAAACTATTTAAATTCATGACTTGTGATTTTTGGTATTTTGCTAGTGAACAGTAGAGACTGCCTATCCTAGAGCCTAGCCATGTGATTAGGGTATTTTTGATATTTTTAGGGTTATTTAGATTTATTATAATTTATTTGAATTTATGGAAATTTTTAGAAATTATTTTGGAATTGTTTGAATGAGGGTTGACTAGGTTGACTTTGACTAGCAATGACCTTGGTAGGCTAACCTAGAAGTTAACCCTAGTAAGTCACACTCCCATATGCATATAATCGAGAATGTAAAACTGAGATGTTAATTCTTGGATTCCTGAGATAGGTAGGCTAATTTAGGTCATGATTCAACTGTGTTATGTAACCTGGAAATGAGTGGCAACTTCATATTGAATTGTTTTGTACAAACCTTCCCTTAGCCTATACACACATTCCTATCTAACACACACACATGTATTTACTGTCACACACTCACATATGCCTAGTTCCCCTCTCTATCTCCATGTGTATATATATGTATATATATATCTAATGTCCAACACAGTGTATGTAAATGGTGATTAATAAAAATGTGAATGTGTAGGGTGATAATAATATGTGGAATAGATAGTACAATAGACTATGTGTAATGTAATATATTTTAGCCTATATATATATGTGTATGATAACTATATTAACTTAGTATAATATATGTATATAATGTGTGGAAGCAATGTATTTACCAATATAGATTGTATTGGCTTATGTAGATTCCTATATTATAGCTTATGTATATGTGGCATATATATACACACATGTGATTTGTGTGTTGTTAGACTTGTAAAGCTTGTGATGTGATGTGTGCTGCTAGAATAGGCTGGTTAGGCTTAGCGAGACTTGTTGGTTTAGGTTGACCTAGCTTTGACTAGTATAATTGACTGGAGTTGACCAAGGTTGACTTTAGTCTAGTTTGACCTAGACAGCATGCAGATGCATAGTAGATTATATTTATCATCCCTTGTATACATCTTGACTTGTGTTGCTCTAACTAGGAGTCAGGTATCTCATCTCGGAGTAAATTTACTTCAGACATTCAAATACGAGGTGAGTACATTCTCTGATCATTTCATATCTTGCTTAGAATTATTTTCTGCATTAAATTACTTTACTTGATACTGTCACGTTGGTCACACGGATTAGTACTATATGGATCCCTTCTTGAGATATTATCCCTTCAGGGAGCATCGGGTACTCTATGTTCTGTGCGTTTTACTTACATGGCGTATCATATGCTTCTTTGGTTCTTTGATCACTTGTGACATATACCCATATGATCACAGAGTCTTCTCTGAATCCTTATCCCATTTATTGGGTCTATCAGAATCCCTATTTATGGGACTACTATGTACCACCCTTCGGGGGCTTATCACCCTTTGGGGGCTTATCACCCTTCGGGGGCTTATTACCCTTTGGGGGCATATCACCCTTTGGGGGCTTACCACCCTTCGGGGGCTGTTACATAGAATCATAACATAACCTGGTTGGATCCTTGTGTATTAATTGGGGGTACGAGGGAGTATAAATAGCCATGTGAACAATTCCAAAGTAGAATAGCCATGTACGCCTCTTTAGTATAGCCATGTACAATCAAGCCGTTCACATGTCGACTTTGTACTCTAAATTACTAGTCACTGGTAGCTCTTTACTTATAGTAGATATTTCTATTACAGTTCTCTCTCTGTTTACATACTGCATTTCCTTCAGTATCTATATCTTACTTTACTGCATGATTATATTTTCTAACCTGCTATGAACTGTTGAGATGTATTGTGCTCGCTCCCGTCCTGACTGGACCTGTTGAAAATTTTACAAAGGATGATGAGGAACCCTACACCCCTTACTTTGGAGCTTACCTAGATGACACTCGCGACCTGGACCCCTGGGGAGGTTCAGGCAGCTGCTGAGGATGATACCCTTGCTTAGTGTAGATAGCTTAGACTATTTTTTTTCCATGTTTTAGCTGTTGTCTTTATTTTCTGAGTTGTATATTCTATATGTTGAGACTGGTAGATGATAAGACTTGTATTTCATTTCTGTTGTACCTCAGTTGAGGATTCTCTTATCTATTTTATCGTGTCATATTCTATCTCTAGATTGTGATTAAGTTGTACCTCTATGTTGGTCTCCTTATGGAGAGTATTCACATTATATTAGTTAGAGTTTATGACCTAGAACAGCGTTCTACCGCCGACACTGCGGCGTAGGCTGGGCGCTGTTACGTTCTCATACCCTCACAGTGGGTGCGGGTCGTGACATGTGTATTGACTACCGGGCCTTGAATGCCATCACCATTAAGAACAAATATCCTCTGTCCAGGATAGATGATTTGTTCGACCAGTTGAGTGGGGTGAAAGTGTTTTCCAGGATAGACTTGAGATCCGGGTACCACCAGGTTAAGGTCAGGGCAGCAGACATCCAGAAGACGGCATTCAATACGAAGTACGGGCAGTACGAGTTTCTGGTGATGCCATTTGGTCTCACAAATGCGACAGCTATCTTTATGAATTTGATGAATAAGACATTCCACCAGTATCTGGATAAGTTCGTCGTAGTGTTTATCGATGACATCCTGATATACTCGAAGACGCCAGAGGAGCATGCAGAGCACTTGCGGATAGTTTTGGGGATTCTGAGGCAGGAGAGATTGTTTGCCAAATTGCCGAAGTGCGAGTTCTTTTTAGACCGAGTGGAGTTTCTCGGCCATGTAGTTACTAGAGATGGAATCTCGGTGGATCCCAGGAAGATTGCTGCAGTTGAGACATGGAAGGCTCCGACGTCAGTTTCAGAGATCAGGAGCTTTCTGGGTTTAGCAGGCTATTATAGAAAGTTCGTCCAGGACTTTGCTAGGATAGCTGAACCCATGACGAAGCTGACGCGGAAAGACGTATAGTATATTTGGTCAGAGGACTGCCAGGCAGCGTTTGAGGAGCTGAAGAGGAGGCTGACGACTGCTCCAGTTCTGACATTACCTTCAGGTTCTGGAGGTTTCACCATATACAGCGATGCTTTTGGGAAGGGGCTAGGATGTGTCCTACAGCAGCATGGGAAAGTGATTGCTTATGCATCTAGGCAATTGCGGATTCATGAGCGGAATTATCCTACCCATGATCTAGAGTTAGCTGCGGTGATCTTTGCACTCAAGTTATGGAAACATTACTTATACGGAGAGCGTGTGGAAATCTTTACTGACCACAAAAGCTTGAAGTATGTGTTCACGCAGAAAGAGCTGAACATGAGACAAAGACAATGGTTGGAGTTGATGAAAGACTTTGACATCGATTTACAGTATCACCCCGGGAAGGCAAATGTGGTGGCGGATGCGCTGAGCAGGCATCCGATGGCATGGTATCTGATGATAGATCGGCAATTGCGGGAAGATCTGGAGAAGCTCGGTATCGAGCTAGTTCGGCCAGGATCAGTGATACAGATGATGGCGCTTGACATCCAGTCAGGTTTGATGGAGCAGATCCGGGAGGCACAGTCTACAGATGAGAGCCTTCGCAGACTTCGAGCCCAAGCTTTAGCTGGATTGCTGGATGACTTCACTATAGCAGAGGATGGATCCTTGAGGCATGGCAGCCGATTGTGCGTGCCGAAGGGAGAGCTGGTAGAGGCAATCTTGCAGGAGGCGCACCGATCGAGATATTCTATTCACCCTGGTGCTAACAAGATGTACCGTGATTTGCGGGAACATCTTTGGTGGCACAGGATGAAGAGGGATGTATCACGTTTTATCTCGAGATGCCTCGTTTGCCAGTAGGTCAAGGCGGAGCGCCAGAGGCCAGCTGGTTTGTTGCAGCCGTTACCCATTCTCGAGTGGAAGTGGGAACATATTATGATGGACTTCGTCTCAGGGCTTCCTCGTTTCCAAGGAGGAAAGGATGCCATTTGGGTCATCGTGGACAGGCTGACGAAGTGTGTGCACTTCATACCCTTCTAGGTGGGGCTTTGCACCGAGAAGTTGGCGGAGCTATACATGTAGCAGATAGTTTGCCTACACGGAGTGCCAGTGAGCATCGTGTCGGACAGAGACAACAGATTCACGTCCCACTACTGGAGGAGCTTGGAGGAGGAGTTGGACAGTAGGCTCAAGTTCAGTACGGCATACCACCCGCAGACAGATGGACAGTCTGAGAGGACGATACAGACACTGGAGGATATGCTGAGGACCTGCGTGCTGGACTTTGGAGGATCTTGGGAGAGCCATCTGCACTTGGTAGAGTTTTCATACAACAACAGCTACCAAGCCAGTATCGGTATATCTCCTTTCGAGGCGCTATATGGACGACGATGCCGCACACCGCTCTTTTGGGATGATGTTGGAGACAGAGTTATGCTTGGGCTAGAGATGATCACGGATGCAGCAGAGAAAGTCGGGATGATCATAGACAGGCTCAGAGTAGCCCAGGACAGGCAGAAACACTGGGCTGATGCTAGTCGCAGACCGATGGAGTTCGCAGACGGTGATATGGTGCTGGTGAATATATCACCTACTAGAGGGACGATCCGGTTCGAACAAGGAGGGAAGCTGAGCCCCAGATACATCGGGCCGTTCGAGATACTTGGCAGGATCGGAGAGGTAGCTTACAGGGTTGTACTTCCACCCAACCTAGTAGGAGTTCATGATGTCTTCCACGTATCTCAGCTGAGGAGGCATATTCCAGACCCCAGTCATGTGCTAGATCATTCAGAGTTGGAGGTCGGACCGAGCCTTACAGTTTCTGAGCAGCCAGTGGAGATATTAGACAAGAGGGAGAAGAGGCTGAGGAACAAGGTTATACCCTTAGTACGAGTAGCTTGGAGCCGTCACTCTCCAGGTGAATCTACTTGGGAGAGGGAGTCGAACATGAGGAAGAGATATCCTTACTTGTTCGATCCAACCGCTGCGAGGGAACCACCCGTTCCCGCTTGATACCTTAGAGGTTAGTTTCGATCATAGCCTTAGTCATTTGTTGCATTGCTTGCTATGTTAGAATATTGTAGGGTCTTCAATCCTTGTGAATTTCGAGGACAAAATTTTTCAAGGAGAGAAGACTTGTGAGCCCCTGTTTTTCAAACTTTATTTAATTAGTGTTAATTAATTTTAAATGTCATTTTAGTCTTAAATTAGGTTATTAGAATTTTTTAGGAATTTTCTAGAATTTTTTTAAATGAATTTTAAATGAGTTTTAAATACAAAATATTAATTTGCAATTTTCTAAATGATTTAAAGTAGTTTTGCAATTAACCGAAATGTTTTAATACCATTTTGTAATTTTCTAAATTGTTTAGAAGTCATTTTGTAATTAGTTAATTGTTTTTAATATGGAATGTAAATTACTATTTGCATTCAGTAGCATTAGGGACCAGTTTGTAATTTCCTAAAATCTAAGGACCCTAATGTAATTCCTAACCCTACCCACCCCCGACGACTGCCCGACGACCGTCGACCGACCTGCCCCCGCCATTTTCGGCCGCCCAACCGACCTAGGACCGACTCTGACCCCCTATAAAGACCCCCCTCACTCCCCTCAGTCGACCACCACCACTACGACACAACCACCGCCGACCACCGCCCTATTTTTCCCCAGAACCCATCACCGGAACCCTAGCTCCGACTAACTCCCCAAATCCACCTCATCGACGAACGTCACCGCCCCGACTTTTCCACCGCCCGAGCGCCACCGCCCCGACTCTTCCTCCGCCGTCCACGGCCTTCGAAACCCTCGCAATCGCCGGACACGTAAGTTGCAGCACTGAATCGTGTCGTACGTGTCTCGAATCCACGTATGTGGTTCGCCAGGACACGGGGACCCTAGTCCAGTGCTTGGACACGCGAATCGATACTTGTACGTGTCGTGCATAGTACAGACACGTAGACTCTGTGTCCCAAACTGTCAGGACACAGAGTTGATTTTTCGGATTTACTGTTATAATTACTTAAACCTAAATAAATAAAACAGAAACCTAACCCCTAACACAAGCTTCGGGCTGACCCCCTGGCCAGCCCGACCCGACTCAGAAACCTGACCCATAGGGCCGAGTTCGAGCCCCCCATGTGCTATTGTTTCTTTTTCTTTTCCTTTTCCTTTTTCTTTTTCTTTTTGTTTTATTATTTATATATATACGTATACATGTATTTGTATATATATATATATATATATATATATATATGTATTATTATATATATATATATATATATATATATATATATATAAATTATATATATATATATATATATATATATATATATATATATATATATATATATATATATATATATATATATATATATATGTATTTATGTACATATATGTATATATGTATATATGTTCATGTGTATATATATATTATTATATATATACTATTATATATATGTATACAATATTTGTATATATATATATTTTAGAGTTAAGTATTTTCTTTTATATATATATATATATATATATATATATATATATATATATATATATATATGTATATGTATTTTTAACATATGTATGTATATATCCATTATGTAAATATCTATATATTTATATGTATATATAAATATTATAGATATACATTTTATATATGTATTTCACTCTACCTAGTGTAAATTATTATGTAAATATACTTGTCATATTTTTATAACTACTATGTATAATTTTACCTTATTAAAATATTAATATTTATTATTTATTTTTACCTCTTTGTATTTTTGTGTATTTTAATTACTGCAACCATTTGGTGTCCAAGCCTAGCATGGGTTTTTGGGCCCAAATGTGTTTTCACACATTCAAGACCTGTACAAGTCATATTGGACTTGATTCATGGCCTTGGGTCCTGTATTTGAACTTTAGTTCAAACTATGTACATGGACAAAATACGCAGATAATTAATTATTTAATTTCAATAGTGTACAATACTGTTTTTGAATTTCTAAAAATACTTTAATTGCTGTTAAAATTCTAGAAAAATAGTATTTAGATACTATGTTAATTTAGCTAATTTAGTATAATTTTTACAGTATTTAATTTGCAGTTTTGCCACTATTTTGGCATATGAAACCAGAACTCATTTTCTGTGTACTTAGGAAAACTGATTTTTATAAAATACTTGTACTGGTTAATAAATTTCAGAAAATTATAATAAATTTCTATAATTAACAAGGATCATTTTGGTACTTTATTTTATGTAAAATTAAGCTTTTTATCTATCTCAAAAATTGTTGGAACACAATGTTCATTTGATTTATTTATTGAATAGTTACGACTTGTAACTTTTTGTGTTATTTTGAGTTATAGCCGTATTAAAACTCACCCCTCACTAGTGTAAAGACCCTAGAAAGTTAGTTAAAGTAGTGTGTCATCCCATATTGGTCTCCTACGCTAAAGTCATCATTTTGGCTAGGTGCCCAGTCACAAGTCGTGTTGCACCAATTAATGTCCTAGTGTTTTAGCTTAGTGTAAAAACTAAGTTTATGTATTTATTTCTACAGCGACGAGTTACCAGACATCTATAGCACTTTTATCGCAGCTTGTTTTGCTAGAGGCAAGTACTTTCTACAAACTTTATATACTGCTATAACAATAAACTGTGATTTACCAACCATGTTAAATGCTGATCCTTGGGATAGCAAGTTAGAACTTTACATGTTGTATTACTTTCAGTCTCTACCATGTTTAGGCAGTATCTCATATCTCTCACATGTTTAAATAACGGATTAAGGGGAAACTGTTAGTAGTGTACGTGAACATGACCCCCTTCTCCGTATGTATTTACCGTGCTCGGTGACATTCTATATGTGACCTTGTCGTATGTTCTGATCTCGCGTTTGTTTATGGATATACATCGATGTCGTTCATACACGTATGTGCATACCAAAAAACTTGATATGTGCCGCTGTACATCCTATTCACCTATTGACCGATTCACGTACATGCTACGGTTTTAAACTTTTAAACTATATGTTGTCATTTCTAAAAATAACCAATTAAACCATGATATGCCATGATTCCAGTTTATTACATTCCTGTTCATGCTTCGTATATTTAGTTTGCTATAATCATTACTTGCTCCCGTCCTGACAGGATACGTTGTAGGTATCCTTACTGAGGAAGAGTTACTCTGCGACTCATATTATAGAGATACTGCCGAGGACCCGGCTTTGCTTTACGAGGATGTTCCTGTGGGGAAACTCGTCTAGTTTGCATAGTTGCTTGGGATATTTAGTGTAGTCATGTATTACACTACGTATTTTGTAACTGGACATGTATCCAGTTTTACATTTCAGACTTGTACTTTGGACTTGTTTCTATATGAGACGACTTTTATGTTTGGAGCATTTATGACTTTTATTCACTTATAGAACTGTTAGCACATTTAGTCTTATCTTGTTATTTCTAGAACAGCTTACTGCGCTTTATCTCAAGCGCAGGCTGGACATGACTCGGCCCGGCCCAACAATTTAGGTAACGGGTCGTGACAACTTTAGCCTGAAGAGATAGCCTAGCGGTTAGGCAGACGTCTCGACGCGGAGAGAATACAATTCTACAAGTGACCTAGTGAGAGTTGTCGAAGTATTCTTGAAAAGTCTTGAGGATCGATAGGATTGGATATTGGTGTTGGTGGATAGAATAATTCAATTATATGGAAACCCCACTCACAAGGCTTGGCTAAAATGCATATATTTCAGGGATGCCTGAATATGTGCACGATCCGACTCGACTGGAAATGATAGATTCTCTATAACGAGACTTGGTTGAAATGCATGTATTTTGGGGACGCCTAAAATATGTGCATGATCCAACTAAGTGATACATTGAATTCAAGTGAAACTAAAGAAACGAGATGGTATCGAGGATTTTGAGATATAGTTGTTCAGGGTAAATAAATAAATAAGGCACGATCGTGGCTTGGATTGAAGAAAATGCATAGGCAAAGTGTGTATGAGAGAATCATTTGATGTTGAATTAAGTGAAAAGTCGATGAGTGTGTACTCTGTAAGTTTCGATGATAAAACTTTTTCTGATTGGTGTATAATGTAGCGCCCCATCCCGTTCAGTTCAACTGGAGGAATCAAAATGCCAACGATGTTCGGACTTAGCCATGCAATTAGGGCTGCAAAAGAGCCAAGCCGTTTGCGAGATGCTCCAAGCTCGGCTAGATAAAAGCTCGTTTGAGCTCAGTTCGTTTAGTAAAAAATCTGAGCTCAAGCTTCATTTTTGAGCTCGTTTAATAAACGAGCCAAGATCAAGCTTAGAAGTACTCGGCTCGTTTGAGCTCGCGAGCTGGCTCATTTAGAAGCTCGTTTAGGAGCTTGTTTAGAAGCTTGTTTGTTCTTTGTTTTATATATATATATATATATATATATATATATATATATATATATATATAATGCACACAAATATATATAATATATATATATATATATATATATATATATATATATATATATATATATATATATATATATATATATATATATATATATATAATGCACACAAATATATATAATATATATATATATATATATATATATATATATATATATATATATATATATATATATATATATATTATATATATATATATATATATATATATATATATATATATATATATATATATATATTATATATTTGTGTGCATTATATATATATATATATATATATATATATATATATATATTTTTTTTTTTTTTCACACAAATATATAATATATATATATATATATATATATATATATATATATATATATTATATATTTGTGTGCATTATATATATATATATATATATATATATATATATATATATATATATATATATATATATATATATATATATATATTTGTGTGCATTATATATTTATATGTCCTTAATAATTGATATTAAGGAACTTTTTTAATTAAATTTTAATAAATAAATTGTTAATATTATAGGTACTTGAATTCAAACCTAACTAAATTGAAATCGAGCTCGTTAAGCTTGAAATCAAGCTTAATGAGCTTGAAATAAAGTTGAGCGAGTTTGATTTTGAGCTTATCAAGCTTGTTTATCAAGCTTTGAATCAAGCTTTCTTATCAAGCCAAGCTCGAGCTCAAACCAAGCCAAGCTCAAGCTTAATATAAACAATCTCGAGCCAAGCTCAAGCTCTAAAATAAAAAATTTATCTAGCTCGAGCTCGAGCTTGAGCTCGATTAATTCTAGTCAAGCCAAGCTCAAGCTTACAAAAGCTTGGCTCGGCTTGGCTCGTTTGCAGCCCTACATGCAATGGCTTGCTCAAAGTCCCGCTCGGCCGAGGCAACTCCTCACTCAGGTTGGTGGCTTCGATGAACTTGCCTCAGCTTGGCCTTCATACTAATAAAATGAAAAAATTTAACTGCACAAGTAGGCTTGGTAATAAAAGAAACAAATTCCCATAGCTAAGGAAACAATCCCAAGTTGGGTCAGATTGAGTTAGAATATGCAAAGGTCCCACGGTCGGCTTAAAATTGTACAACATGCTTTTAAAATGATACCTAGTCCTTCGTCCTTTGGCTTGGGAGAAAGAAAGTTGGTTTATGTTGCCGCAAAGCTATGAACTTAACATAAGTCATAGACATCGCACGTATAAAGGCTTGATAAAGTATGCACTGTTCCACCTTTCGATACTTGGCATAGCAAAGGTGTCCCATAAGTCTCATTGCATGTTTCTACGATGTAAGGCTTGACATAGCCTTTGTTCATCCCACGGGTTAAGTTGTTGCACGATTGAGTTAGGCAAAAGTTATGTCCGGCGATTAAAGTTATTGCAAACCCGATCCCACGCTTTCTGCGGTTGTTGAAGTCACACAGCCCTACGATCTCAAGGCTCGTCATATAAAGTATGACTTGGGCGGGTAGTATCGCATAGAAGGCTATCAATTAGTCATTCATGAGTTTGAGTCGATAAGAGTATGGGACCACTAAAAATATGTCAGGATTATAGGCCAGTCGCCAATAAAAAATATGTCGGGACTGTAGGTTAGTCACCGAGGCACCCTGGTTTGGGCTCTGAAAAGAAGTATGAAAAATAAAGAAGTAAAGCAAAGGAAAGTAAGTTGTGACAGTTAGGCCATGTATTTACGTTGAGTCTAGAAGTTCTCGTAGGTGCGTGGTCATGGACAACTTGTGCACAAAGTTTCGTGCCCTCGATTCGGTAGCTAGGGGCCACAGGACCGTATCGGCCTAGGAGGGAAGCAAGGTAGTTAGGCAAGAACACGTCGCGATGATTCGAGCACTTCAGCAGGGCTAGCTATCCTTAACTGGAAGTATCTCGACTGCACCACCTACATGTCCCAGATGGCTTGAATTGCCAGTGACTTTTCATATAAATAAGTTGACGTGCTGGGCGGCAATTTGCATGCACGATGTCGTTCGAATCAAAGAAAGTGCAAGCACGACACGAGCAGTGACAAGAAGGTGTGCACGGTTGCAACACCAGTATCAAGCCTAAGATTTGACTATAGCAAGGACACGTGCTTCGGCACGAGATGTGGCATCGATTATTAAGTCATTGTCACATAAAGTCAAGAAGGGCCGTAAGGCAAGTTTGGTTAAGTCATGCTAAGTTGTGAGGCACAACCTCGACGTTGAAGCACGAACCGAATTTATGGCACGATCAGGTTATTATGTCTCGAAGTATGGCTAGAAAGGCAAGTACGAGTTGACACATTGATATTATTGGTACGAGAATAGTCTAGAGGCACAAGGATAAATAAGTTATCAGTGCGATGGCACAGTGATGGTCTAGAGACTCAAAATAGGCCAGGCGTCTATGTCCTAAAACTGATCCTACGACAAGATTAGAAAGACAATAAAAAAGGAAGGACTATGCTATACGAACTAAATGAACGTGTTGGTTTTGTATAGGTGGACAAGGAGCTCACTCCACCAGTACAGTTGAGTATTGACATCCACACAATTTTCATGTATAGGCACAGGTAGAAGATCATTCGGCGTGGAGCTCGCTTGGATGCATCGAGGCACGGAGTTCCTTGTCATTTCGAGGCATACGACCACACAGAGTCAAAATTTATACGGGACATAATGTATGAACATCGCCTATCTGAAGCATCTACTGGCTCGTCAAATTGTATTAAAAGATGAGAGAGAGATGATTGATTGTAATCAGAGAGAAAAGTGAGCTTGAGTGATAGTAATCTTGGCTTCGCGCCTTTGTAATTTTATTTCAAGTATCAATAAAAGACTCTAATTTTGTTTTAGTACTTATGCTGCCTTGTTCATTCAATGCTTCTGCTTGGGACTTCTGTGCGACGACCCCGTCGCCAAGTTGTTGTAATCGGCCGTTATGGAAACCGTCTTGGGTGAGCGCGAGCGCAACCTAGGCTCACGCGGCATCACGCCTTAGCGAGGACAATCGGTTCTATGGGACCGGGGCATTACATATAGGATCTTGTATGGGATGCATCAAAAAATTTCCTTGAAGAAATGAAATAGATCATTTTCCTACAATGAACACACAAGTTCATAATCTTCCTTTTAAGGTCGGTCCAAGCATCAATCATAATTGAACAACCGGATATGGCCCCCTCATCTTTATACTTTTTAGAGAGTTATTAACTCGCGATACCTCTCCATTCAAATATGGGTCACTCAATCGATATCGACTTGGCATATGTAATCATGGACCAAACTGTCCAGTAGCCTCTGTCATTAGCTTGAAACTATCATTTTGAATGGCGTTGAAATGAATGCTACTCTCAATGATCCACCGTGCTATATATTATTATGTATCCATTACCTTCTTCTTATCCATCATTTCCATCAAATTTGCTTGCTTTATAAATATTGTAGAGTTAGTATTTTTTCTGGATTAATCTTCACAAATCTATCAATAGTAGACCTTTTCGATCTTGTGACTTCCATATCTGCATCCAATTCCATAACACGATGTGATGTCAAAACTTCTCTTCTAAGTTATGTCTCTTCATCTTTCTTTTGTGTCTTCTTCCTTTTAGCACCATCAATGTGCCTCTACAAATGATTGTATTGCTTCTTTAGGGGCCTTATTGCAAGCTTTCACATTTTTGGACCGGCCGCCTATATGACATTTGAGCCGATAGATGCCTCATGACATAATCTTCAAAAAAAATTGCATCTAACTCGGTCTAATGTCTTAGCATCCACAAGTTCACCAAACTCTCATCTAACATCGTCGGATGCACACTTTAAAGCATTTTGAATGTTCAAATTACTTGTTATCTCACCAAGTGTAGCTCTCCTTCCCGAAAATTTCGAAATAAATTTTTTATTATTTATTTGATTTAAATAGTAATTTTTAAAATTTTATAAATAATTATTTAGTTAATTATTACAATAGATGACTTTAGCCATGGTTGAGTTTTGAAGTACCATACGACTAGAAATTATGGCACGGATAGTGCAGTGGCGTGCTTTGACTAGTGTTTATCTATGGTAGGGGAATGCCAAGCCATAGGTGTGTCCTAACTAGGAAAACCACGTCAAGTTGCGACCTAACCTCTAAAGACGTTTTAATTATTTAGATTATTGACTTTTAGAAGACTCGGTCGTACCAAACTAACCTAACCCAAACCCAACCCAAACCCGTGTAGGCACGTAATGAGACCAAAGGCGTCCATGTAGACGTATGTCGTATCACTATTCCAATTTAGTGACCTGGAAGCCGATTTCACAAAAGGGGGTTGTATATATATATATATATATATATATATATATATATATATATATATATTATAAGTTCTTAATACTAAATAATGTTTTATTGATAATATAGTAAATAATTTCCTTAACAAATATGTTGGATTTTGGGGTTTATCTAGATTATATATACATGTGTATATATATAGAAGTATATTCATGGTATATGAAATTTGGCTTTTGTATATATGTAACAATATAATTTTATGTTATATAAATTTTAGTATATAAATTAAGAATTATATATTGCCATTATTGATCATACCTAGAATATTGTATTGCTTATATTTAGATTTATGGTGTATATGCATATATCATTATATATAGATATACACATATGTATATATAGAGATAAATTTATAATAGAGAATCTATATATATATATATATATATATATATATATATATATATATATATATATATATATATATATATATATATAATATATTATTTTATATATATATATATATAAAATATATATATATATATATATATATATATATATATATATATATATATATATATATATATATATATATATATATATATATATATATATATAATGCTTTTATATTTTTATATATATATATTATGCTTTTATATATATATAAATATATATATATATATATATATATATATATATATATATATATATATATATATATATATATATATATATATATAATGCTTTTATATATATGAGGAAAATGTACCTACTTTACAACATTTTTTTCTTCAATTTTTTTTATGGGATTCATCTACACCTTATTGATTGACAACATACCAAATTTCAAGAAAAAAAATATTGTTTAGCCCCCTATCTATCCCTTGCAAAATCGACGGTGTAGCAGCAAAGTTTTAGACCGTCGATTTTGCAAGGGATAGATAGGGGGCTAAACAATATTATAATCACTTGAAATTTGGTATGTTGCCAATCAATAAGGGGTAGATGAATCCCATAAAAAAAATTGAAGAAAAAAATGTTGTAAAGTGAGAAAAATGAGGTCGACCTTAGGTACATTTTCCTCTCTCTCTCTCTCTCTCTCTCTATATATATATATATATATATATATATATATATATATATATATATATTATGCTTTTATATATAGAAACCAAATAAAATAAAAATGAATCCCCACAAGTTCTGCAACTCCCAGCCCATCTCGAAACCGAGCCTGTCCCAATTTTTCTCCACCGCATAGTTGCATATATAGATATCGAGATGTGTCGGTCGAATACTAAAAAAACCCTAACCCTAAGCGAGCGCCACCACACCCCAGAGGTACGTCGAGGCTGGGCGACCCCCCTTGGCCTTCGCGCGCCGCCACAAGCCACCGCCGGCCGGCCAGGTCCGCCGCGGACAGCGCTCACGCACAGCGCAAAACAGAGCACAGCAACAACAGCAATGGCAGGAGTCGCAGCAAGTTCGTGATGCCATATCTCCCTCGTTGCTCCACCAAATCACGAACGGGTTTTTTTGGTACGATCCCGACATTACCTCATTCAACCCTGTTCTTTTATTTTGTACATAGATGCCTTCGATCACTCAGAAAGTCGACTCAAAGTCGACGAAAAACCTGTTTGTAAACAGAGTAAAACCCAGTCCCAACATCGGTTTTGGAAGGCGATTCTTTGCCGGTCCACCGACAGTTTCGAAAATCTATCTGAACAGTAATGAAGACAACATATAGGAGATGAGAACCTAACTTGTAGATTCATAATTCAGTAACCACGTGCGGAGAAATCAGTTCTCTAAATTTAGAAAAAACCATCAAAAACAGTTTTGAAAAATTATAAAAACCTTCGATACGACTGTTTCACTTAACAAAATGCCTAAAATTGGCTTTTGAAAGAAAACTAGAAAAAGTACAGAAAGTACAAATTGTTCTGGAAAGTATTGCTATGGAAGTCTGATCTGAGAGCGATCACTTTGTTCCTTGGACCATACGATGATGATGAAGAAAACTGCTTGAAGAAGACGAACAATCGGAAGAACTAAGTCACCGGAAAGGTATCGAGCAACGGCACTGATGGCACAGTCGAATGCTTTCTTGCTTTGCTTCACCCTGTTCTTGAGAAAAAGTTGAAAAAATGCTTCTGGAAATATCACTCTGGAAGTATGAGCTTTCTCAGAATCTCTTCTCCTATCTCTCTGTTGATCTCTCGATGCTTGATATGTAAAAAAAAAGTCTATTTATAGACTTGACCCTTTGTGCGTAAAAAGCAACAAAATCGGGTCTCTACGCTAGTAACTGTCACCCACGATGTAAATCATCCTCTACGCACGTTAACACATGTCCCATGTAGAGTTTTGATCTCTACGCATGGTGACACATGTCCCACTACTTCAACAAAGTGGGGAGAGCACGTACACACGTTCCTCGATAAGTGTGGCATGAAAGCCACGTAGGCAAACTACGTTCTCAAGTAGCCAGGAAAGATCGAGCGTAAAAACGATCCAAAATATGCTCCTAGCGTAAAGTGGCAAACTGGCGTAAAATAGCCCAAAATAAACTTTTCGCGTAAAGTGGCTAAAAAAATAGCCTTGAGCGTAAAAAGTAGCCCAAATAGACTTTACACCCACAATAGCCTTGAGCGTAAAAGCTCGAATAGCTATCGTGCGTAAAAGAAGAAGTTTTATTGAGCGTAAAGTAACCCCACTTGCACACTATACGACGAGTATTGGGTTTGGTGGAAAGATTTCCTCGGCTTCTGTGTAATCCTGCTGTCAGAAAATTATTATGTCAGATCGAATCACTTGCATTAAATGCGGCCTGACAGTCTGTCCCTAGCGTAAAAGTGGAGGACAACTCTCGCGTAAAAGCTTCTCGCGTAGAGAATAGCATGCGTAGAGAGTAGCTCGCGTAGAGTCTAAGTTTGACTCAGTTTGAATTGCGTAAAGTTCTCAACTTCTTTGACTTGGTCTTTGAAGTACTTTTTACGCTCCTACAAGACCCCCTTCAAAGTTTTCAAATTATTTTCAAAAAATTTGAAATACTTTGAACAGAAGCGTAAAATTCGGGATGTCACAGTCAGCGTAGAATTCGGGATATCCAACGGTCATCCGCGTAAAAGTTGGGATATCCAACAGTCAGCGTAAAATTCGGGAATTTGAACCGATTCAAAAATTCTCTATAAATAGAGCTTTTTGAAGAGAGATGAAACTTTACTTATCTTCCGTAATCTCGATCTCTCTTACTCTTCTTCCTCTTTCATACTCTTGCTTTCAATCTGATGGCTCCCAAGAAGTCTGCCGCCGGCAGCAAGGGCAAGAAGTCCGTTGCAGATTCGTCGTCGGCCGACCGTGCGAAAACCCCCGTCCCATCATCAACGACGCCCCAACAGAGCAACCCCGCCGTGGGTCCAGCAATGAAGGGTAAAGCCCTACTTAATCTCGGCTACAAGTTCGCCGGAGAAGAAGAAGAGAACTCGAACCTTCAAATTTCACGCCCACGTCATACGTGTCAGCGTAGAAACTGAAATAACAAAATACGCCTACGTTATACGTGTCAGCGTAAAGTTAAGAACATACGCCCACGTTTATACGTGTCAGCGTAAAAATACGCTCATGTTAACACATGCTAGCGTAAAATTCAAATTACGCTCACGTCTATACGTGTCAGCGTAAAATTCAAATACGCTCATGTCAACACATGCCAGCGTAAAGATTAAAATACGCTCATGCCAACACATGTCAGCGTAAAATTCAAATACGCACATGTCAACACATGTCAGCGTAAAATTCAAATACGCTCATGCCAACACATGTCAGCGTAAAATTCAAATACGCACATGTCAACACATGTCAGCGTAAAATTCAAATACGCTCATGTCAACACATATCAGCATAAAATTCAAATACGCTCATGTCAACACATGTCAGCGTAAAATTCAAACACGCTCATGTCAACACATGTTAGCGTAAATTTCAAATACGCTCATGTCAACACATGTCAGCGTAAAGTTCTCAATACGCTCACATCAATATGTGCCAGCGTAAAATTCACAAATAAAGACTTTGTGTGTAAAACAAAGAACTTTTACACTTAAAAAAGTTTTTATGAACTTAAATAAGCGTAAAATTTGCCTAGTCAGAGTCTTTAATCTTTATGCGTAAAAACTCAGACCAAATTATCTGCGTAAAAATTTCAAATTAGATTTTTACTAACTTGGTTTCTTTCTTTTTTTCTTTTGGCAGTGGATTTGCAGATTCACCCACTTGCAGAAGTATTTGGCTCATCATCTGGTATGGTGGGCTCGAATTATTTGGAGAACTTATCCCATGTGGAGTTTTCCCAATCGAATCCGGAATACCCTGTAGAGAGAGCACAGTTGATAGCTGCCCAAGGGGATAGAATGCTGCTATCCATGATTAATGGAGAACTGTTGACTTCGCTGGATGGCCAATAATTTGCAAAACTAGTTTTCTTCTTCGGGGATGCGATAGACTTCAAGTCACAAACACACCCCAAGAAGGAGTCTTGGGTGTTCAAGTCTGGAGATAGAGCAATGTATCTACCTGACAAGGATAGAGATTATCCCCTGTCCGCATTTATCCATGCCACCCATCCCCGACAGATGCTGTGGAATCTGACTCCCAGCAGTCATGGAAGGTCGGGTAAAATCATATTCAAGAGGGATAATGCCAACGATATGGGGTATTACGTCAGTGTTCCCAATGGCGGTGTCGTCCCTTTCTCTGGTCTCTTGCCAGGATTTACTCCGAGTGAAGGTTCGGCTTTAATCCAACCGGTGCAGACCCAGATGTTTATCAATAAGTTCATAAGGGCTGCGGTATTATATCCCCAGACAAACCCTAGACTACCGATATGGTTGACTCCTTTCAACCAGAACTGGATCCAAATTTGTGTTTGGATCATGAAGAACTTCCAGACAGAGCTGAAAGACATCGGCCTGTATGAAGCAGTGGCCTCCACTAGTCAGGGTATACTACCGAACAGTAACTTGTTCATGGCTCTGATGGAGATATATATCAGCTCAACAGGAACTTTTGCGACCCCAAAAGGTGAAATGGGTCTCGCACTCCACGAGATGCAATTCATCTCAAAGTTGCCAATGGGGGAAGCCCCATATGAAGAATATGTTCCCTCCAACCGGGAACTTGCTAAAATCAGGAAGAAAAACCCTCAACTGGTTGAGGTATATGAAGAGTTGATGTGCCATTACATAATCTGTACTACTATGCATGAAAGTGGATCTCATTTGGCGTACATCAACAAGTGGACAACATATCTCTTTTTCTATAAGGATAAGATATCCAAAGATGATAAAGAAAGATTTCAAGAGAACAGGGCTCCAACTATCAACACTGGTTCAACAATCCCTGCTGATAAAATACGAGATATGATGGTTGGCTACAAATTCCCGAACAAATATTTGTCCACCAAGACTGGGGAGTTCTCTGCAGGAACTGAAGCCTTGAGCTTCCTCAGATATGACAGCCAGAAGATCTCCAAGAAAGCCTTGCTGGCAGGCTTCTTTTCTCTATGGTTGAGGAGATGGATTGTACCAGGGACCGGTACAGTTGATAGAATCTACCGAAATATGCTATGGCCAGCGGTACGTTTGGTGTTTAAAATCAGAATCAACCTGCTATCGGCAATGGTGTGCCGAATAAACGCAGATCTGAGGACTTTTGGTGAGGAGCTAATTAACAATGCTCCTCATCGGAACGTATTCCCCAGGGTAGAAATGCCCTACACTTACTTGATGGACTGGCTGTTGCATCACAACTGCAATTTATTGCCACCAGGCCCGGGAGATGATGCGGAGGTCTTCCTCCAAAAGTTCAGCAAAGCTACATGGACTGCCACGACAGTGGCAGATACCCGAGCAGTATTAAATTATTCTTACGGATGGAACTTTTTCTGTACTCGACCACAAGTTCCAGCCGACTGCTTCGGCGTTCAATTTGAAGATGAAGTTAAAGGAAGAACTTTATTGTCAGCACCAGTCTTCAGATGGTTACAGTGCATCAGATCCTCCCATTTGATGTACAGAAATGAAGATAGTTGTGCGTTTGAACCATATCTACCAAGTAGGTTCGCTCGCCAATTTGGGTATGACCAGCTTCATGTTGGTAATCCCTCTACTAGTTTTCGTCATTATGGGAAACTGATTGATGGTGCGAGAGGTTGGAGATATTTTAGCATTGCCTGTACCGGTGCCAAATTCAAAGTATCAACCGCTACCAGCACCACCGAGCTACGTATACTTCATACTTATGCTCACTTTTATGCTTCCATCCGCTCCTTCGCCCATGGCTACAACATGAGAGGTAGTCTAAGATGGCCCAAGGAAGGAAATATTGAGGAGCCAATCAGGGTACCATCAGACATACCTGACGACACAGCTGTTCCAGATCAGTATCTAGAAGTTATCCATACGGGAGTTGGGGAAAAAGCTGCAGAACCTATCATTATTGGCAAGTCCCGAAAATGGAAACAAGGTGCAGCTATCACTCTTCCAGAGAAGACCCCAGAAAAGAAAAAGAAGGCTACCACCAAAAGACCTTCTAGATCAAGAACCACTACCCCGGAGAGTGACACTCTGGTGGATGAGCCGCAACATGTTGCATCTTCTTCATTTCACCCTGGAGAAGGATCTTCGGCCTCCCAACCAGCAGCACCAACAGAAGCTGCGGTAGTCCTATCTCTCGGACGCCTCAGCTCGTCGCTTCATTTAACTTTGCCACAAAAGGCACAAGTTGTTGAAGACGTCGTCCCAGTACATACTGTTGATCAAGAGCCCATCCCATCTGATGAACCAGCTATTAATTTTGACGATGAGGATTGGACTGGGGATTATGACGCGTATTTGGCATGTCCTACACCTACTCTAGGTAAATATAATTTATGCAAAAATCCATACAAAATTATAATTTTTTGTATATTAACTTATTTTATTTAATTTTTGTAGGTGTCATCATTACATCCAAGCTTGTGGCTCCTCCTCCTCCTCAAGAAGATATTTATGAGGAAAACGAGGAGTCTGAGGAGGAGGCTTCTTCTTCAGAAGAAGAAGTACTACGAGAGCCCGAAGTGGAGACTCAGGAGGAATGTCCTCCATCTATGGAGGTACAACAAGTGCCAGAAATACAGGCTCAGCCAGAAGTGTCCCCTCCTGCTGAGAGCAAGAATAACGAACAAACTGCAGTAGAACCTACTGTAGATGATGAATAGGCTACTGAAGAATTAGACTTCAACGAAGAATCAGTTGTAGAAGGACTCACTACAACTGAAATACTTAAAGATTCTGCAGAGCCAGAAGCTGAAGAAGGTGATGAAGGCATACTCAAGTCATCAACTGAAGCTGGAAACGTTGTAATAGCATCCTCTGCTATTGTTACTGATCCAGTACAAGTTCCTGAAGAGACAATGCCTGAACGGGAGTCAGCTGCCACAACTACCATTCCATCCACACTAATCACCGCACCGAAACTCAAGTAGTTTCAGCTCCAGAAACGGCTAGAGTAACAAATATTGAAGAGACTGTTCCTGAAGCTCCTTGGAATCAGTTGGCCATGGTAGCAGTGACAATAATGTCTTCATCTCAGCCTGCTACCAAGGCAACATCTTCTCCTAGTCTTCAGAGAAGAGATTTGGTAGACATCGTCGCAACGCCGAGTTCAAGTGCAGAAATGATCTCTTAGTTGAGATTCATACTGATACTTTTTACAAGACTCTGGCAGCTCTAATCAAAATGGTCCTGAATAAGGGCCTCAATTATGAGAGCTTGAAGGCGGCGATTGCTCTTACTATCAGAAATGTCGCCATATTCAATGATGCGACGAGAGCAGCGGCATTGAAGAAAATCGTGGAGGGACTTGAACAGCCCATCAAAGAATATCTGAAGCTATCAAGTGAAACCACTGAAAGTCTCATCTAAGAGGAGTATGACGTTTTATCAGCTGAATACCTCGCTCGGAAGACAACTTTCAATGAAGCCCTCCATGAGTACAGCATAAAGGTCACCAAAGAAAAAGCTTTTTTGGCAGGAGCAAAACCCCAGCTAGATAGCCATAGAGAAGCCTATAAAACCTCGAATATGAGAATTCATCAACAAAATGATAAAATTCGAGAAGTTGAGGCTGAGTTGGCTCGCTTGAAGGCGGAGAGGGATCAGCTGATCTTAGCTCGAGACCAGCAGCTTACACAGAGCTCAATTTTGGAAGAACAAGTCTTTGGAGCTGAGACTACCATCAAAACCCTTGAAGAAGCCAAGGACAAGATGATAGTCACTTTTGCTGAACTTTCTCACATCTGTACTCCTGAAGCTCGACGTACCGTAGCTACCAAGACTGTATTAAGCTCTCATGACAAGCGTCTAGCGGAGCTACATAAATTACTTCAAGATGTCTCTGCCCCGCCTTAGGCAAATAAAGAGGTTTTGTAATCTTTTATCTTTTTTATTCTGTAATGTTTACAAGAAATGAATAAAATATTTATTTTGTGATCCTATCATTTATTTTAAAATTAAACAATAGGTATGAGATAGAAAACACTTATCAGAGGTAATATGAACGTGAGAAGTCTTCTAAACTCAATAAATTATATCTATCCAGAGGTAATGTGGACATGATAGATAATGAATCTCGTTTTCTGTTTAGAGTATACGATACTATCAGAGGTAATATGAACGTGACAGATCGTGACAACTCAAAGAAAAAATAGATTAATATCTATTCAGAGGTCAAATGGACATGATAGATAGGAAAATAAGTAGACTTAATATTTATTCAGGGGTCATGAGAACATGATAAGTAATAAATCTCACTTTTTAATCAACTGGTAAGATAGAAGATTAAAATTCTCTTCAATAAGAACTAATAACCAGCTTAACCAAACATTGGTAGCTGGAGAATAAGGAAGAAATTTATACGTAATATTTCTTCAAGAATTTGCCATTAATCGGCATCATGAGCAGATCTCCATTAGGTTTAGACAACCTATAGGCACCATTGGAGAATACCGACTCGACTACATAGGGACCTTCCCATTTTGCTTAGAATTTCCCTTTGCTCTTATGAGTCATCACCATCGGTCTTCGAACAGCTAGAACTAGCTCACCGACTTTAAATACCCTCTCTTTAACTTTACGATTGAAAGTTTGAAATATGCGGGCTTAATATAGCTCAATATGTTGTTGCGCTTGAAGACGTTTTTCGTCCAATCCTTCAAGTTCTTGGAGTCGTAAGCGATCATTGTTCTCTGTAGTTAGCTCATTAGCAATGGCTATTCTAAGAGATGGAATCTGGATTTCTAGTGGGAGAACAGCCTCACATCCGTAAACCAGTGAAAATGGTGTAAAACCAGTCGGAGTTCGGACTGTCGTTCGGTAAGGCCATAATCATTCTCCTAGTTTCTCATTCCAATTACGTTTATTAGAAGAGATAAACTTTTTGAGAAGTTTAATGATTGTCTTGTTGAAAGCTTCGGCCAAACCATTAGCAGCTGGATTATAAGCCGTAGAAGCCAGATTTTGGATATTCTTATCACAGAATCGATAAAATACCTGACTGGCAAATTGTGGTCCATTGTCATGAATTATCCGTCGGGGAATCCCGAAGCGATAAATGACATGGTGTTTGATGAGGCTAACCACATTAGATATTTTTACTTCAGCAAGGGGAACTGCTTCTGCCCATTTAGAAAAGTAATCGGTTATAGCCAGTATAAACCGATGTCACTTGACAGAAGGAGGGTTAATCGGACCAATAATATCCATGCCCCAAGCTTCGAAGGACCAAGAAGCTGCTGTAGGATGTAGGAACTTAGATGGTTGATGAATAAAGTCAGCATGAATTTGACACGCTTTACACCGTCTGGCATTGTGAGACCCGTCTCACTGTATCGATATTTTATACGGATACATATTTATTTGAGCCGTATTTCGTATTTATCGATTTGCATGATATTTTAAAATTTCCTAAGTATAGGATTTTATGACTTGGTTTAACTTGGATTTGGTTTTATTTGGTTCGGTTCCACTTTGACTTGGTTTGGTTTAGTTTGGTTCTTTATGAGATGAGGTGTATGGTTTAGATTGAGTGGAGAGGAATAAATGGTGGAGATTGCTTGGGCTTGTTATATAAGCCACCTACCACTCTCTCTCCTCCATTATTATCATTTTCATTTTTATCTTCATCTTCTTCCTCCAGCCCGAGGCAAGTACACCTTGCCGAACCTTGAGCAAATTTATTTTTGTTTGTTCCATCTTCTTCCTTGCATGATTCTAAGCATGTTTAGAACTTGGAGTTTTCGATTTTACCGGGTGGATTCTTGTAGATCTAAGTTTATATTATTTTTGGTTTTCTTGGGTTTTGATCTACCAAACTTACTTGTTTTCGAAAACTAATTGTTCCATGTTATAGAGAATTCAATTCTACCCAATTTTGGCTTTTGAAAAGTTAGATTTTGACTTATTTTGAGGAAGTTATGGCCAAAATATTTTTGGTCAAACTTCTATGTTATTCTGTGCTGATTCTGGCAGGGACGATGAATAGTGTCTGGCCGCATAGGCATTTCTGGCCGCATAAGCTTTTCTGGCCGCATAAGCTTTTCTGCCCGCATGAGTATTTCTGGCCGCATAAGCTTTTCTGGCCGCATAAGCTTTTCTGCCCGCATGAGTACTTTCTGGCCGCATGAGTATTTTCTGGCCGCATAAGCTTTTCTGCCCGCATGAGTATTTTTTGGCCGCATAAGCTTTTCTGGCCGCATGAGTATTTTCTGGCCGCATAAGCTTTTCTGCCCACATAAGCATTTCTGGCCGCATAAGCTTTTCTGCCCGCATGAGTATTTTCTGGCCGCATAAGCTTTTCTGCCCGCATGAGCTTTTTCTGGCCGTATGAGCACTTTTGAGCCGCATAAGGCTGATTTTGGCTGATTTTGATAGTTTGATGCTCTTTTTGACTGTTTTCTGGCCAGAATTTCTTCTAGCTCCCAACATGAAAGTTGTAGATCTTTTCCTTAGCTTCAAAAATATGTTATTTAATTATTTTATGCAAGTTTCTCATTTTCTTGATATGGAGCTTATGAGTATATTGCATATTTTCTATCTTGGCCTAAATGGCGACGACCCCACTTAATAGCTTGGTATTTCTTTAATAAATGAATTTCTTAGTAGGACTGAGTAATATTGTACTTTCTGCTCAATGCCATGCTTTCTTCTTCATCGGTGGCCCGTTTGGGTGCACTCAGGGTATGTCTCTTTTTTGTTAACATGTTAGTTTGTATACTGATATGCTGCATGAACACGAATTGATAACCATGGTAGTGACCTGTCACGGTACACTCTTAACCAGTAACCAGAAATAAGTAACATGACATGATAGTGGCCCACCGTGGTGCACTCCTGACATGATTACTTGACCTGATAACTTGACCTGCTATACATGACACGACAGTGACCCGTAGTGGTGCACTCTTGACCAGTAACCTGACATGACCTGATAGTGGCCCGTCGTGGCGCACTCCTGACAAGTAAACCTGACATAATATATCTCGAATGCTGTTGCGACGGCTAACATGACTTGACAAGAATAAATGACCTGGACACCGTGGGTGATTGTGTTTGTACAAATGAAATCGTCTTGTCTTGCATCATGTCTAGGACATGAATCCCTGGTTTCCCACGGTCAGGAATTCATACTGAATATGGCTAAGATTAATGACTAGATTGATCAAATAGTTCATGGAGAATTTCCCAATTACCTGTTGCCCCTTTGGTCCCGGCCTTATATATATATACATAGGATTTGTTGCTATCCGTCGAGATGAGCGCACTTCCAGCCCGCCGTCGAGTGTGGTACCTTAGGACACATGTATCTTACTACAGTGTGTCTGCTATATCATGCTATCTTTTTCCTTTTCTTTGCTGGGATCACTCAGGTAGTAACAAACAGGTAACCGGACTTGGAATTCTCGCTGCATCTTGTTAGTAACTAGGCTTGTGATAACCCTAGCTAGTTAATGTAGAAAGCCGTAGGCAATGATTGGCCGTAAATGTTGGATGGAGTTCAGTCTGTCTACTCTTGTCTTGATCTTGTACATGGTTGTTATATGTCCTGATTTCTTATTTTATCTTGCCGATAAATGGTGGGAGAAACCAAGTTCTGTTCAGACGAAGGGTTACAATCCCGGTCCTTGTTTGGTTTACGGGTTGTAACCTGGTTATCTGAATAGTCTCATGGTTATCCCATCGTATATCACCTTTCCAGTCTAAGTCTTGTCTAGATCCAGTTCCTAATTGTTCTAGGTTAATGATTACAATGATTGACACTCTAATGTATTATACTCTATGATTGTCACTTAATGATTGTCACCTCTAGCAATAAATGATTAGGGACCAAGTTCTGTTCAAGCGAAGGGTTACAATCCCGGTCCTTGTTTAGTTTAAGGGTTGTAACCTGGCTTCCGGAACAGTACCTTCGTCCTCTCTTCGTATATTGCCTAGCTCTATTTATTTAACATGTTCTCCAGTTTACTTTATGTCAAATGATGATTTACTTACTGTCTTCCTATGTTCGGGATAAGTGCATTGGTACTGCACGAATCTCGATCCTCCTTTACTTATTACTTTCTTTCCCTGTTGTTTGCCTATGATTGCTGGTTTTAAGTTCATAGTTCGGCCTCCTTTGTGGTACTTGCTATTTGGGGTCTGACCCCACTGGTTTTGCATGGCCAGGTTCTAAGAGAAGAGCCCGAAGGATCTACCGTACCATCTACTCGACGGTGACCAGCCGGAGCACCAGAGTGCCTCAGTGGGTTTCTTTTTCATTCTCCCACTGATATGTAAATTCTCCTCTTGTAATGTTTAGCCCCGAGTACGTGTTTAGCTCGTGTTTTGGTATTTTTCTTGATATTGTAGCCTACGGGCATAAACATGATATGTATATTCTAGACTATAGCTAGTCCTTATCATGTACGACTAATACTCTAGCTAGTCCTCAGTTCTGTGGTACTGGCTTCATGATCAGTCATGTATATATGGTTCGGAACGCATTACTATTGTATGTATGATGATCGTACTCCTTGCTCTTGTATAATTGCCTGTGATTGAGATACCTAGGATTGTTAAACCATAGGACTGACTGATGGCTTGTAGAGTAACCCCCATGACTTGACAGTTTATACGTGATTTCAGAGTATTAACGTACTTTGGGATTGCGTAGCTGGCTATGTCTGCCCCCGCTCTCCGGTATTCTGGTTCTGGGGCGTGACAGGCATAATCTACAGCATCTGCTATCATAGAAGGCCAATAATATCCCATTCTTCGAATACGGTCCTGTAATTTTAGACCCGATTGATGGACACCACAGACACCATCATGAGCTTCACGAAGTGTTTGCTTAGCTTCACTCTCTGAGACACAACGTAGCAAAAGTTCGTCATATGAACAACGATATAACATATGTAAAGAAGAATCATAATAGAATCGAAATGATCGTCTCTTGATTGATGCAGCTTCTTTTGGATCTTCAGGTAAAATCCTATGAACCGCATAATCAATGAATGGACTTCTCCAATCCCTCTGCTGAGAACTTGATTCTGTAGTATAACTCTGTTCAATACGCAAGTTATTCTTTATACAGAATAAGTCTCGATCCAACAAAGTGATAGTTTTTGTCTTCTAATTGGAACAGCTAAGTCTGCAGCTAAACTAGCAAGAGCATCAGCTTCTAAGTTTTGAGAACGTGGTACGAATTCGATGAAGAATCCTTTGAATGAAAGGACCAATTCGATTACCACTTAATGATAAGGGATGAGGTCAGGATTTTTGACTTTATATGTCCCTCTAACCTGATTAACAATCAGTTGAGAATCTCCATAAGCTTCTAAGAACTCAATGTCCAATTCTTTTTCTACTTGGAGACCAATCAACAGAGCATTGTATTCTGCCACATTGTTAGAGCATGGCTCATTGAGAGAATAAGCACGGTATATGACCATTTTGTCAGGAGAAACTAGGACGATCCCTACTCCGGAGACAATATTGCCTTTAGGTCCGACTCGTGATGCTCCATCAAAGTATAGTTGCCAAATGTCATCCTTCAAAGTCATGTTGCAATCCACGACTTCATCTGGAATGTCCTCATATAGCTTAGATGTTTCAGGTATAGGGTGAGCTGCTAAGAAATCAGCTAATGCTTGACCCTTCACTAATTTTTTGAGGTACACAGACCATGTCATAAGGAGTAAGCAACATCGCCCAGGTGGCTAACCTGGAGTTAAGAATACTCGGTTTTCTCATCAATACCCGAATATGATTTATTCTGGAGATGACATGAATAGTCTGTCCTGACACATAATGTCGTATCTTTTGAACAGCAAAAACCAAGGCCGAACATTCCTTCTCCACAGGAGTATACCTGTGTTCAGCTCCGACCATCATTCGGCTAAGATAATAAATTGCCTGTTCATGACCCTTGTCACTTTTCTGTACAAGAAGAGCACCAAGTGAATGATCCAAAGCTAGAACATATAGCAAAAATGATCTTCCTACCACTGGAGGTACCAGAACATGTGGATTTGTAAGGTATTGCTTGATGTCATTGAAGGCTTTTTGACATGCTTCATTCCAGATAAATGATACACCTTTTTTTAATAGATGGAAGAAAGGTTGACATCTCCCAGAAAGATTGGATATAAATCTCCTGATATAAGCGATGCGACCTTGGAAGCCACGAAGTTCTTTTAGATTGCGTGGAGGACGCATTTCAAGAATTGCTTTGATTTTGTCCAAATCAACATGGATACCTTACGAAGTAATAACAAATCCCAAAAACTTGCCACTGGAAACTCCTAAGAAAGACTTAGTAGGGTTCATCTTCAGTTGATGTTGACGCATCAACTCAAATACTGTCTTCAAGTCTTGAATGTGATCATCTTTTGATCAACTTTTGACAGCAATGTTATCTACATTCAACTGTTTTCCGTAGATGTTCTTGAAAGATGTTGCTCATAGCCCGTTGATACGTACCACCAGCATTTTTCAGACCAAACGACATAACCGTATAACAGTAGACTCCAAGGGGTGTATGAAAAGCAGTATGCTTCTCATCTCCCGGATGCATCTTAATTTGATTGTATCCTGAAAATCCGTCCATGAAAGACATGCATTCAAAACCACATGTATTGTCTATCATGACATCGATAATCGGAAGTAGAAATTCGTCCTTTGGACAAGCAGCATTAAGATCCCGAAAATCTATACAAACTCGGACTTTTTCGTTCTTCTTCATAACAGGAACAATGTTGGCAACCCAATCTGGGTGTTGTTCTTCACGAACAAAGCCACATGTAATCAGCTTTTTGACTTCTGCTTCAATTGCATCCATCATATCTGGTCGAAAACACTGCTGTTGTTGTTTTACAAGCTTGGCATTAGGAAGAATATTGAGTTTATGAGTAGCTACTTTAGGATCTAGACCCGGCATATCCTCATAACTCCATGCAAAGATATCAATATATTCTTTAATCAGTTTTATCAACTCTTCCTTTTCATCTTCAGAGAGGTTTTTACTGATGAATATTGGTTTGGACGTAGTTCCGTCTCCAACATCAATCTGGACAATCTTATCCTCTGTAGGTGGCTGTCGTTGTTCAAAACGAAGCTCCCATTGAGTGTCCATTTGCTGTGCCCAAGGGTCATTCTCAAATGGCTCAGATTCACCATCAGTTTGAACCATGTTGACTGAGAAGACACATTCAGATTCATCATAACAGTCTCTTTCAGAATATGAGGATTGTAAAAAACTGGAAGAATATTCTTCCATATTTTCTTTGTACATGTGGGGTGTATCTGATTCGATGAATTGGATTTCTTCCGAATCTGTGGATTGTGAAGAACTGGAAGAAACTTCTTCTTGTATATCCTCATTAAACATGTGAGACGGATAGTATCCTAACCCATGCCGAGTTTTCTGGTCAAACGGATCACCACATAATGGTAATCGTCTACCTTTTCCTTGATTGAGACCTTGCATAGTCTTCAAATCATATCCCATATTCTGGATAATCTTGAAAGATTGTTGACTATATTTGTCAATTTGGATTCTTCCTTTATCTTTATCTCTAAGATTATCTGTCTGAATAATAGGAATATTTCTAGCCAGACCAAACACAATTTGGCGCTTATTTTTCTTATCAGACGGAATCACAAAATAAGATTCTTCGTGACATCTATAAGTTACACAAGCTTGTGATGATGAGGCTACAGGAAGAAGATAGGGAGAAGATGTTAGGAACCTTTGAGCATAAGGTCCAACATCAATATGAGGAGGAAAGGAATTTTCCTTATGGTCAATGTATAAGGTTTCCTCTGTATTTATGTCATCTTTATATTGATGACTTTGATCATCAAAAGATAAAGTTATTCTTTCAATAAATTTGACAGCCATATACTCCAAAAGGAAATCTTCATTGATATTAGAAAGTACAGAATGATCAATATTTATATCATTTACAATTTGACTGCTACGCTTCGGATTGATCATCAACGGACCATCATCCATCTTCTGCGTAGACTTGCCAAGGTTGATGATCAGTGGTGGTTCTGGATCATTCATACGAGAAGTACGTCCTTTAACTTTGATCATGAGAGGTTGAACTTGGCTCTTGGCAGGAATATTCACTGATTCCTCAGACAAAGCTCGAGTTCTTCCTTTGACCTTGATCATCAGAGGTTGGTCATTGACAGGTTGGGGTTGGATCCGACCTTTGACTTTAATCTTCAAAGGTTGCTCTTCTGGAGGATCTTCATTGACAGATTGATCTTCAGCAGGTGATCGATCTTCAGCCATATCTGATATCTCCTTCACATGCTCTTATTTATAGAGTATTGAGTCAGAAAAATAGGCTTCAACACCCTTGAAAGGATTGATATCAGCAAACTCAGTCTTCACAACCCCTTGGGAATCCACGTACTTGAAACATTGGTGAAGAGTTGAAGGCACAATGTTATGCTCATGTATCCACGATCTTCAGAGAAGGATGTTGTAAGATACATCTGAGTTGATAGCATAAAATATCGCCATAGTTCGAAGATCGCCAACCTGAATCTTCAGACGAATCTTTCCCAGTGGTTTACTCTTTCCAGAGTTAAAACCAACTATTGTGGTACTAGTGTAAGTCAAATCACTAGTAGGAATCCTCAAAGGTCTTAGCATACTCAGAAGAATAATGCTAATAGAAGACCCAGGATCAATGTAAATCCTGTCAATTTCAGTGGATTCAATATACCCTGTATAGCACAGAGGTCTGTCGTGCTTATTATGCTTCAATAGCATATCTTCTTGTGTAAAGGTAATGTTAGGAATTGCCTCCATCACACTATGACATTGTGGACACGACACTGGTATATTGTCAGGACTCTTGAGTTGAGCTAAGCATGAATCTGCTTGTAGCAAAGCTTCACTCAGAGTCTCCCTGCTTTCTTTAGAAAGATGAAACAGCTCGAAGATAGAGAGTCTAGCCGGAGTATTAGCTAACTGAGCTAGAATATCAAATTTATAGGGCTTCATCACCACTCCTTGATTTGAAGTAGATTTCAATGGGAAGTCAAAGGGTACTGCTTTCTGTTTTCCTTTCTCAACCACAGATGGTTTAGCAGGAACAGGAGATGGTTGAACTGGTAGTGTTTCAACTATGTCCACTGTTTCTTTGGAAGATCCCTCATAATCTTTATGGTACTTTTTCCCAGATCTCGTACCAGCAAATGTTTCTTCTTCGGACTCAGGAGAATGAAGTACCATATTGCAGGATTAAGTCTTCTTTCCCTTAGTCTTTTTCTTACAAGGATTTTTATGAGGAATCTCAGAACCCAATCCAACAGTGGATTTTTGACTTTGAATTTGTAAAGGAAGTCGTATTTCTTTATCATAATTCAAACCTTCTGCCTTTTGAAAGTCGTAGCCCATCTTTTTCATGAGATGGACTGATTGTTGACTGTACAAGTGAATGGGCAGTAGACTTTCAATAGATGGTTTAACAAAGGAAGAGGAGACAGAAACCTCTGTAACCACAGAAAAAAGAGGCATAGAGATTTCTGTAGAAGGAGTATTCGGGACACGAGAAAAAAATCCCTGTAGGAGCTTTTTCATAAGCAACAAAGACCTGTTGTGTCCTGTATAAGGGGACACTATTCATAGCTAACCACTGCCGATGATTAATCTTGAGTTTGGTAGGAGGAGCCAAACTTGGAGGGCATATATTCAAACCCCTCAGTCTATCCTCCAAAGGAATGCCATCCCACAAATGATCCAAATTATCATAGTCTGGGGTTAAAACATGAGAAATCATGTTGCAGGTTTTAACTTTTTTACTTTTCATAGATTTTGAAGTTTTATCTTCATTCTCTATTTCAGGTAATAAATCAGGATGTACCCACATGATTTCACCATTTTCAATGTAAGAGGCAAAAGTCCTTCATTTTGCTCTCTGGTAGGCGGGATATTCATAATCTTCATCGTCGCCTTTGGAATTGGGACAATTCCATCTGGGACTTGCTGTGGAGGAAAACCTCCAAATTGAAGAGAAATCATATTAGTTGTGACCGTATGCTCATTATTGGTTAAAGCGATGGCATTGTCATTTATCAGCTCTTGGATTTTCTTCTTCAAGACATAGCAAGCCTTGGTAGGATGATTTATGTATCTGTGATAGATACAATATTTGGGATTATCGGTCAGATTCACCTCATTAGGTCTTTTTGGCTCTGGAATCTGGAGTTTGCCACTCTTTACCAGACATTGGAATATCCCTGGGATATCACTGCCATCAAAAGAGTATTCTTCTTTTGGCTTGGAAGAGTCCTGATTATTCGGCGTCGTTTTGGGTTTTGAAAGATTAACCACTAAGGTTTCCTTCCCTTTCCCATTATGATTGCCGAAATTATTACCAGAAGAGCCTTTCTTTCCTTTATCTTCTGAGGCAAAAATTATCCCGTGTTCACGAGCCAACCTACCATAGGTCTCGGCAGAAACTGCTGCTATAATAAACGAGGCCCAATCTATGAATTGGGAACCCGTAAAGACAGCAATGGATGGTCGTAGATTCATCTTGCATGTATCAATCAATGCTGAATCTGGCATACCAGGAGGCATCTTCAAAGTTGCCTGTCGGAAACGATCAATGAACGTCCAAGTATCTTCCTTCTCCTTTTGTTTGATTTCTATTAAGGAGGACATGTTCATGTCCATGCCTCCCTCATAGAAACGGGAAAAAAACATTGCTTTGAATTCGTCAAAAGACGAAATACAATTGTCGGGTAGACTACGATACCAGTCGTAGGCTGAACCCGTCAAACACCCGATGAAAACTCGAGTGAGAAGAGCATCATTCTTCTGTAGATGCACAGTCATAATATCAAAGTAATTGATATACTGACTAGGAGATGCCTTTTCATCAAATAACACCATTGACTGTGGCTTGAATTTCGGAGGAAAGGGTACGTCATTCCAATGAGGAGGATAAGGTTGTTTAATCCCTAACCTCTGGAGTTGATCCTTGTGCTTCAAAACTTCAAACTGTGCTTTTAGCTCACGCACTGCTTGAATAGCTTCGCTAGTTTGAGGAAGCACATTCGATTGAATAGTTGTTGGATGTACCGTAACCCCCACCGGAGGTGGTATATCCTCTGGAATGATAGGATCTGGAGATGCAGAATTTTGATTGACAGCAGGCTCATAATTATTCAAAGGTATATCAACCCCTTGACTATCTTGAGTTTGTGCTGCTACCTGCACCGGTGTTACTACTGCCGGCTGAGCAGCTTGCTGAGTCATTATTATTTGATGCATACTTTGCATCATGGTAAGCATGTCCTTCAATGATTGCTCAACGGCAGAGAGATGCTGTTCTGTATTAGTAGATAACGTCTCCGGTTCATCTCTAATAGCATAGGATTCAACCTCTCTTGAAGATGCAGAGGGATTAGTATAGAGGTATGAATCGACACTATTAGTTTCGGATTCAAAAGACTGAGTACTCCAGCTTCTGAATCAGAAGTCTGCAACTGTCTTTATCTTCTTGATCGAGTATTCTGATATACTCCTTCAAAGGAATCAAGAAGTCTTTTGAACTATTGTTGACCAGGAGTCTGGGATGAGTTGCGTCTTTGACATCGTCCTTTGTTGGTATGAGATGCCATGTTGACTGACGCATATAACAACTCATGTTCTTGATCATCAACCTGCTGCTGAGGCTCATTATAGCTTAATCGGTCAAAAACTGACCGTTTAGAAGCCGAACAGCAATATTTGATTACAATCTGGTGACACTCACAATGATGATTTTCTTGGGGTGGTGTCACGAGATTGTCTGTTTTTACGCTTTTGTACTAGCAACTCGCGTAAATCAGAAGGAGTAGAGGGAGTAGTCTTTTTTATTATATTTGGGGTAGAGAAACGTTTAGTCCCTTGTGTATAAAGAAGATTACTGGCTGCATTAGCAGAACCAAACTGTATATTTTTACGCGCTTAGAGTTGCGTGCGTAAATCCTGAGATTTTTTGAGCACAAAGGACTCCATCAGCATTACGCATAATTTGTAGGTTTGGTACCTTGCGTAAAGCAGTGTAAGAAGGCTGTTGGTGGGGAACCGAAGTTTTACCAACAATGTTTTTACGCTGCATGCGTGCAGGTAAATTCACTTTAGATGTAAAGGCATCATTGTAAATTTTATCTACACTGTCACAGACATGAGATTTACCTTTACGCGTAGAGCGCAAAACATGAGTATCTGCCACGTCACAGACGGAAGATTTTCCTTTACGCGTGGAGCATAAATTTTGTGTGTCTACCATGTCACAGACGGGAGACATATTTTTACGCACGGGGCGTAAAACTTGTGTGTCTACCATATCACAGACGGGAGACTGCTTTTTACGCACAGAGCGTAAAACATGAGAGTCTGCCACGTCACAGACGGAAGATTGATTTTTACGCGCGGAGCATAAAACTTGATTTTTACGCTCAGAGCGTAAAACTTGATTTTTACGCTCGTAAAACTTGATTTTTACGCTCAGAGCGTAAAACTTGATTTTTACGCTCAGAGCGTAAAACTTGATTTTTACGCTCAGAGCGTAAAACTGGAGAGTCTGCCACGTCACAGACGGAAGACTAATTTTTATGCCCAAGGCGTATCACCGAGGTAGAGACTGCCTCGTCACAGACGGGAGCCTCCACAATAGGAGTAGGAAGGATTCATTTGCCTTCAGAGACAGCAGGGAGATCGAAGGATGCTTTGGACTTAGGAATCCAAACTTTTTGCGCCTTCCGCGATTTCTGAACAATGGAGCAGCGAGTACTACCCCCAGTTCGGAGCATTTCTTCGTAGGCAGTCTGGTCGAAGTGCACAACCAGAGTCTTCTTTGTCGATCCGACCGACACATCATCATATTGAGCAATTGCCTTCTCGTCAGAGAAGAAGGTCGCCCCAGCAGAGTCGCCATTTTGTTTTACTTAACAAAATGCCTAAAATTGGCTTTTGAAAGAAAACTAGAAAAAGTACATAAAGTACAAATTGTTCTGGAAAGTATTGCTATGGAAGTCTGATCTGAGAGCGATCACTTTGTTCCTTGGACCATACGATGATGATGAAGAAAATTGCTTGAAGAAGACGAACAATCGGAAGAACTAAGTCACCGGAAAGGTATCGAGCAACGGCACTGATGGCACAGTCGAATGCTTTCTTGCTTTGCTTCACCCTGTTCTTGAAAAAAAGTTGAAGAAATGCTTCTGGAAATATCACTCTGGAAGTATGAGCTTTCTCAGAATCTCCTCTCCTATCTCTCTGTTGATCTCTCGATGCTTGATATGTAAAAATAAGTCTATTTATAGACTTGACCCTTTGTGCATAAAAAGCAACAAAATTGGGGTCTCTACGCTAGTAACTGTCACCCACGATGTAAATCATCCTCTACGCACGTTGACACGTGTCCCATGTAGAGTTTTGATCTCTACGCATGGTGACACGTGTCCCACTACTTCAACAAAGTGGGGAGAGCACGTATACACGTTCCTCGATAAGTGTGGCATAAAAGCCACGTAGGCAAACTACGTTCTCAAGTAGCCAGGAAAGATCGAGCGTAAAAATGACCCAAAATATGCTCTAGCGTAAAGTGGCAAACTGGCGTAAAATAGCCCAAAATAAACTTCCCACGTAAAGTGGCTAAAAAAATAGCCTTGAGCGTAAAAAGTTAGCCCAAATAGACTTTACGCCCACAATAGCCTTGAGCGTAAAAGCTCGAATAGCTATCGTGCGTAAAAGAAGCAGTTTTATTGAGCGTAAAGTAACCCCACTTGCATACTATACGACGAGTATAGGGTTTGGTGGAAAGATTTCCTCGGCTTCTGTGTAATCTTGCTGTCATAAAATTATTGTGTCAGATCGAATCACTTGCATTAAATGCGGCATGACAGTCTGTCCCCAGCGTAAAAGTGGAGGACAACTCTCGCGTAAAAGCTTCTCGCATGGAGAATAGCATGCGTAGAGAGTAGCTCGCATAGAGTCTGAGTTTGACTCAGTTTGAATTGCGTAAAGTTCTCAACTTCTTTGACTTGGTCTTTGAAGTACTTTTTACGCACCTACAACGACGTGCATCCCGTCAATCCGGGCGACATGGTCACGATCCGAAAGTATCAAAATGTGCGTATCGGCTTTTTGGATGTGTGGGCTTTGACAGAATTCAAATTAGTTGTGTGTGCGCGACGAATTTGATGCGTATCCGTCAAAATTCACCGTATCAGACTCTTTGCAAATTTCTCAATTACTTTGTGCACGTTCGTCAGATCGAGACAAAACTTGTGCCAACATGACCGTATCATTTTTCTGTTCCTGTATGCCAAGTTTGGTCCGATTCTGAGACAGTTGATCGGATCACCGTTTTATAGGCCCCACGATCGGATTCAACGGAGGATTTTGTGCACGACCTGCTAGAATCCAACTTTGGACATACGGTTGGGTTCATATCATCTAAACAAATCCATAGACATGTAGTTTAACGACTTTAGAGACCATTGACTCTGGCACGTTTTTTGGTGCAAAACGGGTCCAACGGCGGACATTATTTTGGCCCAAAATGACTGTTTTGCCCTGTGTCCAGAATTGGACTTAAGGACAGGCAATCCTAGCTAATTTGACTATTCTGAGAATGTTGACAATGTCTGTTTCAGCTTTCGGAGACAGTTGTGAGATTTGGACTTTATGGCTTACCAACTGACGGTATATTGTTGGTTCTTCGTGCTACCACCGGACAAGATACCTTGCCTCCCTCTACAGTTTATTTTCATGCTTATAGTTTTCCTGTTTTTATATATGTTATCATCTTATTCTCTAGTTGATGCGAGTTTATCTATATGTTTCCTGCGTTCCATGTTTTACTAGATTATCGTCTTGCTTGTATATCAGTTTCATGATTAGATAGTGTAGTTACACCAGACTTGTTCATTTTATAGTTCATGCTAGAGTTGTCCTTACCCGTGTCTTGACATGAGTTGTACCTTGTCTCACCTGTGCCTCGACTGAGTCGTGTCTTGGAACGAGTACGTATAGTTGAACTGCTAAATCCTTGTTATCGTTTTCTCAACCAGAGAGTCCACACTCGGGACGAGGGTTGACCATTTGTACCAGAGAGTCCACACTCGGGACGAGGTTGTTTGTCTTGATCTGTTTACATCCGTGAGTACATACTCGAGACGAGGATGTTGTTTACTTGCATCAGAGAGTCCACACTCGGGACGAGGGTGTCTTGCCTTGAACTAACCAGAGAGTCCACACTCGGGACGAGGGTTAGTGATTAGTTCAAACCTGCGAGTCCACTCGGGGCGATGGTTTGGTATTCCATTGATCTCGTGTTCACTTGTTCATCCAGCAGTTCAGTTACGTGTAGTTGTTCCCGTATTCCAGTTCATAGTCACCTGTCAGTAGCCACTTGTCGATAGTCACTTGTTAGCAGTTTTGGTCGTAGTCTCTTGCCATGTGTATGTCTCGTTCCTTGCTTATATCCTATTTATAGTTTATGCATGATTAAACTGCTAGATAGGCATATTTTTATGTATCTTGCTATGTCCCCTGAGGACCTGGTGATCTCTTCAGGCTTAGCGATTGCATGGAGTTAGTTAGCAGAACGTGATGGTAGAAGATTGTGATGCATGATTCAGGTATTTGTTAGTGATATTACATTGTTATCCTTTCGTGCTTTACATTCCTTATCATGAGATATCCTCCTTATTGATTCAGTTTAGAGACTCTTGTTATATTCTTTAGAGTCTTATCGGACATATATGATAGTGGGCTGCAGACCACGACCCATAGTGTTCATTCATGTTTCGTGCACTTATGGTGGATTTGAGATATAGATTTATTTTGCCATGATTTGGCAGTTTACCATGTTCTTGACAGCGTTTACGTATTCGAGTCGGACTGGAGTCCGCTCGATACGTAGCTGGCTTGCTCACGAGCTCGCGTCCGAAAAGCAGGTGTGGGTCGTGACACCAACATTCGAATTTGAAGCGGTCGATGAAATAGTCATATCTATAAAATAATTGGATCATATTAACTGCATATAAATAAATGTGTTTGTTCTTTAAAACAGTTAAATCATATTTTTGCACTGTTTGTAGTTTCTTATTTTACGATGTAATTTAATACCAAAAAAATCCAGCAAGCAACAGCAGCCGAAGCAAGAAGCAGCTAGCAGCAAGAAACAATACAAGCATGATAAAACAAGCGCACTAAAAAAATTACAGCAGCCAAAGCAAGAAGCAAAAGCCAAAGAAAAACATTAGTTACAGCAAAAAAATGCAGCAGCAAAAAAAGGTCCCAACCATGATAAAAAATTACAGCAACAACCTATTCCCGTCCCCGCCCCACCCTACTCCACTTCGGCCCCCACCCTGTGACCATGATTAGAAAAGTAAAAAAATAAAGATAGAAAGAATAAAGAGAGAGGAATAATAGCAAACACATCAAGAAAAAGAAAAAATCACCCGCAACTGGTTTGAGGCGGTCGCCGACTTGACAGCGGTGGCCGGTCGACGGGGATCGAAGGGAATTGACGGCAGCATCGCTGCTCTTTCAGGTCAGTAGTTCTTTTTTTCTTCTTCTTTTCCTTCTCTTCTCTCTCCTTATCCTTCTCTGTCGACTGTGGAATGTTGGCTATCTAGGTTTTTGAAAGAGCTTTTTTCGCGTCAGATTTTTTACTTTAATCTTGCTAATTTTTCAATCGAGATAGTCGGTTGACTAGCCCTAATCGGTAGACTTAACCCGACAATGGGTCGTTCCGACTAATACTGATGCTTAGAGGCTAAAGCAAGTTGGCCGCCTAATACTATTTTCGCAACATTGGTCTATACTAGCTTATTAGTAAGTATCTGAGAGTCTTCACTGACTGACTCATTAGTGGGTATCAGAGATTGGCCAAATTGAGCTGAAGACAAGCTAACAGATTCAATTGAAGCTTATCTACAAGCTGAGCAATCAAGTATCAGAGACTTAGTTCTGAAGCACATCAAGTATCAGAGAATTAGTTCTGAAGCTCAAGGCATTACCAAAGACCAGATGCACTGTCAGTGTGGAGGAAAGTATCAACTCAAGACAGTTAGCCAATTCTGTTAGGAGTTAGTTACAGGACAACTAGGTATTTAAAGTCTTAGTTATAAATAATTAGGCTAGTGAGGAGAGAGTGTGAATTGTAATATTGTCTACTACATTTTAGTTTTTTCCTTTGTAAATTTTTTTTTCTTGAATCAATAAAAACCCTGGTTCATTCTTTCTCCCAACTTAAGCTGTCAATTTGTGTTTCTATGGCAAATTATAATCGATCCCCTTTCAATTCCAATCAACTAGGAAAAGGATCTATCATCCTAGCTCTCTTGGGATCCACAGATCCGACTGCATCGGCACATATATCATCACCTATATTGCTCGGACTTGATTGTCAGCACCACGATCTTATTCGTCTGCTCCTCTCTGCGTCCTCTAGGTCCCAACTCTCATATTTTTATCCTTTCGATCCTGTTAAAATCTCATGCAATGTCGATTATTTCCCCTTTTAAATTAAGTGTATCACGTGCCTATGAAATATCAAACATCCAAGGACTATTAAGTCCAGGTCTTATATCAGCAATCGCTTACCACTTAAGCTATACTTGCTTGAGTGTGTGTGTGTTTGTACACACACACTAGAATTTTTTGTACAGGTTGCTTCCTAAAGGCGGAGAGGATGTTAGAGAAGGATATGAATGGGAAAGCGGTCTAGATGGCCGATCGATGGTGGATAGAATTCGACACGGCAAGTGGTTGCCTCTCTCTAGTTCGGAGAGATCTAGTGAAGGCTTGGTAGAGGAGGAGGAGGGGGAGGGACGATGGTTTTCGACAAGTCCAGAGGCAGGCCTGCGGCTCGTATGCCATGTGACAAAGCTGCCAAAGGACCTAGATTCGATTTGAGAAAATCATGACAAAGTGGTCGATCTCTCCGATGCGCACTGGCGACAATGTCGGTGTGAGAAATAATCAGGACAAGACTTGGTCCTAAGCCACTCCTTGGATTTTGCATAGTAGGAGAATTGGCAACCCTGAGAATAGGTGCACATCCTACATTGTACTCATCTTCAATGAGGTGGACGAAGAGAGCGTCATGCACATCTCCGACAAGAAGAATGCTAAGGAGGCATGGGAAGCCTTGCGCACGGTACATCTGGGAGATGATCGTGTCAAGGAGTTCAAGCTCCAAATACTTCGATGGAAGTTTGAGGGACTCAGTATGTCGAAGTCCGACACGGTCGATGGCTATAGTACGAAGGTGACGAATCTAGTGAATCGTATCAGAACTCTTGGTGACATGCTCGAGGAGTCGTACATTGTCAAGAAGGTATTGCGATCAATACCTGAGAGGTTCATGGCATTTACCGCAATCATTGAAGAGTTCGCAGATTTCAAGGAGAAGAAGTTGGACCAGATCTTTGGCTCCATGAAGGCACATAAAGAGCGGATGCATACATATGCACCATGGCAAGGTCAAATAATGCTACTGAAATATGACCAAAAGCCGTCACAAGAGGTGGAGAAGAGCTCGAACACCGGAGAGGGTGGGCGTGGCAGAGGTCGTGGTTAATAGCAGAGGCGGGCGTGATACTGACATGCATGTTCGCGACAAGTTGAAGTCTAAATGCTTCTAGTGTGGGGACTTCGGGGGCACTTCGCTGCCGAATGCCACAACAAGTCGGAGCCAAAAGCTAACCTAGCCAAGGTTGACTTCAAGGATGATCAAGACACATTTCTGGTGGTATCTCATATGGCGAAGTTGTTCCAGATGACGCGGGGGCCTGGAAGCATCCCCAGGCATGGTGGTGAAGACATTTTCAGACCCAAGAAGCTTTGGTAACTGGACAATAGTGCTAGCAACCACATGACCGAAGAGAGAACCAAGTTCTTGGAGTTCGAAAAGAAGGACCTCGATAGTGTAAGGTTTGACGGCGGCTCGAAGATCAGCATCAAGGGCATTGGTAATGTTCTTCTACAATGCAAGATCGGGGAGCACAAGCTACTGGAGGGTGTCTACTACCTCCCTGAGCTGCAGAGTAACATCATCAGCTTGGGGCAATTAGACAAGCAAGGGTGGCAGATTGTCATAGGAGGTAATCAGCTAAAGCTTTACGACCGGAACAATGCCCTTGTTGCAAGGGTGTGGCAGACTGAAAATTGCTTGTATAAGCTTGCCTTGAGAGTGTGCTCGTCTGTGTGTTTGTCGATGAAGACACAAGATGTAGCATGGATCTGACATGTGCGCATGGGCCACCTCAATTTCCATACACTGTGGACCATGTACGCGAAGAAGATGGTCGAGGGGATGCCGATAATAGAGCCCTTGAACAAGGTTTACAATGGGTGCCAAACCACAAAGATGGCACGACAACCATTTCCCGACAAGGCAGAATTCAGAGCGAAGTAGCCACTGCAGCTGGTGCATGAGGATGTCTGTGGTCCCATTACTCCAACGACACCAGCAGGTAACAAATTCATTTTGCTCATAGTCGATGACTACAACATAATCATGTGGGCGTACCCACTGATATTGAAGAGCGAGGTCTTCAATACTTTTTGGCGATTCAAGGTAGTGGTGGAAGCTGAATCAGGTCACAAGCTGAAGGGCTCAGAACTGACCATGGTGCATGGCGAGTTCGTTTCACGTGAATTCAACAAATATTACGAGGACGAGGGCATTAGACGCTACCTCACAGCCCCGTATTCACCGCAGCAGAATGGAGTTGTGGAGCGCCACAACTGAACTATGTTGGCGACAGCGCAAATTCTGATGCATTCTCGAGGTATGACCACTTGGTTCTGGGGTGAAGCTGTTAGATATGCCATGTATTTACTGAATAAGTCTCTGACGAAAGATCTAGACGGCATGACACCATACGAAGCATGGACAGGAAGGAAGCCGAATCTGCATCACCTGTGCACATTTGGCCGCTTGGCGCACGTCAAGGTGCTTCGTGGTCACCAAGGAAAGCTGGAGGATAGGAGCACGATCATGGTGTACCTTGGAGTTGAGCCTAGCACCAACGGACATCGTCTCTATGATCCCATGTCCCAGTCTGTACGCGTCAGCCGTGACATTGTGTTGAGAGAAGATGAACATCACGACTAGAGCACTGAAGCAAACCAACTTGGGGTCGTTCCTGTCACCTTTACCGTACAATACAATAAGGAGCATATACCCCTAACTCCAGCGACGATGCTGAGCTCTCCAAGAATACCACGCACGCCACCAGATGGAGATGGTGCAACAACATCTGAACCTGAGACCTTAGGGTTTAATGTGTCTGTAGTGAGACAGGCGTCTGGAGCAAGAAATGCAATGCCGCCAACCGGAGAAGCTTCAGATCTCAACATCGACGGGAGTGGACCACATAGATACTGAGACTTGTCTGATATCTATGACAACACAAGTGAGCTCCATATGTGTAAGCTGCTCAACGATAAGCCCCAAAGCTATGGTACCGCTGCACTTGACCTCAACTGGAAGCGGGCCATGGAGGTTGAGCTTGAAGCTATCCAGAAGAACAAGACGTGGAGTCTTGTAAAGCTGTCGGAAGGTGCACGAGCCATAGGGATGAAATGGGTGTACAAGCTCAAGAAGGATCCAAATGGCGACGTCATCAAGTACAAGGCTCAACTGGTCGCCAAGGGCTATGTACAACGCCAGGGCATCGACGTCGATGAGGTGTTTACACCGATGGCTAGGCTGGAAACCATCCAGCTCATTCTCGCACTAACATGTCAGCGGGGTTGGCGTGTGCATCACATGGACGTCAAATCCGCTTTTCTGAACGACGAGCTCAAAGAGGATGTCTACGTTATGCAGCCAACTGGGTTCGTCGTGAAGGGTCACGAGGACAAAGTATACAATCTTCATAAAGCCTTGTATGGTCTACGTCGGGCGCCATAAGCATGGAACTCAAGGCTTGATGCATACTTGATGTCACTTGGTTTCAGCAGAAGCCCACAAGAGCATGCCATGTACATGCACTATCAGGAGAATGAGGTGCTGCTTGTTGGAGTATATGTTAACAACCTTATTATCACCGGCTCAAATCTTAGACATGTGGAGGAGTTCAAGCAGCAGATGAAAGGTGAGTTTGAGATGAGTGATCTCGATGACCTCAACTACTACCTTGGCATAGAAGTGCAGCAAGGTGCCAATGAAGTCAAGCTGAAGCAAATGGCCTACGCCAAGAAGATCCTCAAGCAGACCGATTTGCTGGAGTGCAATGCAAGCAAAACACCCATGGAAACAAAGCTGAAATTCACCAAGTCAGATACAAGCCCAAAGGTGGATGCAACACACTACCGGAGTATTATCGAAAGTCTTCGATACTTGACGCACACCCGGCCCAACATCGTATACTCTGTTGGCATGGTGAGTCGCTTCATGGAGGCACCGACGCAGACTTATTACGCTGCCATCAAGTGGATACTGCGATATGTGAAGGGCACACTATATTATGGCCTTGAGTTTGTCAGAGGACAAACAAAGGAGCAGCTTTAAGGCTATTGTGATAGCGACTTGGCTGGAGATTTGGACGACCACAAGAGTACCACTGGAATCATCTTCTACTTCTGTAAATGTCTGATCACTTGGACTTCACAGAAACATAAGATAGTGGCATTGTGTTCATGTGAGGCAGAGTATATGGCGGCGTCGGCAGCAGCTTGTCAAGCTATTTGGCTAAATCGCTTGGTGGAGATGATGACAAGGAGTGCAAATTGTTTAGCAAAGCTACTGGTGGACAACAAGTTTGCAATTGTATTGGTGAATAATCTTGTTTTTCACGATAGGAGCAAGCATATAGATGCACGCTATCACTTTATCAGGGATTGTGTCGAAAAGGGGCAGGTTGATGTGGAGTACGTGAGGAGCAAAGAGCAAGCTGCAGACATCCTGACGAAGGCTCTGAACCGGTCCATGTTTGAAGAGCATCGTAGGAACATTGGAGTCAAGGATCTCTCAGATTGAAGTCCATATTAGGGGGGAGTATGTGAGCAATAATCAGGACAAGAGTTGGTCCTAAGCCACTCCTTGGATTTTGCATAGTAGGAGAATTGGCAACCTTAAGAATAGGTGCAGATCCTACATTGTAGCTCCATGAGCATAGGCATGTTAGTTATTTATTTTTGTGTATTTAAGCATTTCTAGTTGTAACTCTCAAGTGCAGAACAAAGCATATTCATTTCCAGAAGAGCCTCTGTTTCTTCTCGTCTTCAACGTGAGTTTGCTGTCTCCTCAATACATCACAAACAAACACCTATTTATGGGATTCATTTGAGCCAACAGTCGGGACATGAGGCCATTATGAGGGAGCCAAGTCGCGGGAATAGCCGCACATGGCAAGGAATCTCTGCGTCGTGTTCGTCTATAGTGCAACCGCACCAAGGACGAGGAATAGAAGCCGGGGTGGGGGTTGCTCCCTTTCCTCGGGTTGACCAGACTTTGGCAATGAATAGAGAAACACTGAAGGTTGCCGCTTTATAGCCTCGAATTTTGGCGTCGTTGTGTCGACCAGCTCTTGTTCTCGACGAGGCAAAGCTTTGTTATGAGAAACCAACTGATATTGATGGGGTGCAGATAACAAATGTTCTTTCGGAGGATGGTGCCCCGTCACTGCTTTAGTGGCGGAACTTGCTACTGCTATATGTAGTCGGGCTAAAGCCTTTTTACTCCAATATCGTGCCATTTTCACGTCGCTCGATGAAGGTGTTTTTCCTGCAAATTTTTTTTTTTTAATTTTAATTTTTTTTGCCCTGCATTAAAATCTAAAGAGAGTTTTAACTAGGGGCCCTTGGCTATTTGATGGCCTGTTGGTAGTGACGAAGCGTTGGGATCCCACGGTGTCTTTTGAGATGGATCTTTTGGCGACGATTCCGACGTAAATTTGAGTTCCTAGGTTGTCTCTCCAACTCTGGAATGCAGCAACCATTCACAAAATCGCTAGCGTGGTTGGCACACTGCTTAAAATGGACGATGCGACTTCGTTGAGATTCGGGCACTTAAAATGGACGATGCATCAACCATTCACAAAGTCAACGCTTATCTTTTGCCCGCATCTTCATTGAGATCCGGGCACTGAAGGAACTCCCTAAGTCGGTTTCGGTCAGACTCAATGGACGATGGTTTGAGCATCATATCGTCTTCGAATGGATACTCTCGTCGTGTAAGTGCTGCTGATACTTTGGCCACTCGGAATTGAATTGCCTTGACCCGCGCAGGGCCGGTCCTGGCCCAGCCCAGGGCGACCGTCCAGTTCCCCATGAAATTTGGGGACCCAAAAAAATTAATTTATATATTTATTTATATTTATATTTATATTTATATTAGTAATCTTGTATCGAAAATAGAACTAATATGTAACATGACCCTCATTTATTAATTGTGGTGTAGTGTTACTATGTTAAACTTGCGCTCTATAGGTCCTACATTCAATTCTTGGCTGTAACATTTTTTTAAAATTTACTTTTAGTTTATTTTTTAATATTATATATGAGCCTCATTTTTAAAGTTTGTCCAGAGCCCGATGGACTCAGGGTCGGGTCTAGGCCCTAGACCCACGGGGGAGAAAACAGGGTCGGACCTGGAGACCGACGGATAGTTGAGGTTATATGACGAAGATGGATTGGCATGCAGGACATAGTGCAAGGGAATGCAAAGAACATTTGGACCCTCGATGCTTGAACAGCAGAAAGAGGAGGTAGTCGTAGTTGGCCTGTATGTGGCCTGTCCCGTAGGCCATGGCCCCTGACACTTCTCCTGCTGCTATGGGATCCCCTTATTCAGGGGCGGATCCAGAAATGTATACTAGGGTGGGCTAAACTAGGTTGGGGTGGACTAGATGTAAGCTAACTCCCATAAAAAAATCAAAACCAAAAACCTATAAGAAAAAAAAACAAGTAAATTTTTTTTTGGGGTGGGCTCCAGCCCACCCCACCTCCCATCTAGATCCGCCCCTGCCCTTATTGTTTATGTATCAACATTTATTGTGTTCATTGTGGCAGAGGTGGCAAAGGCGTATCCACATGCATTGGACTGGGCCCAGGCACCCCACTGAAAAAAATTCATTTTTTTGTATATGTTATATATATACCCACTCCAAACTTATTGTCTCGGATTTTAACATAGAAGGAAGTTATAGAAATACTATTGCATACTTTAAATTTATGCTTCTAAAGTATACTAAATTAGAATAATTATCTAGACATATAACAAATACTTGAATTCATTCTAAGTAACTTACAAATTGAAGCATACTTTGGAGCAAATACTAAAAAAATACTAATTCTAAGGACACTCCACATTTTGCTAGGGGCTAGTCCTTACTAGGAGACAGTCCATGAAAGTGAAACTTTTATTGGAAACAGTTCGAATTTTAATTGGGACTAGCCGCCCCCCCGTTAGCTGTGTATGCTTTAAGCACACACAAATGAACAAAAGTTCAATTCCCTACTCCTTCTTTAGTCCCACATCGGTTGGGAGGGAAGGATGAGTTGAGCATATAATACTTTGCCACTCTTTGCTTCATTAAAAGTCTTGTGGGGGAGTTCCAAGGGCCACACGCGCGCGCCGCCGCCCGGCTCGGCTCGGCTCGGCTCGTAACGGATGCGGACACGTGCCCACATCTGCGGGCGCCGAATGCCGATCCGATTCCTTCTTCGGGCTCGGACTGAGACCAAAAAAAACTTTTTTCTCCTATTAAAAATTCTGACCGTTACTATTCCTTTTAAATTCCGTAACGGTTGGATCTTGATATCCGTCCAAGTTCAATGAACCATGTGCTATAAACGTTCTACAACGTTTAACATAATTGTCTTCTTAAAACACCCGTATTAAATCCTCTTTAATTTCTGTCTGTTGGTGTAATTACCCAACAGCCTATATATACTGATCCCATCTCATTCTTCTCCTACACAGAAAATATTCTCCTCTACAGAAACTTTCTCTAATTTTTCTCTCTCGAATTTCTGTTACTTCGTTGTTGCTCTGGGCAGAGATAAGTCGGGGTCGCTCTCTCTACGTCGTGTGCGGCAAAGAGATTCCGGTGAAGCGGAGATTTTACCACTAGGAGCGTTCGGATCCAGTCTGCACATAGACCCGAGCTAACTCTTAGAGCAGTGCTACGTGTACGACTTTTCCGGAGGCCGGTAACAATTTAATTAATTTTTTTTATTGCAGAGTTAAAACGAAGTATTATTCAAGAATTTCCAACACTCTAAGAGTTAGATCAATTTTACAATTTATTTATTTGTCTTCCTGTTTGTTACTTACCAAATAAATAAATAAATAAAACAATTTTACAATCTATACAAGCTTCTGCTTGTTACTTACTTTTGTTTTAATAGCAAAATTTAAAGTATACAAGCTTCTGTTTGTTTGTTTTTTCGTTATCAAACTTTTGTTTTATCAAATTTGTTAGTATACAATCTATACAAGCTTCTGTTACGGGAAAAATTGTTAGTCTCAAATTTGTTAGTATACAAGCTCCGGTTACTATCAAATTTTTCTTACTCTATCAAATTTTTCTTACGAAATTTCTTTTCCTTACTATCATATTTGTTAGTATACGGGAAAATAAAAAATAATTGTTACTGTTACTGTTCATACGGAACTATTTATTTCCTTCATACAAGCCTCTGTCAATTCTTAATTCTGTTAATACTTGTCTATACATTTGCTGTTGAAAACATTTAAAGTTTCTCTACCTTTTTCAAGCAAATTATTTGTTTTAGCTATAAAAAGCTATCGTAATTTATTTCATGTTGGTACCATATTATTTAATAACATTTGTTATTACATATAACTAAAACTGCTATTATCAATTATCATTTCATAGATCAATTATCATTTCCTAGATTGACACCTTAGACAAACATTAGTGTGTTACTACTTTTTGTCAATACTACTTCCGTTTTTACTCAATATATCAATTTAGGCTAAATCAAACAATTAATTGATTTAGTAAAATTTCTTTATTTTTAAAAGTTCTAAAGTTAAGATTTGTTTGGGAACAAGCCGAAAGGACCTTTCTATCAACAATGCAAAAATTCGTCTAAGCGACCGGTAATTAAGAGTTCCTAGTGAACCTCCGCTTGCTGGGATCCGGCCCCTACAGCTAACCCAACCTTATCAAAACTTGAAAAACTAAAATTTTAAAGGCCTGTTACTAAAATCATTTTAATTGTTAATTTTAGTTTAAAGCCATCTTATTGAGTAAATATATATATATATATATATATATATATATATATATATATATATATATATATATATATATATATATATATTCAGACTTTAGAAAATATGTCTTCCAAGGAAGAGACCTTTTCTGCAAAGTTCGCTAAATTCAATGGCACATATTTCAAGAGGTAGCAGAGCCAGATGAAATTTTGGCTTACCACTTTAGGCCTGATTTCTGCCATTGATGGGTCCACGCCCATCTCAAATGATTCTGATGAGACTGAGTCTGACGTAGGGGTTTCCAAGTCCTCCTCTTCTACCAAGCCCAAGCCCCTAAGGAAATTGACTACCACTGCTTCCACAGAATCTTAAGCGCTATGTCGGAGTCACTCTACGACATTTTTGAGTATAAAAGCGCTAAATTTAAAGAACTCTGGGATGCTTTGGAAGATGAGTATGGTTGTGATGATGCTGGAATTGATAGATTCAATTCCACCACATTCAACCAATATGTCATGGTAGATAACAAACCTATCAATGACCAAATCCACGAGTTCCAAGAACACCTTAGGCATGTTCAAGCCAAGGGAATCTTTTTTTTCTACTGAGCACAAAATAGGATGCTTGATATATAAACTTCCTCCTTCCTGGTCTAAAGTGGCAAATGATCTACTACATCTACAAGGATCTATTACATACTCTCAAGCTCTACAGAGAATTAGAACAGAAGAGCAATATAGGTCCAAAACCAAAGCTAGGTCAAATGCCACAGCTAAGGTAAACCTTGTAGAAAGCCATGCAAAACCTAGATCAAACAACCATCTTAAATCCAAGAAAAACTCCTTAAAAAAGAAGCAAAGTTTTCAACCTCCCCACCAAAACCATCCTCACCAAAACCATCATCACCAAAACCATCACCCCCAAAAACCAAGAAACTTTGGTCAGACTCAGGATCAAAGAAGATTTTGTTTTGTGTGTGGTAGAACCAACCATACTGCCATCAACTGCTTCCAAAGGAAGAAAGAACCTATCCAGAACTCCTTCAAAGGAAAAGGCAAGCCAGAGGCTAATATGATTCTGAATGGGTCTTCCAGCTCCTTCAGGTCTGTAAGCTTCCAACCTGTAGTAAACCTGTCTTTCCATTCTGATGATTGGTGGTTGGATTCTAGAGCTAATGTTCACGTTTCATTTGATCGCTCATGTTTTTCAACCTATCACGAATCAGGTGGAGGAGGCGTGACTCTAGGAGATGGCTCAACGGCACAAATTGTAGGAAGAGGAAGAATAGATCTGAAGATGACATCAGGAAAAATTCTACCTCTTCATGATGTGCTTCATTTGCCGTGTGTCAGAAGAAATCTTGTTAGTGGATCCCTTCTTGTAGCCTCAGGATACAAAATTGTAATGGAGGCCAATAAAGTAGTTTTCTCTAAGGATGATTTGTTTGTAGGGAAATGATTTGTGAAAGATGGACTCTTTATTTTAAGTACTATGAATAAAAGTTCAAATCCTTCTTTTGTTGCAAATATTGAATCATCAAATATTTGGCATGGTAGACTAGGTCATGTGAACTTAGGATCTATTAAAAAAATGATGAACTTAGATCTTATCCCTAAGACTCCTATAGATGATGAACACAAATGTGATATTTGTGTTCAAGCCAAACACACTAGATTGCCTTTTAAATCTGTCTATAGGGATTCTGAACTCCTAGAACTTATCCATAGTGATGTTTGTGATTCCAATAGGGTTTTGACCCGAGGCGGTAGAAAATACTTTGTTACTTTTATTGATGATCATTCAAAGTATTGTTATACCTATCTCCTTAAGACCAAAGATAAAGTTCTAGAAAGATTCAAGGTCTATAAATCTGAAGCTGAGAACCAGTTAGATAGAAAGATTAAGATCCTTAGATCAGATCATGGTAGAGAGTATACCTCAAATGAAATGACTAATTTCTGTGAAGAGCACGAAATTATTCATGAGGTAACTGCTCCTTATTCACCACAATCCAATGGAGTTGCTGAAAGGAAGAATCGTATTCTGTTAGATATGGTTAATGCCATGCTTCTCAGCTCAGGTGCCCCTGATAATCTTTGGGGAGAAGCCCTTTTGTCAGCCAGTTATATCATTAATAGGATACCTAGTAAGACAAATGATAAAACCCCATATGAGTTATGGAAAGGTCGGACTCCTAGGATCAACTATCTTAAAGTTTGGGGATGTCTAGCTAAAGTAGGAATTCTTGAACCCAAAAAGAGGAAGATAGGGCCTAAGACTGTAGATGCTGTATTCATAGGATATGCCCTAGATAGCAATGCCAATAGATTTTTTGTAACCCATTCTGAAGTAAATGAAATCTCTAATAACACAATTATAGAAGCTAGAGATGCAGTTTACTTTGAGAATATCTTTCCCTCAAGGATAGAACCCCTTCATCTTCCTATAATCCTTCTCTTGCTCCATCTACTAGTTCTCATGATCAAATACCTAGTTCTCAACCTGAACAAGTCATAGAACCTAGAAAGAGTAAAAGAGAAAGGATTGAAAAGAATTTAGGAGAAGGATTCTTCACTTTTTTGACAGAGGGTGATCCTTCAACTTATGAAGAAGTCATATCCTCTCCTGATGCCCCTTTCTGGAAAGAAGCTATTAACAATGAGTACAACTCCATCATGGAGAACAATACTTGGTTTTTTAGCAAACCTTCCTTTAGGCAGCAAACCAATAGGTTGTAAGTGGATCTTTAAGAAGAAACTTAGAGCCGATGGTACCATAGAGAAATATAAGGCTAGATTAGTAGCCAAAGATTTTACCCAGAAAAAAGAGATTAGATTATTTTGATACCTATTCTCCTGTTGCTAGAATTTCTTCTATTAGAACCCTCCTAGCATTAGCTTCCATTCATGACTTGCTGATCCATCAAATGGATGTTAAGACAGCATTTCTAAATGGAGATTTAGAGGAAGAAATATATATGGAGCAACCTGAAGGCTTTATTGCTAAAGGCCAAGAAAACAAGGTTTGCAGATTAGTAAAATCTCTTTATGGCCTAAAGCAAGCTCCCAAGCAATGGCACAACAAATTTGACAAAGTCATTATAGAATTTGGTTTTGTGCCAAATGAATATGACAAATGTTTATATTCCAAAAATACAAATAAAAGTTATGTTATCTTATGCTTTTATGTTGATGATATCCTTATTTTAGGATCTTCATTGGAATTGATAAATAATACTAAGAATTATTTATCTAACCAATTTGATATGAAAGACCTAGGTGAGGCAAACCTTATTCTAGGAATGCAAGTGTCCAAATGCAATGAGGGTATACTCTATCCTTAGCACATTCAATTGAGAAAATGCTAAAAAAATTTGAGTATTTTGACAAGAAACCTGCCCTTACTCCTTATGATAGTAATGTTGTTCTCAAGAAGAATGAAGGATCTCCTATAGAACAACATAGATATTCACAAATGATTGGGTCCCTCATGTACATAACTAACAGGACCAGACCTGATATTGCATTTGCTATTGGAAGACTAAGCAGATACACTAGTAACCCAAATCAATCTCATTGGACTGCATTAGACAGAGTATTTAGATATCTTAAGGGTACTATAGATTATAAACTTCATTATACTAGACACCCTGATATCATAGAAGGTTACTCCGATGCAAATTGGGTAACTGATTCACATGATGTAAAATCCACTACTGGATATGTTTTTACCCTAGCAGGAGCTGCAATCTCCTGGGGATCATGTAAACAAACTATCATAGCCAGAAGTACAATGGACTCTGAAATGATAGCTTTGGATACTACATGTACAGAAGCCGAATGGCACAGAAATCTTATTATGCATATACATGTTTCTGTTCATACTGTTCTTGCAATTTCCATAAATTGTGATAATAAGTTTGTTATTGAACAACTAAAGCATGACTCTGTGAATGCTAAGATGAACAGGCACCTGCAGCTGCGCTTCAAGTCAATAAAGAGCCTATTGGGCAAATATGTGATTCTTGACTATATAAAGTCAGAAAAGAACCTTGCAGACCACTTGACGAAAGGTCTGTCTAGGACATTGATCCTAGAATCATCGAGAGGGATGGGGTTAAGCCCATTGTATAGTCACCAGCAGTGGCAACCCAACCGAGTCTGACTGGAGATCCCAAGAAGCCGGTTCAATGGGTAGGAACAAGCTGGACTAGGTGACTATTATGGAACACTGACCTGAGATTAAATTCTCTTTAAAATAAAAGCCCAGGAGGCTGTACATGTGTACATTCATACCTCATCCCTATGGTGACAGTGTTCCTTTGTAATATGGATAGGGTGAGTTTAAACTCTTAATAAGTCCAAGCATGAAATACAGGGTTGATTCCTATTACCAACCCTTAAGGACTTACCTATATGAGAGGTCGTGAGGGCCGCGACTATAGGACAGGGCGATCCTAGACAACTCTCATGAATGTGTAAAAGTGCACATGGCCAACCAAACGCGCCACCCGATAGACCCAAGTACCTCTAGCGTACTATGTGTGTTATTTTCTGAGTTTGATTTAAGAAGACTGATTCAAGGCGTAGTCCATCAAACTCTTCTTCAGACAAAGACAATAGTCACTACGTGAGATTCAAGGCTGTAGTCTATCTCATTTATGCATAGTATACAACTGTCCAAAAATTCTCTTACTTTTTCTTTCTTCCACTTCAGAAATTGACCTTTTGGGGGGGGGGGGGGGGGGGGGGGGGGATTGTTAGCTGTATATGCTTTAAGCACACACAAATGAACAAAAGTTCAATTCCCTACTCCTTCTTTAGTCCCACATCGGTTCGGAGGGAAGGATGAGTTGAGCATATAATACTTTGCTACTCTTTGCTTCATTAAAAGTCTTGTGGGGGAGTTCCAAGGGCCACACGCGCGCGCCGCTGCCGCCGTCCGGCCCGGCTCGGCTCGGTTCGGTTCGGCGCGCGTAACGGGTGCGGACACGTGCCCACATCTGCGGGCGGCGAATGCCGATCCGATTCCTTCTCCGGGTTCGGGCTGAGACCAAAAAGATCTTTTTGCTCCTATTAAAAAATTCTGACCGTTACTATTCCTTTTAAATTTCGTAACGGTTGGATCTTGATATCCGTCCAGGTTCAATGAACCGTGTGCTATAAACGTTTTACAACGTTTAACATAATTGTCTTCTTAAAACACCCGTATTAAATCATCTTTAATTTCTGTCCGTTGGTGTAATTACCCAACAGCCTATATATACTGATCCCATCTCCTTCTTCTCCTACACAGAAAATATTTTCCTCTACATAAACTCTCTCCAATTTTTCTCTCTCGAATTTCTGTTACTTCGTTGTTGCTCTGGGCAGAGCTAAATCGGGGTCGCTCTCTCTACGTCGTGTGCGGCAAAGAGATTCCGGTGAAGCGAAGATTTTACCACTAGGAGCGTTCGGATCCAGTCTGCACATAGACCCGAGCAAACTCTTAGGGCAGTGCTACGTGCACGACTTTTCCGGAGGCCGGTAACAATTTAATTAATTTTTTTATTGCAGAGTTAAAACGAAGTATTATTCAAGAATTTCCAACCCCCCCCCCCCCCCCCCCCCCCCCCTCCCTCTCCCAAAAAAACACCTTTTCTAACACTTCATTTTATCATTTTCTTTCTCTCTTCTATATTCTCAAACCCTAAGCCCTTTTTCTCTTCTCCATAACTCCACTCCCAAATTTCTAACCCTAAATTTCATCAATGGCACCCAAGTCCAAACCTTCATCACAATCTAGATATGTTTTGACATATTTTGAGTATATTTTTATTTCAAATTTATTGAATCTTTAATAATTCTCTAAATAGTTTGATAAAATAGGTTAGAACACCTTTAGGGTTCATGTATGAATTTTTCGAACACAACAAAACAATTTGTTGGCATCGTATCCGAACCCTAGAACGAATTTAGGGTTCACGTTTTCCGTTTCGGCCAACAGTCGGGCACAAAATGGACATGACTACATGCAGTCGTGCAGTCCTGTAATGCAGTTGAATTGCGTGCAGTCCCGCAGTCCTGTATAAAAGTAGGACTACCTGCAATCCTGAATAATACTAGGACTGCAAGTAGTGAGGCAGTCCTGGATAGTCTTAGGACTGCAAACAGTCCTGCAGTCCGCAAGCAGTCAACCACATAACCGTAGCTCTCGTTGAAAGTAGTTAATAGTTACTAATATCCAGCAGTGAGGTCAAATTTGACTGAAATTAGTTTTTGTTCTGCTGCCTTTGTCTTTGTTTTCACAGCTGAGCGAGCAGGAAGACCTCATTGTTTGGATGCGAACTGCAGCCCTTCCGGGGTTAAAACTTCAGTCTGTCACTTCAAAGCATTTACTCTATGTTCATTTGTAATCGTTATACTACTGAAATTGTTCCACGAGTAGGAGTCCTTGCAATGTATCGTCAATATGATCTTTACGAAATATGTTGCCATCAGTGGAGGACACAGAAATATACTAAGGTTTAGTATCTATAAGATTCCACTGAAGGATTTAATTTTTGATAACCAAATAGGATTGTTGTTTAAGTTCAAAGTTGTTACAGCATATTTTACTTATATAGATGCAAGTGCCAAGAGCTTATTCTTGATGATCTTCTCATTGTTCTTTTCTCATGAATTTTCTAGGAAGCTTGGGGATCCCTCATATTTGCCATGGAACAGGAATCCTGCAGGACACTAAATGTTTTAAGAAGGCTTGTAACTTAAAATGATTATAGATCGCGTTATTTCTATTTCTTATTTATAATTTTCATGTATTCCAAAACAAATGGCACTGTTTGTATGTGGAGAGAATATTTGTGTTCTGCTCTTCGGGGATCAAGCATATTTCAGTTTTCACCAGGTGTATTGGTTTGTTGTTTTTATTATCCCTTGTAACATAATCCTGCGGACAATTGTTGGTTACATCAGTTTGTCTACTGCGGTTATTAGCCAATAGAGCAAATTACTTTGAAAATTCAGCTACCCTTTCCATCAAAACTGCCCTTGAATATTCATCAATGCTTGGGGAAGGTCTTTTGGAGGCAACTGACAGTTCTTTATTTGTTGAGTTATGGAAGTATACATTGAATTAGGACTGATTTTTTTCGATTTGTTTTTGGCACTTGTTGAAGACAGATTAGATATAGATTTTATTTTTGTTCTCTTTCGGATTGAAATGTGTTTGTCAACATTTTAAGCATTCATGAAACAATCCTAAGCATGGACACTAGGACCGGATTGCATCCAATATCTTCAACTGTCTTGAATTGTCTATGAAATTGCAGAAATAGAGATGTCCTGAATTAAATTGGTACAGGCATACTGTCAACCAAAGAGCATGATAACTTCCTGTTGTGAATTCCTCAGGACTTGAGTCCATTCTTTTTTTTTTTTTTTCTTGGCATTTATTTATATCCCACATCTCAACTAGCTTCTGTTATATTTATTTCCATTGAACTAATTGGTTCAAACTTACAAATTATAAATTTCTTCAGGTTAGAAGATATTAGATGCTTGATACAGTTTGTCAACAGGTGAAGAAATCTCTTTTTGGTGCACAAGCCACCAGGATAATGCTATATTAAACTTACATGCTTTCTTCTCTGTTAGGATAAATAAAATTGTTGCAAAATACATAAAAATATTCATAAATGTTGCAAAGCAGAACAGTCAGCTAGTTGGCAGTCCTGCATGAAGCAAGGATTGTCAACAGGTTGGCAGTCCTGTACAATTATGAGTCGAAACTCTCCAAACAGAGAGTTTTGATTTGAACTGCCAACATGTTGTCCGTCCTTGCAATTGTACAGGACTGCCAACCTGTTGCTAGTCCTATTGCAAAGCAAGACTGTCAGCTAGTTGGCAGTCCTGCATGAAGCAAGTAGGGGTGCAACTCGGGCGGGTTGGGTCGGGTTTGAGGTCAACCCGTGCCCAACCCGATAGATCATAAGCCTAACCCAAGCCCAAGTCCGACCCGACTTCGGGTTCAACATATGAATCCCAAGATCAAGTCCGGAGGATCGGGTTGGGTCGGGTTCATCGGGTTTATCAGACTCTAATATGATATTTGAAATAACTTTAAACAAGAGTAATATTAAATGCATAATCAAATAACAATCAAGCCTCAATCATTACAAAATAAAACTGAAATGAGATTTAGGACAAGGAATTGAAGAGTTCGGGTGAAAAAAATTATAGTTTAAACTTTTTATTTAAGTAGTATGAAACAATATATATATAAATTATATGTATGTCGGGTTTCGGGTTCTTCGGGTTACCCAACACATGAACCCAAGCCCAACCCAATTTTTGATCGGTTTCAAATATTTTAACCCGAGCCCAAGCCCGAACCCGTATATCTTCAACCCTAACCCAACCCATTAACGGGTTTACGGGTTCGGGTTTAGCCCGCCCGAGTTGCACCCCTAGAAGCAAGGACTGCCAACAAGTTGGCAGTCCTGTACAATTATAAATCAAAACTCTCCAAACAGAAAGTTTTAATTTGGACGGCCAAGTTGTTGGCAGTCCTGCATTAAGCAAGGACTGCGAACAAGTTGACAGTCATGCTTTATGCACACTGATGCTCTTGCACACAGGTAAACACATATTGCACACAGGTAAACACAATAGCACAGGTAAAAGTGTAAAACACAAAACATATATTGTACTTCATATTACAAAACGATACGATTTACTGTATACAAACGTTTCTGTTTGAAACTTTTCTTTGGGGGACTGTATCAACGTTTTTGTTTGAAGCTTTTCTTTGGAGAACTGTGTCTTTCTTATGGCATCTGAACAAACCACCTCTTTCACATCCAACCACTACAGTTTTTCGTCCCGGACACTTTCGGACCGATCTGGATATCACAAGAACTATATTGTTTTTTCGTCCAACTTCGCAGCACCAATGTAGCGCTTCTTCATTTGATTTAACCAAATATTGATCGAGAATAAATTGCCTACATCAACGGCAATTGTAAGAGGTACCACAATCTCGGAAGATGATAAGCCTAAACAACGAAAGTAAATGTGAAAACTACTGCAAATAAATAGGACTGCAGGCAATATGACAGTCATCTAAATAAACAGGACTGCAGAAAATTCGACAGTCCTACAAATAATCAAGACTGCCACATTGTTGGCAGTCCTGTTTTACAACTGGACTGTTTGTTGGACTGTGCGAAGTCCTGCTTCCGACAGACCCAACAAAAAATTCGAAATTTAATTACCAAGAGTGCTTCCGAAGAACCGATGCGTTCTTCGGACGTAGCGGGACGAGAGTCTAGTACATTTGATGACCTAGGTTCTTCGATGTGCATTTTTCCTACATTAAACACATATAATTCAATATTTGTATGTGAAATTAATGTTTGAAACCATAATTATATATTAATTCGATGACATACCAAATGACGGTAGAATTCGAGGAAACTATCACTAGATCCACCCACAATCTTCACAAAAACTAGGTTGGGTAGGGTTCACCACATGTGACCTAGAAATATTTTGGAAAGAAGATAGCAAGAGAGGGAAAGAAGAAAAAAAACAAGTTGGTATTTATACTCATATTAGGCTAGCCCCAAGCAAAGAAAATGAGTGGCAAACTTGTAAATGTTTGGAGAAATTTTGGGATAGCCCCTAACAAAATATGGAGAGCCCTTAGAATTAGCCTAAAAAATTCAAACGATTAGTATTTTTTAGAAAGTATTTTTCATAGAAAAAGAGTTGCTTAGTGGTATTACAAATAATGTTATAGTTAAACACTTTTATGAAAACTCCTAAAGCACAATTATGATATATAATATTTTATTGTATAAAAATAGTACCATTTAATATACTATTATATTATTATATTCTAAAAAAAATTGGGACTTTGTCTCCGAACTCCGTTATAATTGTGCCCCCAGTGAATAGTAATCCTAGACCCGCCACTGACTGTGTGCACATGTATGTGTACGTGTGTGTGTATATGAAATAAATACATTAACCCCTCCTATGTTTAAAGAATATTACACGGACCACCCCTATTTTTAAAATAATTACATGGACACCACCCCACCTCCCGCTTTATGTTTTAGTTTTAAAATAAGGGTGGTTAGTGTTATAACTTTCTATAGAAAAAATAAACATATGAGTGATCTGTATAATTAGTTTTAAAATAAGAGTTATATATATATATATATATATATATATATATATATATATATATATTATATTTAAACTAACTAAATGATATTATCTAACTAAACTAACTAAAAACATATCCAAAAGTTTAAAAATATATTTATAATAAATCATAACTAAAATATATTCAAATTATATTTTAAATATTCTAACATAATTTAGATTTTTATATTTCAATCATATTGTAGATTTTTTCTCTTTCTTTAACACGCGAAAGTAACTAATTAATATATATATATATATATATATATATATATATATATATATATATATATATATATATATATATATATATATATATATATAAAATTGTATTTATCCAAAAAATGTAAATCTACAAATGAGCCTCCTTATACTCCATTAGTGGGTAACACATATACTAACCTTTGACTCATTACTTCGCGAGAATTTGTTGACTTTAACCTTTACGTAAGGCGTTAGAACCTTGACATTACTATGCAATACCATTCGTGGACTCATAGTAGGCCGCTCTTGCTCAAAATCTGAAATAAGCTTCAACCACTCCGGGTTCATGGTGGTTAGCAGTTGGACATCCACAGAATCCTCGTTCTTATCATCACCCCGTAGGCATCTTCAGCAACATCGATCAGGCAGTTTCACGACAGTAGGGGAAACTTCCTACGGCCGGGGAGGGGGTGGTGGTGGGGGTGGAATTTGAAGTCCTCCAGCAGACCACCCTGAGCAGGCACCACTAGAAGGTGGTTGGAATTAGGAAAATGCTAAGTCTACAACCAAATACTTACAACCTTCTTACAACCTCTCTTTTCCACCTCTTACACATGGGTCGTCGGCCCCACCTTCCCTCTCACCCTCCGCTACATGGAATCCATCCGATCTAGGGGTGTGCATATTTGAACCAAACCGACTAAATCGAACCAAACCAAACCGAATCGGTCGGTTTTTAACCGAATCGATGGTTCAATCGGATTGGTTCGACTTGACCATTTAAAAAACCGACCGATTTGGTTCGATTTACTGTTTGGTCATTACAAAAATCGCTTAAACCTAACCAAACCGAACCTAGTTAGTAACATCCTAAAATGAGGTTTATATCCGGTCCAACTTATCTATTTCATGGATTGTTTATTTTCCATCTTCAATTCATAGATCTATTAGGATTAAGTTTTATTTTCGAGAATCATTTTGGATTTGTGGAAGAAATTTATTATGCAAGTGATTTACTTAGAAGATTTCCACTTTGGGATCTCATACGAACATCTTGCAAACAGGAGAGTTAGGATTGTTTTTTTGTTTTGTGAATTTATTTTGTGAAACACTTTTATATACTTGAAATTTTTTGTCTGATCAAAACCGATCAGTCGAACCGACCCAAACCGAACCAAGTCGGTCGGTTTCAAAACCGAACCGACCAATTGGTTGGTTTGGTTCGGCTGTGATTATTTTCAAACCGATTAACTTCGGTTCGACTTCAGTTGTGACCAAATAGGTCGACCACCGACCTATGCACACCCCTAATCCGATTCCACCACTTTCTTCCTCCTCCAATCGAAGTCTGACACATAACGTTGTAAGGAGATTGTAAACATTTGGTTGTAGGTGTAGCAAAGCTCTTGGAATTAACCCTGCCAGATTAGCCTTCACTTGCCCCTCGACTATCACCCTCCAACTTGGCCCCAAGGTCATTTGCAGGAGAACGTAGGCCTCGTAGCAATCATGACAGCTTGGAGTTCCACCTCCATTGAGTCATCTAGATTATGTAGACCAACAGGAATAAGGCTCCCAGGTGCAAAATCAGTTGCTGGACCACTCATGCTTAGACAACTCAATGTGTTGATATCTCCTTCGGTCCTTCTTACATACACTTTCCATGACCTTGCTTTAAGACACTTTGTGAAGCACATGACATAAGCCTCTCTTTTTTAACCCAAATGCGAACCCAGTGACTCAATCCGTCAACCCACGTACAACCTTTCTTCTGGTCCCGCGTGCACTCTCCTTCCCATCCGGATCTGAAACCTCACATAGAGATAACTCTCTATTCTCCATCAGAAACATCATAGAAGCCTTTCTCTCTCACAAAAAACCTTCACAAATAAATTCATAACTCTCTCCCCACTCCACCAATTTTCGATCCGAGAGCATCACTGCGCTCAAAGCTCCGCTCCCATCATTTCAGGACCACTCTCGTCCTCCTTCTGCGTCGACTGCCGACAGGCGACCAGAGCCGCCCCGCGACCGGCAGCACCTCGTCCGACGCTCCCCGCGACCGGCAGCCCCGCCCGGCGCCCTCCGCGTGCGTTTCCGCAACGCACCGCGTGTCCGTGTCCGTGTTCGTGCCATCCCGCGTGCTTTCCGAGTCCGAGGCATCCCCTCGGTGCTCCGTCACAGCTTTTGGTATACCCCTGCACCCTTCTGTAGTTTTCACAGAACATGTTTCTGTTCCTAGGAATAATTAATTAGTTTAATTAGTTTCCTATATTGGTTCTGTAATAATTGTTAGAAGTAGTGAATTATTAGCGTTGTTGTAGATATCTTTTTTTAAGAAATATTAAATCAAGATGAACTATTCGAGCTTAAAACAAGATAAATAAATTTTATTGAGAATTCAGGATCAAATAAGTAAATGAGGATTTGGAATCAAGATATATACGTGCTGGTAAAAATAGACATCTAGATAAATTACAGAGTGATCACATGTGAGTACAAAGGATAAACAAGGAATGATGAAAATTTTACGTATCATGATAAATTGGAGTATTGAAACGTGATGTTGGATTTTAAATGTGATATTGGGTTATTAAGGCTTGATACTAGAGTATATTAAGATAAGACGGAGCATACGAAATTATAATATTTTGGTCAAGAACGAATAAGATGTATAAGAACGTGATTGGAACACATGTAGTGGTATGACATAGAGTTAAATTATGGATATATATTCGCAAGCTGAAGGAAGTACAAAACATATTGAAGGTGGAAAGACAAATTTTCCAATATTATGACGGTGATTGACAATTAAGGATGAAAGCAGAAACTCATAATTGTGGATAGTGACTGTGTTTCGAAGGAGCGAAGAATGTTATTTGAGAATAGTTGATAAGATTGATGAAGATATTGTACTAGATGGATTTGTTATGAGACAGTTAGCCTAGTTAGGCATAAGGCTGTTGAGGAAGAATACCCTAACTGGTTTGAAACATGATTGCATGAATGTACCCCGACCCTTATCTTTGAAATTTTGAGGACGAAATTTTCTAAGGAGGGAAGGTTGTGAAGCCCATGACTTAAGCCCACTTTTCTAACCCAAACGCAAACCCAATGACTCAACCCGTCAACCCACGTACCTCCTTTCTCCTGGTCCCCGCGCGCACTCTCCTCCCCATTCGGATCTGAAACCTCACGTAGAGATAACTCTCTCTCTTCTCCATCAGAAACATCACAGAAGCCTTTCTCTCTCACCAAAAACCTTCACAAATAAATCCATAACTCTCTTCCTACTCCACCAATTTCCGATCTGAGAGCATCACTGCGCTCACAGCTCCGCCCCCATCATTTCAGGACCACTCTCGCCCTCCTTCCGCGCCGACCGGCGACCAGAGCCGCCCCGCGACCGGCAGCACCTCGCCCGGCGCTTCCCGCGACCGGCAGCCCCGCCCGGCACCCTCTGCGTGGTTCTCCGCCGGCGTCACGCGCCTCCCGTGCACCGCCGCCGTCCGCGTGCGTTTCCGCGACGCATCGCGTGTTCGTGTCCATGTTCGTGCCGTCCCGCGTGCTTTCCGAATCCGAGGCATCCCCTCGGTGCTCCGTCACAGCTTTTGGTATACCCCTGCACCCTTCTGTAGTTTTCACAGAACCTGTTTCTGTTTCTAGGAATAGTTAATTAGTTTAATTAGTTTCCTATATTGGTTTGGTAATAATTGTTAGAAGTAGTGAATTATTAGCGTTGTTGTAGATTAATGGTTAGAAGTGTTAACTACGTGATTTTGACTAATGTCGTTAAACGTAAATTCAATATCATTAATGAATCGATATTTTGCCTCAAAATATTATTTTAATAGCAAAGGCATAAATTTATAGGCAAAATCTTGTATAAGTATCGTTTAAGTAAAAATGCACTTTCTTGTATTATTAACCGAATATTGTTGTATTAACGCTAATTTCAACAAATATATGTGTTCTGCTATAATTTCTATAAAATGGCCATTTTAGTTGCAAATATCTAATTACGTAGCAGAGTGTATTTTAATATAGGAAAATGATATTTATGGGCCAAAACCGTATATTCATGTTTTTAGGTAGAAAAGTTATTTTCATAATTTAGACTTTTTCTGCTAATAATTATGGAATAAAAACTAATAATAATATCGTGTCTTCTAATAAAATCGTAACTTTATTTAAAATCAGTTTTGCGTATATTTTATTACTAAAATAATTTCGTTACAAAAGAAATGTATTTGTTAAATATTTCGCAAATTTTTTTTTCGAAAATAAATGTATTATTTTCAAATATTTCGAGTTTTACGCGATATTTTACTATTAAGATAATGTTCGATAAAAACCATATTTTGTGTTAATATTCCAAAATACTTTATGTTCCGCCTATTTACATAAAATAGTTTTTACCAAAAAAATACAATATTTAAAATTATTAGTTCTCGTATAAGTACGGCAAATGTCTATAATTAGCGTAGTTTGCATTAGTAGTTTATTAGCGAATCTTGGTTATGTTCTAAGGACATGATATTGTTAATGTAGGTTCTGATCCCTGAATCATAGTTGTACCTTCTAAGCTGTTGTTTTCCACAGCGAGGTTACACACAAGGCAAGTTCATATCTTTTCCTGTTTATATTTTTATTTTAATAATTAAATGTATGCATCAGTAGTTTCATGTACTGTAGTGACACTGATTCACAGTATCCCTCTTGGACTCCACGTCGATTGACGGATTGATTGATTGACTCATTGACTCGGAGATTGCTTGGGGGAGTAGTATAACGTCTGTGACCAAAGCCAAACTTCTCGATTGTCTCTCTCGCGCTAACCCCTACTGCACAGGGGGTTGAGCTGTACCGTATGCTATCGTTTTGGCCAAAACGTTAGTATACATATTGCCTCTATCCCAGCCGGTCACAGGCCATGTTATATACTCAAAATACTAGCATAAAATTGTATCATATTTGACATCATAGACCATATTGATTGTTGTCTTTTACTATTATTTACAAAAAAAAAACTTATAATGTTTCTTCAACTGTCTCGCATTTTTATTTATTATTATTTTAGAAATGCTATATGTGGAAGAAATATGTTTCTTGTTCACTCCTGACTAGAGACCCAATATTTTTAGGTGATTGCGACGAGGAGCTAGCTTACAGTTCTTACTACGGGTCTAACTTGGGTCCTACAGATTTAGCTGAACCAGAACCCGGAACCCCAGAACCTTAGATGTTGGCATCATTTTTTTTCCCTTTCTTTGCTTTATCAGAACAATTGTAATAAATGAATTGTGATGTTGTTATCTTGTTATTTGCATTTCAGACCAGTTTCAGTTTAATAAAAATGTTTTTATTTCCGTTAGATATTTGCCTGTTGTGTTTCACTGTTAATACAGCTTACTGCCGCCGTCTCATAACGGTGCAGGCTGGACATGATCCGACTGGACCCATTATATTTGGTATCGGATCGTGACACACTTGCCCATTGGTGTTGTCCTCCCGAGCGGGTCTAAGAACTTCAGCAAGTTTGGCATAGATCGTAGAATCCTTTTCAGAAACTGAATATAATACCATATTTTAGATTAAAAAAATCGATATCATTTGACCAAACTTTTCTCTGTTAAAAATATATCTTATTTCATCCCCAACCTTGTATTATTTACAGTCACTACCAGAATAAGTCATATTAGCGACGCCTAAAGACGTCGCTAAAACGCCTAAAGACGTCGCTAAATTATTTGAGCGACGTATTTAGCGACGTCTTCCTCTTGTCGCGGAAACCTTAGTCGCTGTTTGGAAAGACGTCGCTGATCGTCGTCAACATCGACGTTTATCGACGCAAAATTACGTTGGTAATATACCAACGTTTACCGTCGTTTCGTCGATGAAATAGCGACGTTTATGATGTCGCTATACGTCGATATTTCCTGGGAAAATTATCGACGTTTATGATGTCGCTTTGTGTCGATATATCCTAGAGAATATTACCGACGTTTTGTTATGTCGCTATACGTCGATATATCCTGAGAAAATGAGATAAAATCCTGAAAAAGTTACCGACGTCTACCGACGTTTACCGACGCATACCGACGAAAATGACGTCGCTATACGTCGATATCCTGGCAATATATGCCAGTTTAGCGACGTCTACCGACGCATTTTGACATCAAAAAGCGTCGGTAAACGTCGGTAAGCGTCGATAAATTTGAAAAAAATAAAAATAAATAAATTACAGTATATAATTTTCTCTACAGAATCATTTTCTCCCTGCAGTTTAATAAATAACACTGAAACACAATACACAAGCACATTTTTGTCGTTTTTATCGTTTTTTTGGTCATTTTGTCGTTTTTACCAATTTTTTGTCGTTTTAAGCCATTTTTGTCGTTTTTACCCAATTTTTGTCTTTTTGTCGCTTTTTTGTCAATTTTTGTCGTTTTAAGCAATTTTTTGTCATTTTTTAGCTTTTTTGTCGTTTTTACCGATTTTTAGTCGTTTTTTTGTCGTTTTGTCGCTTTTTGGTCATTTTTACTGATTTTATATCGTTTTTTGTCATTTTTGTCGCTTTTTTTGTCGCTTTTACCATTTTGTCGTTTTTGGTTATTTTTAGTCGTTTTAACCGATTTTTTGTCCTTTTAACCGATTTTTTGTCCTTTTTGTCGTTTTTATCGATTATTTTTCGTTTTTGTCACTTTTGGTTATTTTTTGTCGTTTTAACCGATTTTTTATTGTTTTTACTCGATTTTTTGTCGTTTTTAACCGATTTGTCATTTTTTGTCGTTTTAACCGATTTTTTGTTGTTTTTGTCGTTTTTGCCGCATTTTAATTTTTTGTCGTTTTTACCGATTTTATGTCATTTTTGTCGTGTTTTTGTTATTTTTGTCGTTTTTACCTCTTTTTTTGTGGTTTATACATTTTTTGTCTTTTTGTCGTTTTAACCGATTTTTTATCGTTTTTCATCGTTTTTGTCGTTTTTTTGTTATTTTTGTCTTTTTTACCGATTTTTTGTCGTTTTTACCATTTTTTTTTGTTTTTTTTCCGATTTTTGTCGTTTTTACCGGTTTTTTATATTCGTTCATTTTTTTTTCGTTATTATTATTTTATATTTTTTTTTCGGGAATATTTATATTGTCACCAAACATGGAAATGTAATTTTTCAGAGAATTTAGTTCCTTGAAATTTGAATCCCCGGAATATAAAATTTTCGGCTATATAGTATTCCGCATACCAAACACCCTCTTAGTGTTTAGACCACAGATTTTATACCAGCTTAGAGTTTGGACTTGGATGTTTATTTTTCCTATTATACCATTTTCCTATATAAGCTAGTGAGAGTATAATGGGAGGGAGAAAACAAAATATAAAAATTTAGGATATAAACTTTCTAATTGGACATGACAGAACTTAAACTCTAAACTGGTATAAAATTCAAGGTCTAAATTCTAATTAGCCCTAAAAGTTAACTGTATTTTGAATAACACCAATAAACTGCATTGGTTGGGCGCAAACACAATGTACACGATGTTGGGTACACAAAATGTACGCCGAACGGAGGCTGGGTTTGGATTGTTAGGTTTGAAATTGAGGCACAAACTAACACAATGTACTACAACAGAGGCTGGGTTTGGGTTGCAAGGTTTGAAATTGATTCTCGAACGCTGTTTATGCTGTTTTTTTAGAAAAGAGTGCTTACCGTGTTTGGTCACAACACCCTATCAAAAATCTTCTGAAAAATAATTCACTTCTGGACTGATTTTAGCAATGAGTAAGTGCTTCCAAAAGATATTATAAATTACGTATTATTTTATTACTTCCAATTATTTTAGAACTAAAAAACAAATTCTAACAAACACTTCATTGCTTTTGACAGCAGCTTTCCTATATATTTACCAAACTTTGAAAACAATTTTTGACAGCACACTGTGACTTTGACATCTTTTTTGATAAGCTATTACAATGCCCAATAGAGAGCAAAAACATAGTCTGGGTTTCAATGTAAGCAAATCGAGGTGTAGAGGAGCTGAAGAAGCTTACCAGTTATATACCGAAGAAGCTTACCTTCAATTTGAACCGAAAATCGAACCGAACCGAATAAGAGATTCGGTTCGGTTTCGGTTTTGAAAATACTAAATTTTCTTATTCGGTTTCGGTTTTGGATTTCGGTCCAAAACCGAAAACCGAATAAGAAAATTTAGTTTATATATATATATATATATATATATATATATATATATATATAAACAAAAAAACACAAATAAATCCAAAACCGAATAAACCGAACCGATTTAATTCGGTTCGGTTATTGACCAATTCGGTTCGGTTTCGGTTTTGCTTATTCGGTTTCGGTCGAATTCGGTTTTCGGTTATTCGGTTCGGTTGGAACCGAATAAACCGAATACTCACCCTAAGCTTACCTGACAATTGAATTATGGCACCACCTACCTCGAGATAGGTATGCATAAGGAATACCATCCGAAACTTAAATTACCAATTCGGATCAGACACCTATATAAACAAGATTTGAAGTAGACTCGAACCAACAAGGATCTTGTTTGGATAGCACTTTGATAATTCAAATCTAAAAACAGGATACTGATTTCTTATTTTATATCCAGGTACAAGACCAATTAAGAATATCTATATACTGGGGGTTATATTTACCAGTTCAAACATCAAAGGGTCCAAAAATAGGGAGAAAACATACTTGTGAACATAAATCCACTGGAAGCCGGCTCTGGCTCTCATCCATAAGCTGATTTAGACATACGCATAATCATAACTGCTTGCCACCAAATTTTCTTATAAAAACTGGTCCAAGTTTAAATTCACTATATAAACAAGAAACGAAGTAGACTCAATCAAATTCACTATATAAACAAGAAACGAAGTAGACTCAACTTAGATTAAAGAGAACCGAAAGGTTGGGTGTAATCAAGATAGATAAAGACTCTGAATATAGGAGGGCTAACAGTGCAAGAGAGTAAAGAACTCAAGAATGGTGTAATCAAGATAGATAAAGACTATGAATATAGGAGGGCTAACAGTGCAAGAGAGTAAAGAACTCAAGAATGCAGTCACTCCAAAAACTGGTAGAGCCAGTGTTTTGTCAGACATGTATCAATCACACAGCCACTACAAGAATACACTAAGATTCACCAAAATCAGCGAGGTGTCGTACTTGTGCCCATACTTGTGTCTTTTAAAGATGGATAGTAAAATACCAACACTTGCAAATGAAAGGACAACCTATGGACAGAATACTATCTTGGCATACCAATGAGGATTTTGACACCTGTATTAAAATTAACAACACAGACTCACAATTAAGAGCTCAATGCTCTTTAAAAACCCTCAGAAAAAAAAACACCACAACACTAACTGGGGTAACACTACAAAAGTAGTGCAATATACCAGAAATATGATGTGAAAACGACAGTATACAGACATGATACTAATTTAGAGTGGATACTGGCAACTCCTTGCTCAATCCATTTGGGACAAAAAACTACTTTTTTCCGGTATTTCATCCCAAGCAAATAGAACTGGAAACATACTTAATAGAAGCTACAGTATATGTTGCACAGACACTAAACAACGAACACTACACAAACAAGGAATTGATTTCGGTGTCCTACTGTATTAGGCAATACGGACAGAGGATCAATTTTGAGAATGTCATGTTTCCTGTGCGACCACGGATCATTCAACATCATATAGGAAATTAGGAAATGTACAATTAACCAATCGCATTCAACATTGATGGATAGCTAGAGGATATTTTTGAGATAGCGTAGTCATGTTGTCATTACCTTTCCATCTAGAGGATCAGACAAGTCCATTTTATAGGTGTCTTGTTACAATTACTTTTTATTGTTTGTAATTAGTCTATAAATGTATCTATTTCACTTATATCCCTCTCATGATTGTTCACACACATGAGTGTGAGAGATTCTTGATTTACTTGTCATGTTATATCATATTGTCATCGTTACCATATTACTGTTGTGAGAAATGGGGCTATGGGGAAGTACAGTCAATAGGTCTGTGAATTTACAGTGTGATGTTCTCTCGTTTTCACGAGAGCGACATGCCTAGCATTATTTGAATCCCAAGCCCATCCACGTGTTGAAAGGTGTGTTTCCAAAGACACGTGAAAGCGTAGTTAGATTGTGGCTATTGCCTATTGTCTTGATACTTGTTTTTGCCACTATCAGCTTATCTTGGTATATATATTGTTCATCTTGTATGTTCCACTATTGTTATATTCTTATTGTGTATAGCATAATTACTTCCCATATTTTAATACTTGTAGTTGCCTAGCTTTAATTTGTACTAGCTCCAATCTTGACTATATATCATAAACATGACAACTTTAGGCGACTCTTTAATTGATCTATGGTGAGGCCGGTTTGTGGTTAAGTTCCTCCTCCTGAAGACTCTCAGCCTGGAGTAGCATATTTTCCAACCATATGCTTTTTCAGTCTTATATTAGTTCATAGTTATAGTTGAACCTTATATAGTTTAGCGGGTTGTTACTGAGACATGGATATAGTTGAGAAATTTGATGATATATGTCAATATGAGACTTCTAGACCAAATTGTTTATACTTTTTTCTTTCTTGTACGCTAGTAATGTGGATGCTGTTATATGGTATTGTGAATTATGGATATAAACATCATACTGCCATCGATGTTGCGACGTAGAATAGACGTACTCATGTACTAGAACCCAATTATTTAGCAGCGGATCATAACACGTTTTTATCCCTCAAAAAACAACATGAGAGTACTAAAAGAGGTACAACAGCAAAAGTGTAGTAAAGTACAAAAATATAACATGAACCGACATACTCTACGAAAACCACAACCATGGTAGTCAAAGGCCCGCCTCGGGCGCGCCTAAGACACGCCTTGGAGCAAGGCACAACATCTGCGCCTTACATTTCACTAGACAAGGCACATTTCTTCCGGCGCACCCAAGGCACGCCTTAGGTGCGCCTTTCAGCAAGGCACAACCAAGAAAATGTGTGCCTAGGTGTACCTTCTGTTTTTTGTTTCTTACAAAACAATTGAGACAGGAAAATAATCCTTACCTCATACAAGTGCGAGAGAGGTAACCCTTTCCATGGTTGCCAAAATTGGCTACAGTTAAACTTGAAAAAGTAAAATGTACTAAAAGCACGGTAGGAAAAATACAAGTTCTTGTTAGTTTTGTTGAGTGCTATTGTTGCTCTGCTAGTTTACTTGGTTATGTTAACATGTTCTTTGTTGGTTTTAATATGTTAATTGGTTTTACTTTTACGTTACTAATTTATTTATTTATGTATGTATATTGTTATTATTTTTTATTTTGCTCCTCATTTCACTCGGACGCGCCTTAAGTGCACATCGGACGATATAGACCCTTTACGCCTCGAGTGCGCCTTGCGCCTTTGACTACCTTGACCACAACTATGATAACTATCTTGGCATATCAATGTGGATTTTGGTAACCATTGCTCAACATCTTGGGAAAAAAAACTGATTTTGGCTTGTTTTTTCATCCTAGGCAGCAAAAAGAAAGGAAACATAATTAACAAAAGATGCTTGTACATATATGAATATGACACAATACTCTACAGGGCACGGCAAAGAAGACAAAATGACCCACTATGACGCAGATAAACAGCTATGACACGATTTAGACAAAACACGAATCAGGAACCCATTTCTCATGTCGAGAAATCATTCAGTGGGCCGGACTCACCACATGACAGTGGTGAATGGTTAGTCCGTCCAATGGTATAATGACACATGGCTAATGTTTTAACGATAAAAATTGAATTCCATGCAAGACTAAATTAGAGGAAGAAAAAAGGAAAAGTTATCAATAAAACATTAGCCATGTGCCATTGGTTCATCATTCACCACTGCCACGTGATGAGTTCGGCACACTGAATAATTTCTCGTGTACGTAGGGTGTGTGGCATGCCTGATACGTGCCGAATAAAAACCCACCCAGGCCAAACACATCATGGTGATTTTTGGGGCGTCTAAGAGTCCTCACTGACAAAGAATTACCGTAGTGTCGAACTTAACAAACTACCAATTGGCATTATTCAACCAATCCACAGATGAACACGGTATTCTTGTCCACTTAACAAGCTTAATTACTTCTCAAAGATCTAATAATTTGAAGGAAAAACGTAAGAGATCAAACCACAATGATGAAAGTACACAGATATCATTCCAAACTAAGCTTCCTTAATCAACACAAAAACATCATAAGTGCACATAAAATTCAACACACAGAAATTGGAGATCTAAAATACCAAATTGGAAAGGAAAGTATTTCATCCTCTACTTCTCGGACGAGTTGGGTCCCCTCTTCTTCCCGAATCCAACAACTGCAACCAAATCAAACCACAAAAAAAAAAAAAAACAAATCATAACCGTAAAAAAAAGAACTCTCAAATAAAATCAACGGAACTTCCAATCGAGGCGTTCCTACGCACCGGCGGTGACGAAGCGGCGGTTGTACTGCGCGCGCTTGTAGGCCCTCCCCCTCGGCTTCTTCTTCTTGTCGGCCTTCTGCGCCTTCGGGGTCTGGCCGCGGACCTTGCCGGCACGCGCGAGGGATCCGTGGACCTTCCCTGCGGAATGAGCAAATCGGAGGTCAGTATCGTTCACAGAACCCTAATTTTCGAGAAGAAGAAGTGGATTTCATTGATTTATTTTTATTTCTTTTGGGTGCTTCTTACCCATGGTTTGATTTGTGGGGTTTGGTTTTGCTGGGGCGGCGCGGAGAGGATTTCTAGGGTTTTATCGTGCGATACTGAAAGAGGAGAAATTGGGACTGTGGGGGTTTATATAATATGATGTTAAGTTACGCTGTTACCCTTATTTATATTTGATAATAATATTTTTTTATTTTTTTTACAAATTTAGTTTTGTTCTCCACTTTATCTACTACATTTCAAGCTGCACCCCTCTATTTTACCATAATGTAAGAAGTCTCCCTCGCTTTGGACCAAAATCGTCAAGGACTTACAGTCAACTCCTTTGACTCAAAACTTTTGACCAAAATACCCCTCCCTCGTTGTCTTCTACCCCGAGACACCCCTCCCGGCCGTCGTGCGCCTCCCCGCCGCGCTCTCTCTCATTCTCCTCCCCCTCTTTCTTTGCCGAGGGGTGTACGCGACGGGGAGGCAGTAGCGACGGCGCACAACGAGAAGTAACAGCAACAGCGGCGCACAACGAGAAGCAATAGCAGCAGCGGTGGGAGTGCACGCGGTGGGGGCGCACGACGGGGGAAGGGAGGGACAGCGGTGGGAAGAGGCACGAGGGGGGCAGCACGGGCTGGGATGGGAGGCGCTATGAAGCAACAACAACGTCGAGGGCGGGAGCGGGAGCACACGTGATGGGGAAGGCGCATCAGCAGCGATGGCGGAGCGGGAGCGTGTGCGATGAGGTGGCACACGACGGGAAGTAGGGGCAACGACGGAGATAGGGGCGGGAGTGTAATTCCCCGCTCCGCACGGTGCATTATGCTAAGTCGTTGACTCGAAGAGTTGCGTTGACCCGATTACGTATCGATGTGAATCGATACAAAGTGTTAAGTTGTCCCGAGCAATGCATCGAACTAAGTCGATGCGAAGAGTTGCCTTGTCCCAAAGAATGCATCGAGTGAATCGATGCGAAGCGCCGCGTTGCCTCGAAGGATGAGTGCGTTGAATCGGCTCGAAGATTCTAAGAAATCGAATCGACCAAGGCGCAAGTCCGAATCGATGCAAGTATTAACTTTAGTTGGTTTCGTGTGCAGGCTATACGTTGACGCGTAAATATTAGAGGTCGGTATTCTGCCTTATTCAGTAAGGGATCCGCGAAAGCAAATCGTCGCCTTACGACGGACTGAGACTTGGGTACGGTAAGCCAAGTCGGACGTATAATTCAATGAAGCACGAAGTGCTCGTATGGCTAAGTCTGGAGAGTTGCCCGTGCGACGAAGTTATAAAATCGAGCCGTATCGGCTCGGCGAAACAACAAGGCACATCGATTCAAGGTGGGGGGGACATTGACTCTCTTTCCTACTCCGTCAGGCTTAAGTAAAATACATATCATTGTATGCTGAGTTAACCTATCAACGCCACGGGCGTGGCTCGATAGAGAGATAAACATAGTGCGTGTCGAACACTAGATAGAACAATTGAAATGAATCGTACGGCAGACGTACGAGTCGCTATGGAACATTGAATATCGCAAAGGCGAGCGCCTCGGTGCGCAAGCCATAAGAACATGGGATAACTGTATCGATGAGTGCCCCAGTGCATAAGTCATTTCGTGCCCCGTGCACGAGTTAGCATGCTAGAACATTGAAAGACTATATCGGTGCGAGTGCCTCAGAGCACGAGCGATAGAACATTGAATACCTTATCGAGGCGTGCCTCAGTTGCACGAGTCGGAAAGATGGAACATAAATATAACGCATTGAACACTAAGGCGTAGAACATGGAAATACGGTCGAAACGTGCCTACGTGCACAAGATCATAAAAGATGGCTTCGTTACGAAAGAATACAGTTGTGGCATAAATGTGGCAGAACTGTCGGATATGACATAATGCCTCGAAAGGTGTTCGGGACCTTCGGGTCGTTCGGTTGACGAACATTGAGTTGAGGCATAATGCCATTGAACATTGAAACGAAGTATGAAACGTAAGAACATAGAAAGTTAACGGAAGACAAGATGATAATGCAGCATGGTGCCTTCGAAATGTTCGTGGCATTCGGGCGTTCGTTGAGGACATTGGGGCGTTGTGCCAATTGAAATAGAGATAAGCGAACTTGCTTGGTTGTATGAAAGATAAGATGCGTTGCATGGTCAAATAGACTTAAAGACGTATTGCCCGTGCATGGGTGTTATCTTCCCTCGAACGTTGATCACCAGGGCGCTGGGACCGTTCGACCTAGGAGGGACTGCGATAAAATCGGTATTGTTGGTGCACTTCTACTAGACGGGTAGCAACTTTCTAGTGAATGTGATAAGCCACTTACACGAGTACTTCGGGGGTCCTCTGATTGTGGTTAGCAACCGCAAATGAGTGATTGTCGTCTTACATATTTGATTCAATAAATATAAGTCCATTCTAGCCCGAAAAACTAGTGACCTTCATATAGTTAAGGACGATGGATTGAAAGTGCAAGGTATATATCGTGCACATATAGACCCTGAATAGAGGGCACTTATAACATGACAGGAAAAGCTGATAGGCGTATTCACCTTGCGTCGGTGCAAGGACGAGTGCGTCGACTTGGTAAGAAGTCGTGCCACGAAACAACACGGGATTGCTATTGGTTGCCTGTTTCATTATACGAATCAAATAGACATGCTTGCCATGATAACATGCTTACAGTCTTCGAATATTCCATGAACTCATCCTAAGGAGAACATAGAAAGAGAACTAAATTGTATGTTTGCATGAATCAATACAATACTAAATGTCGGTTTGTTAAGTGGGTTTTTGATCAGTATAGCGAGGACGAATGTACTAATCCCCTACTAGTTTGCGGGCAGGTTCAGGGATTGGTCTGCTCGCGGCTGAGCTTCGCTTGAACGCGTTGAGGCTTAGAATGCTGAAGCGTATTGAAGCGTACGATCGCATTGACGCTCGGACACGCGACAGGATTGATGCGGCCGAGATATAGAAGGCATGATGTATGGAACGATGAAATCCTTTGTGGGCAAGAGAGAACCTAAGTGTTGTAGCCAATCTAGCATATAATGTTGGGCTATCGAAAGTCTTTGTAATCTGATTTCGAATATCAATAAAGAGAATTGTTTCGTATACTCTGTTTTCTTTTGTTGTTAACATTCAACATCAAAGATAACCATTTGAGAACTTGTCATCTTGCCTTGCACGAGCGCAACTCCAGGCTCGTGCAGCATCACGCCCCCTGCGAAGACGATGATTCGGGTGATTCCGGGTCGGGGCGTGACAAATTGGTATCAGAGCTCTAGGCTCAATTTCCTCTGGACGCTTGCTTTATTTCAATTTCAAAGAGTTGCCCACCATCAATCAAAATCACTCTTGACTCTACTCGATGCCGTACTGGATGTTCCATACAATAAGTCTAATACAAATCATGTAATTTTGCCGCATATTATTTTGGAAATTACATGGTGTTTGCAGGAAAAGTCGTGAAAGGTTTGTTGCTGTAAGTGCAACAAGTTACGAGATGTGAATTCGAAGAATTGTTGCTGCGGATGCAACATGTCGTGAATTGTAATTTGAGATATTCATTGTTTGCAACGATCGATATGAGAAATGTTGGTTGCATCGATACAATGAAAGTCGTGGAATGCTGCTGCAGCAATTGCCACGCGTTGATTGTAAATGATGCATTGAAAAGAAAATGAAAGTTGATATGGAATATATTGAACGGATTCATATATTGATTTGCATGTGCGTTGCGATGAAAAGCGATAAGTCAATATCGAATGTGTTGATTGGATTTGAGCATTGACTTTGAATGTCGAAAATAAAATGTTGCACGAGGTGCAACAGATGTCGAAAATAAATTGTTGTACGAGGTACGATAAATATCGGAAATAAATCGTTGCACGATGTGCAAAACGTATTGAAAGTAAATTATTGCACGTGGTGTAACGCATATCAAAGTGAAATCGTTGCACGAAGTGCGACGGATATTGAGAATGAGTTGTTGCACAAGATGCAACGGAAGAAAACAAAAGTTATAAATCGAAAAAACGAAATCGGTTCGGTTGCGCACCGAGCTCGTGTTGGCAAATAAAAACATTGGCCGAGTTGTTTCGGATTTGATTTAATCAGAGTTACGGTTGTGATCAAGCACGATCACTGCGGAAATCGTGAGTCGGAAGAGATCGTTGGTTCGTAAAGAGTACGTTGTGACGGAAGTAACTTGATTTCTGGGTGGTATATGGCATACCACCGATGCAATGAATGGCTCGATTCTGAGTGGTATATGTAATATCACTTGTGCGATGAATTGTATCGACGTATTGTAAAAATTGCAGAAGGTTTGTCCGCAACGGACGGGATAGCACCGAGACTCGATTGAAAATTTGTATGACGGCATGTTGATACAAGTGTTCTTCGATGATCGGTTAGAACGGTAAGGCAGGACTTGTAACATTGAATGATACGTCGATTGAAAATTTATGTGTCGGTCGAATGACGGGAACTAGCGAAACGATTATGCCTTGAGGCAACAATCGGATCGACGGGATAGGAAACTCGAAACGTTGAAATTGAACCGCACGACTTGCGAGCTCGATAAAAATGTTGGGCGATGCAAAGTATAATTGAATCGCACGACTTGCGATCTCAATAAAAATGTTAGAATACGCGAATGGTAATCTAATCGCACGACTTACGATCTCGATAGAAATGTTAGCCGATGCAAAGTGAATTCGAATCGCACGAATTACGATCTCGATAGAAATATTGGACGAGACGAAATGTAATCGGATCGTACGATGTGCGACTTCGGCAAGAAAGTTAGTTGACTCGAGTAATCGTGCCTAAGAAATAGTTGGTTACGTTACGGCAAAACTTAGAGGGCGAGATCGTATGACTTGAGGATTCGATATTGGATAATCGGTAACTCAGTTACGCGATCAAAGTATAGTAGAATGCGGCAAATCGGAGAACGAGTTGATGCGTATGAAAAAGTTTATTACGAACTTGGATGTATGCGATGCGAGTTATGTTGACGTTTGAAACGGATTCAAGTTGACCCTTACGTTATCGAAATGGATACGGCGTATCGAGATCGATACGTAAGGAAACGTAAACGATGTGAGAATATAAAATAGAGTGTGCCTCGCGCTATAAAATTTTGTAAGTAACGATACGAGAATGAAACGAACTGGTTGATCACGAACTTCGTGATTGATCAAAGACGATACTATAAGTCATCGACGATTGTTCGATGCGTATAGCATCTCGTGTGTCGACCGCAAAATAAGATAGACTCGAACTCGATACGAGTAGATGTTTCGTAAATTGCGGAATCATCGACTATAGTGCATGACTCTACTCGGAAGATAGTTGCACATCAGTTGCGCCGATAGAAATGGTTATGTACGGATTGGATAGTCGCATAGAAAAATCGCCGGAACGTGATTTGGCTCCGAAATAAGATATAGCATGGTTCGTAGTAAACTGTCCTTCGGTGATGATCCACAATTATCGAACGTAGCTTTGGGGCAGCTGACCCTAGAAGACTTGACCACCAAATCAAATTGAATGCTGCAGACCGTAAGATAACCCATGCGATATCGCATATGAGATTGCATCGATAACAAATGTAATATGGTGCATGTTAACGATAAGTCTAGGCGACCGAGAATTGTTGGAACGACTTTCGATTGAGAATGATATAGTTAGATTGAGTATTCGTCGGATGAATACTTGAATGGTTATGTTGGTCGACGGTTGAACTAGAAATTCACCAAAGGACTTGGTGATTCGGATAGGCGATTATGAGAGTCGTGTTATGCACGAGAGAGAACGATAAGGGAATAACTTACGAGTCGTACTGTTAGATTCGGATTCACCTCGTAATTGAGCTTGCGTGAATCGAACTTATATTCGATGTTGTGAGACGAATAAGTTGGAAATTTGGCTAGTGAATTCCTACTCGTTAGGAATCGAACGTAAGGTACATCGTAAAGACCTTCGTGTCAAGGCGATCGTTGTCTTGAGCACCGTCGCCTTGAATTTAAACTTTGCGTTGGGTTGATTGTGGCCTTTGTGCAATGTCAATTTAAAGTTGTATTGGAAGAATTTGAGCACCGTGTCTAGGTAAGTCACTGGATAGATTGTGGCCTTTGTGCAATGTCAATTTAAAGTTGCATTGGAAGAATTTGAGCACGGTGTCTAGGTAAGTCACCTAGCGGACGTAGTCCTGAATGTTGATGCTTTTGTAAGTCAACAAAAGATAATCATGTCGAGATAGGATACGAAGTGAAACATCAGAAATCGTTGGATAGTGATGCCGTACGCAAGGCGTTGCGGAGACTCGTTGTGATCGGATGCGCGACGGCTTGACGCGACGCATAGAATTGATAGTCCCGATGAAACATACAAAGTGAGAAATACGATTTTTGAATCGTATCGTGTGCCTTGACTTTTGTTGGAGGATCGCGTATGTATCAATATGCATATGCAATAGAATTGCGAGAACTTATGCTAGAGCCTAAGTCCGATCGAGAGTACGAGATGGCAAGTAATTGAGAATAAGAAGTTACATGTTAGCGTTGTTCCGATATCCTACAACTGAGCTTGGATGAAATGCATATATTGGTGGAACGCTTAAAATATGTGTATGATTCGAAACTAAGTTGTATGATCCTAACGATAGCGAGACGAGATCGTGGAACGATCTAATGAAACCCTTGGAAATTTAGTATTAGTTTCGGTTCGAGGACGAACCTTGTTTTGAGTGGTATATTATGTAATGTCCCGCTCTGCACGGTACATTATGCTGAGTCGTTGACTCGAAGAGTTGCGTTGACCCGATTACGTATCAATGCGAATCGATACAAAGTGTTAAGTTGTCCCGAGCAATGCATCGAACTAAGTCGATGCGAAGAGTTGCCTTGTCCCAAAGAATGCATCGAGTGAATCGATACGAAGCGCCGCGTTGCCTCGAAGGATGAGTGAAAGCAAATCGTCGCCTTGTGATGGACTGAGACTTGGGCACGTTAAGCCAAGTCGGACGTATAATTCAATAAAGCACGAAGTGCTTGTATGGCTAAGTCTGGAGAGTTGCCCGTACGACGAAGTTATGGAATCGAGCCGCATCGGCTTGGCGAAACAACAAGGCACATCGATTCAAGGTGGGGGGACATTGACTCTCTTTCCTACTCTGTCATACTTTAGTAAAATATATATCATTGTATGCTGAGTTAACCTATCAACGCCACGGGCGTGGCTTGATAGAGAGATAAACATAGTGCATGTCGAACACTAGATAGAACAACTAATATGAATCGTACGACAGACGTATGAGTCGCTATGGAACATTGAATATCGCAAAGGCGAGCGCCTCGGTGCGCAAGCCATAAGAACATGGGATAACTTTATCGACGAGTGCTCTAGTGCATAAGTCATTCCGTGTCCCGCGTACGAGTTAGTATGCTAGAACATTGAAAGACTATATCGGTGTGAGTGCCTCAGAGCACGAGCGATAGAACATTGAATACCTTATCGAGGTGTGCCTCAGTTGCACGAGTCGGAAGGATGGAACATAAATATAACGCATTAAAAACTAAGGCGTAGAACATGGAAATACGGTCGAAACGTGCCTACGTGCACAAGATCATAAAAGATGGCTTCGTTACGAAAGAATACAGTTGTGGCATGAATGTGGCGGAACTGTCGGATATGACATAATGCCTCGAAAGGTGTTCAGGACCTTCGGGTCGTTCGGTTGATGAACATTGAGTTGAGGCATAATGCCATTGAACATTGAAATGAAGTATGAAACGTAAGAACATAGAAAGTTAACGGAAGAAATACAAGATGATAATACGGCATGGTGCCTTCGAAATGTTCGTGGCATTCGGGCGTTCGTTGAGGACATTAGGGCGTTGTGCTAATTGAAATAGAGATAAGCAAACTTGCTTGGTTGTATGAAAGATAAGATACATTGCATGGTCAAATGGACTTAAAGACTTATTGCTCGTGCACGGGTGTTATCTTCCATCGAACGTTGATCACCAGGGCGCTGGGACCGTTCGGCCTAGGAGGGACTGCGATAAAATCGGTATTGTTGGTGCACTTCGACTAGACGGGTAGCGACTTTCTAGTGAATGTGATAAGCCATTTACACGAGCACTTCGGAGGTCCTCTGATTGTAGTTAGCAACCGCAACTGAGTGATTATCGTCTTACATATTCGATTCGATAAATATAAGTCCATTCTAGCCCGAAAAGCTAGTGACCTTCATATAGTTAAGGCGATGGGTTGAAAGTGCAAGGTATATATCGTGCACATATAGACCCTGAATAGAGGGCACTTATAACATGACAGGGAAAGCTGATGGGCGTATTCACCTTGCGTCAGTACAAGGGCGAGTGCGTCGACTTGGTAAGAAGTCGCACCACGAAACAACACGGGATTGCTATTGGTTGCCTGTTTTATTATGCGAATCAAATAGACATGCTTGCCATGATAAATGCTTACAGTCTTCGAATATGCCATGAACTCATCCTAAGGAGAACATAGAAAGAGAACTAAATTGTATGTTTGTATGAATCAATACAATACTAAATGTCGGTTTGTTAAGTGGGTTTTTGATCAGTACAGCGAGGACAAAAGTACTAATCCCCCACTAGTTTGCTAGCAGGTTCAGGGATTGGTCTGCTCACGACGGAGCTTCGCTTGAACGCGTTGAGGCTTGGAATGCCGAAGCGTATTGAAGCATGCGATCGCATTGACGCTCGGACACGCGACAGGATTGATGCGGCCGAGATATAGAAGGCATGATGTATGGAACGATGAAATCCTTTGTGGGCAAGAGAGAACCTGAGTGTTGTAGCCAATCTGGCATATAATGTTGGGCTATCGAAAGCCTTTGTAATCTGATTTCGAATATCAATAAAGAGAATTGTTTCGTATACTCTGTTTTCCTTCGTTGTTAACATTCAACATCAAAGATAACCATTTGAGAACTTATCATCTTGTCTTGTACGAGTGCAACTCCTGGCTCGTGCGACATCGTGCCCCCTGCGAGGACGATGATTCGGGTGATTTCGGGTCGGGGCGTGACAGGGAGAGGGAGCACTTGCGGTGGGGGAGGTAGACGAGGAAGCAGCAACAACGAAGATGAGAGAAAGGATGGTGGGGAGGAGCACGACTATGGGGAGAGGCAGCATCGGGAAGGTACATGTCGGGGGAGGGGGGCAACATGGGTATTTTTATTTTAAATTGCCCGCGTGGAGGGGATTCTGTTTGTCATGGAAGAATTCTGCTAAAAGTGGAAGAATTTATGTATTATGGTAAAACAGAATATGTACCCTTAATTATGGTAAATAAAGTAGGGACAAGTCAAAATTTCTCCCTTTTTTCTATTGAAGTCGGTCAGCCACCTACGTTGGTCTGTTCAAATGCTATATTACATGGGCCGACACAGACTATAATACATGGGCCGATAAAAACTTAAAATGCTAAATTGCATAAATATCATCTTAGACTATTAGAGGGTGTACAATTTTTTTCCTGACAAATTACCCTCCATGTTTTAGAAGGGATGTCAATTGACTATCTTAGGCCATATATTTCAGCCTAATGTGTCAATTTCAACCATGTGTCGCTCACATGACTGGTATTTTGGACTGTTTGAAAGGACAAAACAGCTTATTCAAGTGGTTTTTCTCTCCTTAGCTAGACAGATTCTTGAGTTCATTCCTATTTCGAGAAGAGTGGTTTTTACTCCAATACTCTTCTATAGCATATATTTTACAAATTTTCCATCTCTTCATTTCCCTTCGTACCATTTCTCATAGGTGTTGGGGGGGATAAGTTTTGTCCAAAATAAGAAGCGGATCAAGCACCAGTCAAGCTAAGGGGAGAGAAACACTTGAATTGGATATTTTGTTACTTTAAACAATCAAAAAAGACTCACATTAGTGCGATATGGTCGAAATTGACATATTGTGACAAAAAATGTAGATAAAGGTGGTCAATGGACACCACTCGTGAAATCTTGATGGTAAATTATCACACACAAAAGTTTGGACGACTTCGTTGCATATCTCCTATAGTCCAGGTGGTGTTTATGTAAATTATCCAACTCAAAGTTACATTAGAAATTTTTTATTGTAAAGTAAAGAGAGATGGAGATAGAAAAATGGAGGAGATTGTTTCTTCATTCACTTATATCATAATCAACTTGAGAATAGCCATTTATATAGGCTTACAATGAAGGTTTAACATCATCATGACAATTAAAGGAGAAATGCCAAAAAACAGGTTATGGATAACCTAATGTCATAGGTTACAGATAACCAAAAGACATAGGTTACATAGGCCAAATAATTATGGTAAATTATCCATATTTGCAACACTCCTCCTTGGATATTCACCATTAATTATTTGGTGGTTTATGCGCATTTGTTGCCTCGTTGAAATCTTACTAAGAAAAAACCCAGTGGAAAAAATCTTAGTCAAGGAAAAAGAGTACAACGTGCAAAACTCAAAAATATTCTTCATGAGTCATACTCCTCCTCGATATAATGGATTTTCTTGACTTCGATCACTTCCATCCTTAGGAGCTCATGTGCATAAAATAATTTTGGTAGAAGGTGCTTATTCAATCTCCTTTGATGAATCCCTCTTAAACTTGCATAATGCAAGCCATATCGTCTTTAAGTATTATTGTAGGCTCATTTGTAACTATAGGTAGTTGACAATTTACTCGTATATGATAAATGATCGATCGCAACCACACACTTTCTCTTGTTGCTTCTTGTAATGCAATTAATTCTGCATGGTTAGAGGGAGTTGCTACTTAACCTTGCTTTGTTGATCACCAAGATATAGCTGCATGGTTATTAATAAACATGTAACCTATTTGGGAGCAACCCTTATGAGGGTCAGAAAAATATTTGAGTCTACACAACCAATTAGACAAGAATTGTTAGTGGAATCATATGAGTAAAATAATACCACGTCAGTTATTCCACGAGATATCTCAATACATGTTTTAACTCCATTCCAATGTCTAAGTGTAAGTGCAAAAATATATCTAGATAATAAATTAACAAAAAATGCAATTCATGGTCTTGTGTATTAGCTAGATATAGTAGTGCTCCAATAGCACTTAATATGGTATTTAAGGACCAAGAACTTTTTCATCTTCTCCCTTTGGTCGGAATGGATCTTTATCCAAATCCAAACTGCGTATAACCATAGGCGTATGCAAATCGAGACTAAACTTTGTCTTCCCAAGTCTTTTATTTCAAATTCATTCTTCAAATAGTTTACAGTTTTCTCCAATTCTATAGGTGACTTGATCAGGTTTTATATCATCCATATATACTGCTACTATCGAGAATCTATTTTCGAATTTCTTAATGAAGACACATGGATAAATTTGACTATTTTGTATCATTCCTTAGTCAAATATATAATAAGACGATTAATACACATTCTTTCGAATTATTTTAATCCATATAATGCTCGTCTAATTTGAACACATGCCCTTAGGCTTAGTCTTTGGCATTCTAAATCCTTCTGGAATTTTTATATAGATGTTAGTATCTAAATTTTCGTACAAATATGTAGTTACAATATCCATAAATCTTATATCAAGATTTTTAGAAACTGCGAGACTAATTAGATATCTAAAATGACATCCGTAACTGGAGAGCATGTCTCAATGTAGTCAATTCCAGATCTTTGAGAGAAACCTTATGCTACAAGTCAGACTTTATATCTTTCAACTTCGTTCCTCTTATTTCATTTTCTCACAAAATATCCATTTAAAACTAACATGGTTTATGCCCTTTGGTGTTTCTACTATAGGTTCAAACACACCATATTTTTCTAAAGATTTTAATTATGCTTGAATAGCATCTTTCCAGATTGGTCAATTTTTTCTTTGTTGACATTCATTTATACTACGTGGTTCATTTTTACAATCATCATTGTCCTTTGATATTTCAGTAGCTACTGCATAGCAACATGTCATCGTTGACAAGTACTTTTCTATTCCATAATTCACCTGAACATGCATGGATATCGAGATTTCTTCATTTTCAGGTACATGTGCCTCTTGAGAGGCATCCATAGGCATTTCAGTGAATTTAGAAACATGCACATCTTCATTACTTGTTTTTGGAGCTCCAGCCATTATTGGGCTTTTATTAGGCCAAGATGTTCATGAGCTGTCCTCTTTCTAGGAGCACTATCCTTGGAACCTATAGGTTTACCACGCTTTTGATGTGTAGTAGTAGATTCATTTGCCGCATTGTTTGGATTTTGTCCAATTGGAATAATGATGCTGGCTGTCACATTCATAGCTGGCATATGTAATCTAGTTACCTTTACGACATCAAATACATCAGGTAATTGATTTGTAATTTCTTGCAAATGTATCACTCTTCTTGTCTCATAATCACATTGTGGAGTTCTTGGATTTTGATGAGATAGAGTAGGCGTATTCTATGTCAATTCACACCGTTTATTAGCAATGGTTTGTTCTATATGAACAATTTGTTGCTTACCTTCCCCTAACGGTAGGAAGACTCTCTCAACAAATTGGTAATCATCAAATCTTATAGTAAAGATATCACCAGTTATTGATTTTAAATACCTTATTATGGGAGAAGACTCAAAACTAATGTATATTCCCAAATATTATTGATCTTAGTTCTTTCAGGAGATAGAATTTGGGACATATACCGCACATCCAAACTTTCTCAAATATGAAACGTTTGGTTGTTTACGACTAACAAGTTGTATAGGTAAAAAATATGGTAGGTAGTCATTCTAAATTTCTAGAGATGCATCATGTAAAATAGCATATCTTCAAGCCTCAATTGGCAAACTCGATTGCTTTAGTAGATGTCTAGCTATAAGTTGGAGATATTTAATAAATAACTCAACTAACATATTTTGTGTGTGCACATGAAAAACATGATGCTCTACCTCAATCCCTAATAATGTACAATAATCATTAAAAATTTGTGAGGTAAACTCTACAACATTATAAAGTCTAATTTATTTAACGTGTTATCGGGAAACTGAGATCTAACTTTAATAATTTGGATAAAAGGACGAAAAAAAATACAAGATTTCTAGTAGAAAATAAACAAACATGTGATCACCTAGTAGATGCATCTATGAGGACCATGGAATACCTGAATGGCCACTAGCTGGGTGAATATCCAAGTATGATCACAAATGTCTTCTTGTATTCTTTATAAGAAAGTAGGAGACTCATTCTTAACTATTAGAAAAAATGGTCTAGTTATAAATTTTCCTTGTAAACAAGAAACACATAGGTGATTCTTTGATAAGCCAATATCGTAATTATCCAATAAATATCTACAAAGATTATCAATGTTCCGATTGAACATAGTTTGTCCCGGAAGACCCAAAGGGTCATGCCAAATGTTATATAAGACAGGATCATTGGCTTTATATTTTGACACATTCGTATTAGATTCAATTATGCCAATGGTGGTAAAATACAAACCCACCGAAAGACAAGAAAATTCTTCTAATGTGAGCCTTTTGCTCCCAACATTAGATGTGCAACATAATGACTATTTGTTGTTATCATTTCGAGTTTCAATACGGTAACCATTTTTGCGTATATCCTTAAAACGTAACAAATTCCTTCCCGGAACTACTTGTATAACACATTCTGCAAATATGTTTGAGTACCATTAGGTAACATGATGTGTGCTCTTCCAAAGCCCTCAATTATATGGGCTGACCCAGCTATTTGTTGGCACTTTATGCATATCAAATACTAAATTTGGTATAAACTTTTGATTCTTCAAAATTGCATGTGTTGTAGCACTATCTACCAAATACATATCTAAGTCAGTTTTCTTTTTCTTTTTTGAATGAAAGGCTCTTTATTATTACTTGCTATTGTGGTGGGAGCCAAATACTCCAGCTTCTTTCTCAACTTGGGTGAGAATACAGCTCGGTGGAGTAGCAACATTACATTCATAAGAATTAGCTAAGGAGAAAGTAGCTAGTGTGTGTGTGCAACTGCATTTCCTTCTCTACGGATGAAAGCATGGGTTATAATCTTCCCTTTCTTCTTCTTTTCAGATTGAATGGTGGCAATGAGATCAAGCAGTCTCCATGGTATAAGAGACTCTTCGCCTGTGAAAATCTGGTATACCATGAGAGAGTTCCCCTCGATGATGAAGCTCTTCTGTTCAAGTTGGTTTGCCATCAGGACCCCTTGATGTATAGCTGAAATCTCTGCTAACAAAGATCTCTCTGCTTCAAAGTAGTTGGTGGACGACGCTAAGCTAGATTTTGCTGCCACAAATGCACCATTCTTGTCTCTAGCTACGGCCGCTGCTACCACAGCTGCCGTAGCAACGGCTCTATCGATGTTGATTTTGATGCAGTCCCTGTCGGGGGACTTCTAGATCCAATCTTCCAGTTCCTTATGCAGACCTTTGATATGCTCAAGACTGTCATTGCTATTTCCTGCGTAGGTGTGGTACAAGCTATTGGCTTGTTGAATAATTCTATGAACTTGAAGAGCCACTTTTTCGAAGACGCAAGCGCATCTAGCTTTCCACAGGGCCCATAGTAGTGTCGCTCCCCTTAGTATTGCCTCTTCTGTATGAGCATGCTTCAACCAGTCTTTGATGAGCTGAACAGTCTCCATTCGTTCTTCTATCCTCAACCCAACAGGAGATGCGGACCATACGGCCATTACAATGCTGCAGTGAAGGAAGAGATGGTTAATGTCTTCGTCATGAAGAAGACAGAACGGGCAAGATTCATTTGTCAGAGGCATTCGTTTGTGTAGAGCTGTGAACAGAGGCAAAGCATTGTGAAGTAGACGCCATAGGAACATTTAAATTCTGGGCGAGATGTGTATAAGGCGCCATAGGGAGCCCCAAGTTTATGAATCAAAACAGTGAGCAGAGCTTCCAGGGATATCCCTCCGAATGGTTTCGTAGAGCGACTTTGGGGAGAACTTTCTATTTTTTGAGCTGGTCCATATGAGTGGGTCCTCACCGTCTCCGTCTTGTAGATTGATTTTGGCAATGGCTGCCGCTTCAATAGCGGAGAATGTGGATCTAATCAGAGGTAGATCCCATTCTCTCGTAACATGATTCATGAGCTCCCGAACGATCCTTGGGCCATTTGGAGTTGGACTGCTGTCAGTGATCCAAAAATTTGGAAGAGTTGGGATCCATGGGTCATCGTAAATATTGACTCAACTACCTTTGATCCTCCATAGGATGTTGTCGCCCATTATGCTTCTCAAGTTCAGAATACTTGTCCATGTTGCCGACGCCTTCTTAGATTTCTTAACCGTCCATAAAGAACGATTTTGGAGGTAGACACCTTTGTGTAGTCAAACCCAGAGGAGGTCTGGCTTCTCTAAGAATCTCCATAGAAGCTTGTCGACCAGCATTTTGTTAACCCAATCAAGTCTTCTGATACCGAGCCCACCCACTCGCTTTGGTTGTGTGATTATATTCCAATTGAGAAAGTGGAGCCCTTTGGCCTCTGCGTCATGCCTCCACCAAAAGGATCGTTGTTTTCTTGCCATCTTATTGATAACTTCTTTAGGTAATAAGTAGGCTAACATGTAGTAGATCGGTATAGAGCCCAAAGACGCTTTGATGAGCGTGGTTCGCCCTGCATGAGATAGGAGTTTAGTTTTTCACCATTGCAGTCTTGAAATGTGTTTCTCTATCAGAGCGGTGTGTGATATAGTTCTGGCTTTGGAAGTCAAAGAGAGTGTCCTAAATATATATCAGCATCTAACATAGAGGAGAACTGGAGCGAAGATGATATCAAAATAAGGTCCCTATCGGAGACATGTTTACTAAAATGAATACTCGACTTTGAGTAGTTTATCACTTGGCTGGACCACAAAGAGAAAGTGTTAAAGATGTTGTGGACAGCCGCGAGTGACGACTGGGTTGCCTGGCCAAAGACTAGAATGTCATCAGCAAAAAGCAGGTAGGATATGGAGGGTGTATACCTGTTCAATCTCACCCCATGGAAGAGGTTATCCCGCTCATAATTGAAGAACAGTCTGGATAAGACTTCCGAACATAGAACAAAAATAAAAGGGGATAAGGGGCAGCCTTGACGTATCCCACGCGAAGCCACGAAGAGACCTTCCGAGGTCCCATTCACCAGGACAGAATAAGAGGGTGTCATGATGCATTGCATGATGATCTCATTACTGTGACCTTGAATTGCCATGCCATAGAGGACTCGTTTGATGAATTGCCACAAAAGTCAATCGTACGCCTTCGACATATCTATTTTGAGTGAGAATGTGTTCCTCTTCTTTGGAAGATACTTCATGGATTGAACAATCTCCTGAGCAATGATTGTGTTATCGGTTATTCGTCTGCCTGGTATGATTGTATTCTGATAAGGGGATACAAGCTTATGCATAGGGGCTTTAACTGATTTGTTATGATCTTCGAGATGGTTTTATAAGCAACATTGCAGAGTGCAATGGGTCAAAAATCTACTGGAGATGAGGGGTTCGCCTTCTTCAGAATCAGTGCTAGATGCGTGTGGTTTAATCTTTGGGGGATGGTTGTTGTTGTAAAGAAACGTTGAACCATCTCTGATAGATCATTGCCTATGGTCCCCCATTGGTTTTGGTATATAGCCGTCGGGAAGCCATGTAGCTCCCCTTCCCGAAATTTTTGAAAATATTTTCTTATTTATTTAATTGAGTTAAATGGTGATTTTTTAGATTTTATAAATAATTATTTTGTTAATTATTACGGTAGACGACCTTGAGCATGGTTGAGTTTTGAAGTAACAGACGACTAGGAATCATGGCACGGATAGTGCCGTGGCGTGCTTTGACTAGTGTTTAGCCATGGTAGGGGAATGCAAAGCTATAGGGGTGTCCTAACTAGGAAAACCCGGCCAAGTTGTGACTTAACCCGTGCCGAAGGTTTGTATTTATTAATATATTATTGAGTTTTCGGGAACCCTGTCGTACCAAACCTGTCCAGATTGGACCCAAGTCAAATCCAAGCCCAGGTAGGCATGTAGTGGGACCAAGTACGGCCTTGTAGACATGTTTGGTTAATGCAAATATTTTGTATATATATTTAGGAATTGGCAATTATTTTCTAAATATTTGTTATATGTACATTATATGTATTATTATTATTAAATAATGTTTTACAAATTTTGTATGATCTTCTAAAACTAGATAAGTAGTGTGCGCATTGTATCCATTAGAATGACAATCAGCTATTATTGATTTTCATTAGGATCATTATTTATTATTATTTATTATTATTGGTATTGTATGTATTATTATATTATATATATTATGTATATTATATATAGATATATATATATATATATATATATATATATATATATATAGATATATATATATAATCTATATATAATGTATACATATTTTTAATAAGACACTTGTATGAATATATATAGGTGTACCTGTGTATATTTTTTTTTATAAAGATATAAAGTATGTGTGATATAAAGATAGTGTGTACGTGTATATATATAAAACATATGTGATTGTATACATAAATGGTATAAATATATATGTATATGGTGTATATATATAAATATATATATAGGAATATATACGTGAAAATATATATATATATATATATATATATATATATATTATATATATATATATATATATAATAATATATATATTATATATTATATATTTTTTTTTTTTTTATTTTTTTTTTATTTTATATATAATATATATATATAAATTATTATATAAAATATATATATATATATATAAAATAAAAATATATTTATATATATATAAAATATATATATATATATATATATATTATATATATAAAAAATATATATATAAATATATATTATATATATATATATATATATATATATAATATATATATATATATATATATATATATATATATATATATATATATATAAGATAAATGTATTGTGTGTATATGAATAAATATAAAATGTATACGTATATATGTATATATATATATATGAATATATGTGTACAAGTATTAAAAGAAAAAGGAAAAGAAAAGGAATAAAAAAAGAAAGAAAGAAGCAAGCAGTAGGGGGCCGAACAGCTCATCCCAGCCCTTTCAATGGGCTGAGCCCAAGCTCAACCGAGCAAAGCCATGGGAAACCAACAGAGCCCCGAGCCCTTAGGAGTTCACAGCGAACATATATATTGGTATATGTATACAAGACGAGATGGTGTGCAGTAACTCAAACTCCTCAAAACCCTAACCCAGCCTCGACCCACTGGTTCATGACCCATCCCAGCACCGCCCTGGCCCTGCGCGCCACCGTCGTGGCGGCCGGCCGTTGGCCGGGCGACAGAACCCTCTCGCACGCGCACACGCGCATACGGAAGCAAGCAGCAAGGGGCTGACTTCGCGGCCGGATTGCGATCTACTCGCTCCATAATTTTTTGATTCGTTTCCTCGGGTACGTCCCTAACCTATACAAGAGTATTTTATTTAATTAGATCGATCGATATGCGTTATATTGGCCGAGAATTGACACGAAGTTGACCAAAACCCGTTCGAAAACAGAGCGTAGGACAGTCCAATCACCCGTGTTCGATGATCGATTTCGATCGATCCAGTAACCTTTTAGAATTTCCATTTGAACACACTTTTAGATCATATATAGGAGATCAGAAATCATTTTGTCGATTCGGATTTCATTAAGTATGCACAGAGAAATCAGCTTTGGAAATCAAGAAAAAACCATGAAAAACAGTTTTCAAAACATAAAAATTCATCCACACGACGTGCGTCCCGCCATTCCGGGCGACGTGGTCGCGAACCGTAAGCATCGTAAGCTGCGTAACGGCTTCGTGGTCGTGTGGGCTTTGGCGGAATTCAAATTGATCGCGTGTGCGCGACGAATTTGATGCGTATCCGTCAAAATTCACCATATCGTACACTTTGTAAATTCTCAATTACTTTGTGTACGCTCGTCAGTCGAGACGAAACTTATGCCAACAGGACCGTATCATTTTTCTGGTCCTGCATGTCAAGTTTGGTCCAATTCTGAGACAGTTGAATCGTACGTCGTTTTGCGGGCCCCACGGTCCCACTCAACGGACGATTTTGTGCACGGCCCGCCGAAATCCAACTTTGGACATACGGTTGGGTTCGTATCGAAAAACTGGATCCGTAGACATATAGTTTGACGACTTTAGAGACCGTTGACTCTGGCACGCTATTCGGTGCAAAGCGAGTCCAACAGCGGACATCGTTTTTGCCCAAAATTACCGTTTTGCCCCTGTATCCAGAATTGGACTTAAGGACAAGCAATCCTAGCTAATTTGACTATTCTAAGAACGTTGGTACTATTTATTTCAGCATGATGACTTCTGCATGTGTTGACTGATTGTGGCTTATCGAGTGGTATGGTATTATTGGTTTCTCCGGCTAAGGACCTCAGGCAAGTGCACTTTCTGATTACTTTCCAATTCATAGTAGTCTTTTCATTTTATGTCTATACATATATCTTGCTGCTTGGTGACACGCTCGTCACACGGAGTAGTCGGAAGGAGAAATATCTTAGTAAACATGTGAACTGCCCAGAACTTTCCCATGAGTCTATTCTTGCATGATAGCAGCTACACACGACACGTGCAGTGAGCCGTATTTACCCCTAGCCGTTCACATGTCGAAACAGATATTTCACACCACCTAGATAGATATCTTTTATTAGTTTTTCCTTGTTTATTTCTCTATCGTGCTATGTCATCAGTTATCTACCAGTTTTTATCTCTCCTATGTTATTTTCATGTCTTGTTAATTCTATTGTTTTGCATTGTCGTCGGTTTGTGTACTTGTTCCATTCCTGACTGGAAACCAACATTTTTCAGGTTTAGCCGCGATCACTCTTAACACTGGGGAAGGCTTGGGTATGCTGAGGACAACCTAGAAATAGATAGCAGTGGTTTCATTTTTATTAATTGCAAGAACCTGTATTTCCTTTAATTTAAATGTTGTAAATATTGTAATAAATTTAGAAATGTGAATGAGCAGCAATTTTTATTTTGAGCATCTATTTTCTTGCGGGCTTGACAGCGTTCTACCGCCGACTCTGCGACGTAGGCTGGCTTGGACACGTCTCGTATCCGAAAAGCGGGTGCGGGTCGTGACAAGCATCAGGCCCAGGAGCTTTGAGACCCATAATTTTAATTGTTTGCTTGATTTCATCATGAGATGGAACTAAACCCAGCAGGGAGTTTTCGTCTTCGGATATTGGTGAGTCCGATATTGAGAAGTTTGGATCCATTTGTTGGGAATCATTCGAGCTGAAAATAGATTCGAAGTGGGCGATAAGAAGCTTTGCTATACTCTCTTGACCTTGGACCCAAGTGCCATCTGATTGTTAGAGTGCTAGGATCTCGTTTTTCCTCTTCCTGATGGTGGCTTTTATGTGAAAGTATTTAGTATTTTTGTCACCGTCTTGAACCCATTTGCACTTTGCTCTTTGGCTCCAGAACATTTCTTCTAAGGCGAGTAAGTCGTTGATCTCAGCGGTGATACTTCACTCTTCTTTTAAAAGCTGATGTAGGAGATGAAGCTTGTATAGATAAGAGTGTCTCTTGCAGATTCAGCAGTCGGTGTTTAATATTGCCAAAATGAGATCGGCTCCACCTATACAGTTTAGTGAGGGTGAAGTTTAGTTTCTGAGAAAAGTAGAGATGTACCTTGTTATTTTCTTCCTCCCATGCTGATTTGAACTCATCGGCAAAGACTGGAGAGGACATCCAATAAACTTCTAGTCGGTAGGGTCTTCTATCCTGATTAAACTTGTTATCGGTATTGAGGAGTATCGGTGCGTGATCATATTTAGGCGCGGCAGTAGACACTATGGTATTTGGGAAGGTGCAGCACCATTACGAGTTTGCTAACGCTCTGTGTCGAGTCTTTCACGGATGTGGAAAGCTGGGCTCCTTTTATTAGACCAGGTATAAGCAGGACCTTTGCAACCAAGATCAATAAGACCACAACTATCAATCATCTTGCAAAATGAGAATGCTGTGTGAATGTCGAAGCGTCGACCCCCTTGTTTGTCTTCTGGGGTTAACGTTTCGTTAAAGTCCCCGATGCAACACCACGACACTGTAAATGATTGGGCCATCTCAGTAACTTGAGACCAAAGTTTGGGACGCTCATTCTTCCTTGGGCACCCGTAGGTACATAGGAGATTCCAGTCCGGGATGCCATGATTCTCTTTAATGGAGAGGAGGATTAGGTTGTGGGAGGAGAAGGAGACCGAAGCATTTATTTGAGAATCCCAAGCCAGCCACAAGCCACCTGAGCGGCCACGCGGAGGGACAGAAAAAATTTGGAAAACCTAAGTTAGGGAGGATGCGATCAGTGTGGGGGGAGGCGACATAGTTTCGGCTATAAAGAGGATGGAAGGGCAAGTGGCGGAGAGAAATGATCTAAGGATTTGGGCTGTCGAGTCATTTCTTGTACCTCGACAGTTCCAAGAAAGCACTAACATTTTTCTTACGGCTGTTGAAGGTCAGCCGCCATGACCTGTTCCACACTTGGAGATTGGGAGGGAGATGAGCAAAGCTTCTTGCCGCACGGAGACACCATTTGGGATGGTGGGGGACGCTTATTGAACTGCTGGACTTCATGGGTGGATGAGTATGCGTGGAGATTATTCTTGCGGGCTAGGCGTTTCCATGAGATCTTTCTAGGGTTTGCAAGGGATGACGGCACCAGAGTTATAAGGTAGGGATGAACTGGCCTCGTAGGTGGTTGATATAGGGAGGACGGAGGGGTGGGGCATCGAAGATAAGGGAGGTGGACCACCTTGAACATGGTCGAAACCAAGAGTTGGGACGTGGGCTACCACCACTCCCAAGACTTACGGTTCCATGTCGGATGGTGGGAACTGAAGAGATCTGTGTCCATCTAATCAGAGCTGGACGGCTTGGGGATTGATATGGGCATCTTTCATTGGATCCTGAGTTGATGTGATGCTTTTAATAGATGCTCTGTGTCTCGCGTCTTCTGTCACTCCCGTTTTTCTGTTATATGTATTTTTATTATACGTGTACGAATTTCTGACATTTGTCAGGTGGATCATAGTTAGACTTGTCTTGCTTAGCCTAGTCTTGGTTTAATCTTGCCTTGGTTTATTTGGTTTGGTTGAACATGACTTGGCTTGGCTTGGTTTGGTTTGAGATGAGAAGGGGTTGATATATAAGTCAACTTCTCTCTCTCTCTCCTCCATAACTTTCATTTACTTCTCCATCTTCTTCATTTACTCCTCCCACCTACACCTAAGTCCTAGGCAAGTGCAACTTACTTCATGATGGATCTCAAATTTTACTTTTCTATTGTCTTCCTTACTTGATTCTAAGCCTCTTTAGAACTTGTCATTTTTGGTTTTGATGGATGAATTTTTGTAGATCTAAGTTTTAATCTTTTCTCATTCTTCTTGGTTTTGATCTACTAAAACTTGGTATTTTCGAAAACTAGTTGCTTCATGTTGTAGGAAATTTTGTTCTACCCAATTTTGACCTTTGAAAAGTTAGATTTCGATTTATTTTGAGAAAATTATGGACTTTTGAAGTTCATGGGTTCAACCAAGCATTTTTATGCTGGTTGGAGAAGATGACCAGTGGTTGTGCGCACTTTTTAGTGCCGCACCATCAGGTTGCGCGGGTTCTGGCGCAACCTGACTTGGCACAATCTGACCTGGCGCACCCAAGTCAGGTGCAACCTGACTTGTCGTAACCTGATATGGCGCAACTTGACTTGGCGCACCCCAGACAGGTGCAACCTGACTTGGCGCAACCTGATCTGGCGCAACCTAACTTGGCGCAACCTGACCTGGCGCACCCCAGTCAGGCGCAACCTGACTTGGCGCAACCTGACCAGGCGCACCCCCTTCAGTTGCAACCTGACTTGGTGCAACCTGACCTGGCGCACCCCAGCCTGGCGCAACCCAACTTAGGCGCCACCTGTTCCCCTTGGTGCCACCAGTCATTTCCTTGGCGCCAGTTGACCAGCGCCACTTGTTGCCATGATACCCCTTGCCCCCATGCATGTTCTCATAGTTCTTGATGTATATGCATTGCATGTAACTTGTACTTGACCCATCTTGTGACGACCCGGCTCGATAACTGGCTGAGCATAGCATGACTTGCCAGTATTGACCATGACATAAACACGACTTGACATGAACACGACATGTACAATCTTGATAGTGGCCCGTCGAGGCGCACTTTTGGCAAGCACTCTTGACATGATAAGTAACTTGATAGTGGCCCATCGAGGCGCACTCCTGACAAGCAATCTTGACAAGTAACAAGTAACCTGACATGACATGATAATCTTGAACGTTGTTGCGACAGCTACCCTGACTTGCTAAGTAACTCTTGTCTTGACATCGTGGTTGATTTTCTTGATTGTGCCTGTATAAGCTACCTGTCTCGTCTTGCATCATGTCTAGGACATGAATTCCTGGTTACCACGGTCAGGGATTCATAATGAATCTGACTAGGTTAATGACTAGATTGATCAAGTAGTTCATATAGAGAGATTTTCCAAGTTATAGGCAATCCCATTATCCCGGCCACACCAGAAGGACTTGTCACTACCAGAATAAGTCGTTTTAGCGACGCCTAAAGACGTCGCTAAAACGACAAATTACGTCGCTAAAAATATTTACCGACGCAATTACCGACGTTTTGGACTTGTCGCGGAAACGTAAGTCGCTGATCTTTAAAACGTCGCCGAACGTCGCAAATACCGACGTTCACCGACGTATGATTACGTCGGTATATCCTGGGATATTACTGACGTCTACCGTCATTTCGTCGGTGGATTAGCGACGTGTTGAAAGTCGCTACACGTCGGTAAAATCCTGGGATTATTGCCGACATTTACCGACTTTTACGTCGGTGGATTAGCAACGACTATTATGTCACTAAATGTCGATAATTCCTGGATTATTACCGACGTTCACCGACTTTTACCGACGGTCTCCGACGTATAAGGACGTCGGTAAACGTCGTACCCTGGAAAGTTTTGCAGATTTACCGACGTTTACCGACGCAAACGTACGTCGGTGGACGTCGGTAAACGTCGGTAAACGTCGATAAATCTGCAAAAAAATAAAAAAATAAAATACAGAATGTCCTTTTCTTCCTGCAGTTTAAAAAGATAACCATAAAGACACAGTATAACTGATATCCTTTTCTCCCTGGGTTCGCCGACCCCTTCGGTGGAACACTCAACACCGTAACGTAAACCACAGAAGCACATTAATATCCAATTGAAACGAATACATAAACAACAGTATAACACAATATAGTAGGCAACAAATAAAATAGGATCCAATAAATAGAATATGATCCAACAAATAGAATAGGCACAACCAACAAGTATCCAAATAACCAAGTCTACACCAAATAACAAAGTCTACAACCAAATAACCAAAGTCTACACACACCAACAAATAAAATAGGATCCAATAAATAGGATCCAAACATCCAAGTCTACACAACCAACAAATATCCAAGTCACAAACAAAGGATCAAACAAACACAAACAAATAGTCCTAACTAGGACTACTAGGGATCTGGTGCAGGAGGGGTACCGCCGCGACGAATGGATAAGAACAACTCATACTCCTCAAGTGAAATCGATACCGATGGAGCAGGCAGTGACGTCGTGGTGGAGTCGGTGTCGATGAAGAAGGCGGTGGAGACGGCGGAGTCGACGACGATGAAGGCGCACCCGGAGGACCAGCACGCTCCAACGCTGTAAGTCGCTGGTTATATGAATCCATGGTAGATAACAGTTTATCACTGCTCTGGACCATCGAATCCGTCACCAATCTCAGCCTATCGGTCATGGTCACCTGTGCTGTCTGTAGCTCCGTCACCGTGCGCTCTAACCCTCCAACGCTGCGCTCTGTCCTCTTAGTCGTCTCCATGAGCTCCATAATGCCGCGGTCGAGCGCATCCAATCGTGCTAGCAGCACAGGATCGTCCGTAGGGTGCTGAGACTGCTCCTCGATCCGTCGTAGCAGGTCGTCACGGAGAGACTCCATCATCTGGTGGACTCGGACAGACTCCTGGGAGGCTGTGGACCATGCACACTAGCAGAAGATGCCCTAGAGGACTGGGTCGCAACTAGGGTGCCATAGGATCCCGTACCGTAGTACGTACCCCTATGGAGTCCACCAGCGACGATCATCCTCAGCTCGTCCACCGATGGAGCTTGAGTGGGCTGCGAGGAAGTAACCAGCCTCTCCTGCATTAGGTGCACTAGCAGCCGCCCATTCCCGTAGCCTCTGATACTCGGCCTAGAAAGTATGGATAATACTCTATAATTTCTAATTTCTAATTAATGTACTTATTATTACTAACTACATGAATATTTATTTGTATCATATTTACTAAGTTATATTAAAATTGACACGAAGTATTAAATTAAGATAACGTATTGTAATACTTACATAGGTCTGCTCGGCCCTCTCGTCAATAAGGCCTTCGCCCTTCCGATGGGTGGCCAGGAAGACGGTCACCATGTCGACGTTACCGACCTTCCTTATCTATAATTAAATATATTATCTTAGTAATAATTTATCAGATTTGCATTAAAATAATATTTCTAAAAGAGAAAGACATACCAGACGACGAAAATGTTCCGTCATCGGAATCGACCCACCGTACCACTTCGAGGCATGTTGCCTAGCCGCCTTGGCCTCTGACTTCTCCTTGTACCTTGGCTTATCGAATCGAGCCTTTATCGCATTCCACTGATCCGGGGTGATCCAACCTTGGATCGGCTTTCCGGCACGATCACGATCCTTCTGATCATTAATAGCGTCGCGGATCAGCTTGGCACGACGGCAGGAAACATCCCCTCGATAAGCTCGGCCCGGTACGGTGGATAGAAAAACATATCCTAGAAGAGCGCAAACCAAATATTTATCAGTTATATATATATGAATTAATTATATGATTCATATTAAAAGCAAATCTATTTTAACCTTGAAGCACGTAAACCAGTAGTTCTTCCTTTCGTCTGGAGCATCAGAGTAGTTAATCCAAGGACTACCATCATTATGCCTCAGCATGTGGCCTAGGCGTCTCTGTACCTCTGGTGGACGATATCTATACAGACATATTATATTCATGAACAAAATTAATTTATGATTAAAACAGAAAAAATTATAAACTAAAACACCTACTTTGTACCGTCGGCCCAGATCTCCGTCCTCCTCTCCTCCGGAGGTGCGCACGCATCATCTGCATGATGCTGGTTGGCCGTCGGCGCAGCCGCCTCGGCCGTCGGTGCAGCCTCCGCCATCTGCTCATCCGTCTCCATCGTCGTATCAGCAGCAGGAACGCTAGACGGGCGAACACTCTCATTAGGCCTGGAACTACTCGTCCCAGGAGATATGCCACGTGACGTCGTCCCAGCAGGCCAGCTTCTGTCCGATATGGTAGAGTAATCGGCGATGAGGATCCAGAGCCGGTACCAGTAGGAGGTACCGAAGGAAAACCCCGTCCTCTAGAAGTACCTGTAGGAAGTACCGGAGGATCATGACCTCGTCTTCCCCCTTTTCGGAACGATCCGCGACGACCTGCCATACCTGATAACAGCATATGATAATGCAACAAATAATAGAGACTAGAAATATGAAAGTACAACAAAGACAAGATAATAACCAAGACAACATATGATGATACATTCTACAATAAACATCTAAGTCCAGATAATATATTCTAGAAGAAACATCTAAGTTCAGATAAGTATATCTCTCTCAATCATCTTCAGAATAATCATCTTGTTCGTCTTTCTCGACCTCATCTTCCTCTTCCTCCTCATCTTCACTTTCATCTTCGCCTTCGTCGGCTTCGTCTTCCTCTTCGAATAATTCTACATCTTCTACATTATGTGTCATGTAATGCGTAACTTTCGTGGAGTCCAATCGTCAATATTGGTTACAAGAGGTAGCTCGTCGTCCTGGTAAGCTTTTTCGTCAACATCAAAAGTATCTCTAGCTTTAGTCTTGCATACTGCCCACCAGTCAGACTTCGTTGCTCCCCGTCTCAGATAAGCTGTGAAGTACACGAGCTGAGCCTGAGTTGCTAGGACAAACAGTTCGTAGCCTTGATATCTACGCATGTAGTTTATATCCACAAGACCATGCTTGTCAATTTTCCAACCTTAATTTTCAATCGGATCAAACCATTCACACTTGAACAACACGATCTTTGCAGGTTCTCTGCCATTATATGATAACTTCACAATCTCTCGCAAGATGACAAAGAAATTATTTCCTGGATCGACGTCTTTGTAGTTCGAAGACTTGATACAAACAACTGTTTTTCGTGGAATCAAGATCCAGGAAGCTGTCTCTGATCGGAGCATTTGTCGACTTGAACCAAAAGCCATTGACACAGTAACTTGGCCATATTTTAACAAAAGTAATTGGTCCCTTGGCAAGAGTTCTAATTAATTCAATCTCAGATGAAATTAGACGATCGACCTGAATATCAAAGAAGAGATAATAAGCAACTCCATAAGGCGGTTGTAGCAATCTTGCGATATGTTAAAATCAGACTTGATGCTTAACAATCTTGTAACCACCTCCAACGGTGAATGATCCTCATAACCAGATATAATGGAGTCCTTGCATTCTCCGGCAACTCCATGAACTGTGCAACATCGGGGTTCAGTGGCTCCTCAGGTGCATCATGATCATCCGGGATCGAAACTAGGCCCGGCCGCATCAAAAACCATGTTCACCAATCCATCGTCGTAAGGAACGTTGTCGTGGACATCCGCATAAGGCTCGTACTCCGATGCTAAAGACACAAGTTCTCTGTGCTCGCTCCACTGATAGTAATTTCGGCGTGAAACCCTTCGAGTATAAATGATACGTGACATCCACTTCTGGATGATATTTCAAGTTACGACATCTCACACACGGACACTTAATTTTGGTACCGTCCATGTACTGAGGGAACGCCTTGGCAAACTGCAGGAACTGGTGTATACCCTCTATGAATTCATCCCGCACACCGCACATGTCATCAGGGTGACGGTTGTACATCCACGAACGATTCCGCAGATAGTAGTTCAGCTCCATATCCATTTGAGGATAATTCTGTAAGATAGATACAAGCACATCGTTGAAACACTTGTAAAATTAAGCATTTGAGGATATTCCTATTAGTATCGATATCGAAATCGGTATCACACCAATAAGGTAAGGAAATATATACTTGAAATGCCCTTACTGCCTACTGCAGGGGACCATTTGAGGATATTCCTATTAGTATCGATATCGAAATCGGTATCACACCATTCCTATGAGTATCGATATTGAAATCGGTATCAGACCATTCCTATGAGTATCGATATCGAAATCAGCATCACACCATTCCTATGAGTATCGATGTTGAAATCGGTCATATCGACCATTCCTATGAGTATCATATCGAAATCGGTATCAGACCATTCCTATGAGCATCGATATCGAAATCGGTAACATACCATTCCTATGAGTATCGATATCGAAATCGGTAATATCGACCATTCCTATGATGTATTGTTAGATTAATAGTCCAAGTCTAATGTATCGTGTCCAAGTCCAATGTGCTCGTGTCCAAGTCCAATGTGCTCGTATACAATTTCTCGGATCATTTGTGTTTGTTTACTTCCTTGCTTAATTTATAAGATGTATGTTATTAACATTTCAGATATATTTTACTTTGGTTAAGATATCGGATATCCATAATCATGACTATGATGACCGAACTTTAATCATGAAGGAAGAAGGATAACTAACTCGATTTAGAAAGAATTAGTACAAAGTTGGACAAGGCTCTTCTCTTAGAGAAACATAACTACATATGAGACTTTCAAAAGGGAAATCCTTTTCAAGTGTTTCCAAAATCTCAAGTTGGGAACATCACTTAAATACATGTTTCTCTCAGTTTAGTTTTCTCTAAAAAAAATTTGTTTTCTTTCTAGTTCAATTCATCTCATTCTTAGTATGTATGTTCTTTCTTAAGAATTTGAGATATATATTCACTATGGTTAACTAAAATATTCAGGTATTCTTAATTTGGGATATCATTTCTAATCATGTATATTGGGAAAGGAAAGTGATTACTTTCCTATGTTTGGATGCCAAAAAATTGAGGAGGAAAGAAAAATGATTCCCAATGGAAGGGAAATTAGGAGGAAAAGTGATTACATCCATCCAAGCAAGGAAACACTTTTCCACATTAAAGTATTCACTTTCCTTTCCAAATTCCTTACCATTTCCAAACAATGGAAAAGAAAATCAGTGGGAATTGCAATTTTTCAAAGGAAAGGAAATGCCAAGGAATTGATTTCCTTTTCCTTCCATTTTGTGAACCAAACGAGGCCTTTGTTCCAACGCTTTCACAATTCTGTGATATTACATGCCCAATGATTGAAATGTAATAATTTAGTGATGTATTTTGTTGTAAATGATTGAAATGTAAAAATTCAGTGTATGTTTATCAAATTTATATTTTTACAAAAGTTCAATATTAGGTCCAGTCTATTAAACATTGAAAATATTCAACTTTTGTCAAATGCTAAGCTTATCCAACTTTGGTTTAAATATAATGGGGGAAAACAAAATTTTTGGGAAATTTTCATGTGAGAATAGGGGGAAAGGAAAACCCGATCGGGTTAATGGAAAAGATTTACCGATGTCAGTGAAAGGCGTCGCTGAACGTCGCTATATTCTAAAAATAGTGACGTCGTATTCTAGTGTCGCAAAAACGTCGCTAATAGTAAAACAATAGCTTTTACTGACTTTTGGACGTAATATTTTGTTATAAAAAATTAGTCGCAATACGTCGCTGAACGTCGGTAGTAGTGACGTCCAGCGACGTAAAAATTATACGTCGCTAAATTGCCAAATAAGCGACGTTTTCATTAAGCGTCGCTAAACTCGTCACTGATATAACTTATTTTGGTAGTGTGTAGCCTGCCGACGAGTAGGGCACATTTCCAGCCCACTGTCATGTGGGGAACTTCTTGAAAACATAAGTACTAAAAGTACACCAGTAAGCTTGATAACTCTAATAAATCTCCTCGCATGGATAACCTGGATAGTCTATAGGGCTTATGACTGTGGGAACATCTCAATTGCATCTTGTTAGTAACTAAGCTTGTGATAATCCTAGTTAGCTAACAATAGCAAGCCGTAGGACTTGATTGGCCGTGCTTGAATGAATTATCTAATGATTAACATGAGAATTATATTCCACCTCTTGTTCCTCCTACGGCAGCTAATGTTTTATGATAACTCAGTCCCTCATGTTATTTAACTATGCTTTTTTATCAGTTCTTCTTTCATTATATGCTGGTTTTAGTTCCTAAGTGAAGCCTCTCTTGTGGCACTTGCTCTTTCTGGGGTCTGACCAGCTGGTTTTGTATGACCAGATTTTGGAGTGATACCCGAGGATCTTCCAGCTTATCAGCCAGATGGTGAACACCAGACGTAATCCTGGCAACTAGTAGATTTCTTATTTTGCTCTCCCACTCTATTGTAAATTATTCTTTTGCGGCATTTAGCTGCCGAGCAAGTGTTAGCTCGTATTGAAACTTAATTCCTGTTTGCCTAAGGGCTGTAACACAATTGACAAATCCTAGGGTTGATCATGTATGACTTCAACTCTTGCTAGTCTTCGTATTTTGTATGACTAGCTTCATGATCATCTGAATATATAATGTTTGGGACGCCTTACCTTATACGTCTGATGATCTTACATCTTGTAACAATTACTTGTTTGTTCAGATTGAGACACTTGTTCATGACCATAAGAGACTATTGGCTTGTAGATAAACCCTCATGCATCTAGACAGCCGTGACCGTATATCGAGGTGGATTATACTTCAATGTACGTAGCTGGCTGTGTCTGTCCCCCGCTCTCCAGTATTCTGGTTCTGGAGCGTGACACGATTTAAGTGGTGGCCCATACAGGTCTTGTAAATCAAGATGTGTGAGGGTTTCACTGAATAAATGTCTCAATCAGCACTCGTCCTTGATCTCTACTTGTGTCTTCTGATTTTTCCAAATCTTGACCTGATCACATGTTTATATCCTCGATCTATCATGGTCCTTCCTTAATATTCTCCATGTCATTTTTTTCAGTGGCATTGCTCCTGGTCCTGTCGATCAGCCGGAAGGAGAACCACCAGTGAACCAGCCTCAACAAGGAGACCAAGCCCAGCTCTCAGGAGCAACCTCCCGAGTTATGCCTTTCCGGGATCCAAAGCCACTAGTTCAGCCAGCTCAGCCTGCAGAGCTTGACAATGGAGTCCTGGTAGGAATTATCCGAGATTTGCTTACGTCACTGGATCGTCGGGGTGATGTCCAGCACCAGACAGTATAAGATGCCATGGGCAGAGTTGGTTATCAAGGGAACAATACGGCTAACAGCTTCAAGCGTCTGAACCCTCCTTTCATTGACGGAACTGAAGATGCTATTTCTGCTGATGCATGTCTTCAGTACACAGAGGTTATCCTGGAAGCAGTTAGGATTCTTGAAGGTGAGAAGGTGGCCGTCATGCGCCTACAGTTATTGGACTTAGCCCACAGCTGGTGGGTGATGCAAGCAGTTGGATTGGAGATGCCTGTCTTATGGGCGGTATTCAGCGACAAGTTCCAGACGAAGTACTTTGATGCAGTAGCTCGGTATGATATGCAGATCAGATTCGACAATCTCAAGCAGATGGGAAGGACGGTCGATGGATATGCGGACGAGTTTTCTAGGCTTAGTCGATTTGCTCCCACCTTGGTGGCAACCGAATTGGACCGAGCATAGCGATTCCAGCAGGGACTCCACCCAGAGATCATTCTAGCAGTGGAGTAGTTTGAGCACCAGACGTTTGATGCCGTCTTGCGAGCAACAAAGAGGCATGAGTATACCTCCCGATGATAATAGATCGAACTGGAGGAAGGAAGAGGTCTTATGGACAATTGTCCCAGTCATCATTACCAGCCCGACAGCTAGGGCTTTGACCATTGGAGCTCCTAGGAGGACGACCACAGTTTCGTCGGTTCAGCATTCGACACCGACGTACCCTCAGCAACAGAAGCAGAAGCAAAGCAATCTTCTGCGATGGGCTGCACTCATTGTGGAAAGCCAGGACACGTAGCCTCAGAGTGTCACAAAGCACAGGGTTGTGCTTGGCTTGTGGGGCACCAGATCACATGATAGGGTCCTACCCGTATAGAGCCAGTTCCTCTTTATCAATCCTAACCAGTCCATCGGTTAGGGACCAGTACCAGTACAGCAGCAGTACCAGCCTCCGATGCCATTACCGCCTCAGGCTCAAGCTTTCCAGTAGCAGAGGCCACAACAGTATGCTCAGGCCTAAGCTCATATTCAGAACAGGCAGAGAGATCACCAACAGAGGGGACCACCACTGAGAGGACAAGGTCAAGCTATGGCTCTACCATGGCAGAAGAATTGGCATCAGGTGAGGTGGTGGCAGGTACCATTCTCGTTAACTCTTTTCCAGCATCAGTATTATTTTATTAGGTGCATCACATTCATTTATGTCCACACGATTCGCTATACGAATATGACTGGAGCCCGAGTCATTATCAGTAAGGCTCAATATACTTACTGGTAATGGTCTTGTGGGAGTAGATAGAGTCTTTTCCTTATGTCGAATCGTAGTTAGCGGTAGATAGTTTTTTGCTAGATTGATAGAATTTTCGATGGCCGACTATGATGTGGTCCTAGGAATGGATTGGTTAAGGATCAATACGCAAGAATAGACTGCCATATTGGCATGATTATTTTTGGTATTTCCGACGAAGAAGAGTTTTCATTTTCCAGAGGCGAAGTAGAACCTTCACCACCAGTCTTGCGGATGGCAGTGGCAAAAGCAGTTCAGTTTCCCAGAGTGGTAGAAGAATTTTCTGACGTATTTTCCGAAGAGCTTCCAGGCATACCGCCAGAGAGAGATAGAGTTCACCATTGATTTGCTTCCAGGGACGGTACCGATATCAGAGAGAGTCTATAGAATGGCACCATCAAAGTTGGAGATCATGTATAAGATGATTGAAGAACTCAGAACCAAGGGATTCATTCATGCTAGTGGATCACCTTGGGGAGCCCCGATACTTCTTGTGAAGAAGAAGGATGGTACATCAAGATTATGTGTTGATTATCGTACCTTAATTCTGTAACAATCAAGAACAGATATCCACTACCAAGGATAGATGACTTGTTCTATCAACTCAGTGGGGCAGCAGTATTCTCGAAGATTGACTTGCGGTCGGGATACTATCATCAGAGTTAGAGAGCAAGACATTCCGAAGACAACATTCAGATCTAGATATGGACATTGGGAGTTTCTTGTTATGCCATTCGGAGCGACCAATGCACCAACAGTATTCATGGATCTCATGAATCGCATATTCATGCCCTATTTGGATCAGTTCGTGATAGTGTTCATAGACGACATCTTAGTCTATAGTAAGAATGAAGCAGAGCATGAGCAGCATCTCGAATAGTCCTACAGATTCTCAGAGAGCACCAGTTGTACGCAAAGTTCAGTAAGTACAAATTTTGGCTTGATCGTATTTTGTACTTAGGTCACATCATCACCCGAGGTGGAGTGGAAGTGGACCCCCAGAAGATAGTTTCCATAGAGACATGGCCAGTTTCCAGCACCGTCGTAGAAGTTCGTATTTTCCTAGGATTGGCCGGCTATTACCGACGATTTGTGTCAGACTTTGCTCGGATTTCGGCACCATTGATGCAGTTGACCCGCAAGGATGTACAGTTTGCTTGGAAAGTAGAGTATCAGAGTTCATTCGAGAAGTTGAAGCAATGATTGATGACGGCAGCCATTCTCACACTTCCAGATGGGACTGAAGGATTTTCGGTTTATTATGACGCTTCCGGCAGAGGATTGGGATGTGTCTTAATGCAGCATGGTAAGGTAGTAGCTTATGCATCACGTCAGCTTCGTGATCATGATAGAAATTATCCAACCCACGACTTGGAGTTAGCAGCGGTGGTCTTCGTACTTAAGTTGTGGAGGCATTACTTGTACGGACATCAGGTAGAGATTTTCACCGACCACAAGAGTCTTAAGTATGTGTTTACTCAGAAGGATCTTAACATGTGTCACAGGAGATGGCTAGAGCTACTTGTGGATTACGACATCAAATTACAGTATCATCATGGAAAGGCCAACGTAGTTGCAGATGCGTTGAGTAGAAGACCAAGAGCTTATTTTCTAATAATACAGCCAGAGTTATTAGCAGATCTTCAGAAGATGGGAATAGAGATAGTTCTCCCTACCAATGTGACATTAATGTCCAGTATGCAAGTTCAGTCCAGTATAGTTGAGAGGATCAAGATAGCTTAATCAACAGATTCTAAGCTTCAGCGGCTTAGGGGAATGTGAAGCAGGAAGGAGAACAGAGTTATGTATTCATGAAGACGATACTCTCCGACATGGAAGGCATCTTTGTGTACCCAGCGGTGATATCAGATAGGAGATCATGGCAGAGGCTCATAGTTCGCAGTATTTAATTTATCCCGGTGGCACGAAGATGTATCATGCTATCCATCAGCATTTCTGGTGGAATGGCATGAAGAGGGAGTTAGCCCGGTTTGTCTGTCGTTGTTTAGTTTGCCAACAAGTTAAAACTGAACATCAGAGACCAGCCGAACTTTTTCAACCTTTATCGATCCCAGAATAGAAATAGGAGCACATTACCATAGATTTTGTAACTGGGTTACTTAAATCTCCAGCTGGAAGAGATGCTATCTGGGTTATAGTTGACAGACTCATGAAGGTAGCTCATTTTCTTCCCTTCAGGATTGGTCATTCGACGGATCAGCTAGCAGAGATGTACCTCAACAGATTATTAGGTTGCATGGAGTGCCAGTCAGTATTGTATCAGACAGAGATTCAAGATTTATATCATACTTTTGGCGGAGTCTTCAAGAGAGCTTGGGGACTCATCTCAAGTTTAGTTCAGCTTATCATTCCGCAGACAGATGGTCAGTCGGAGCATACGATTCAAACTCTTGAAGATATGTTACAATCATGTACACTCGATTTTGGTGGTTCGTGGGAAGATCACCTACACTTGGTGGAGTTCTCCTACAATAACAGTTTCCAGGCCAGTATCCAGATGACACCGTTTGAGGCACTGTATAGAAGAAAGTACAGATCACCTTTAGCCTGGGACGATATAGGCGAGAGGTAGATGCTTGGTCTAGAAATGGTTACTCAATTATCGAGGTGGTCAGATAAGTTAGAAATCATCTTCGAGTTGCACAAGATCGTCAGCGTCATTGGGCCAATTCTCATCGATGTTCTCTTGAGTTTTCTATCGGGACCACGTATTCCTTAGGATCTCGCCTACCCGTGGCGTCATTCGATTCGGCGTACGGGGAAAGCTTAGTCCTGTGTTTATAGGGCCGTTTGATATTCTCGAGTGAGTAGGCGATGTGTCCTATCATCTGGCTCTTTCACCGTCGTTACGTAAGGTACATGTGGATTCCATGTATCCCAATTGCGACGGTATATCCCGAATCCAAGCCATATTTGATCATTCGGAATTGGTTGTTGGTACCAACCTTTCGTATGAGAAAAGGCCCGTATCTATTGGACCGAAGAGAGAAGGTACTCAAGAACAAGACTATTAAGTTAGTCCGTGTTGCTTGGGGTCATCACTCTTTGGGTGAGTCAACTTGGGAACGTGAGGATGATATCCGATCGCGATATCCACACCTTTTTGACTCATGAGGTATAATTTCTTCCTTATGCCTTATGATCTTAACTCCTTGCTTGCATAAATGATTGCTTGATTAATTGCAAGTCATAGATTGCCTATGGTTAGTGTAGCTTGTCCCGACATCTCTAGCCTCTTATTAAATTCTGAGGACAAATTCTTTTAAGGTGGGTAGAGTTGTCACTCCCTTTTTTCGTTATACGTATTTTTATATATGTGTAAAGATTTCTGATATTTGTCAGGTGCATCGTAGTTAGACTTGTCTTGTTTAGTGTCACGACCCGCACCCGCTTTTCGGGTACGAGCTCGTGAACAAGCCAGCTACGTATCGAGTGGACTCCAGCCCAACTCGAATACGTAAACGCTGTCAAGGCCTAATCATGGTAAAGTAAATCTCTATCTTAAATCCACAATAAGTGTACAAAACATGAATGAACACTGTGGTCGTGGTCTGCAGTCCACTAGCATATATGTCCGATAACTCTAAAGAAAGTAACAAGAGTCTAAAAACTGAATCAAGAAACAGGATATCTCATGATAAGGTATGAAAGCAAGAGCGGATAATAAACGTAATTACGATACCTGAATCCCGCAAGCGTATCATCACATCCGCCATCCAGAACTACTAGCTAACTCCATACAATCGCTAAACTTGAAGAGATCATCAGGTCCTCAGGAGACATAGCAAGATACATAAAACATGCTTATCTAGCAGTTTAATCATGTATGATAATATAACATGATATAAATAATGAACGATACTTAACATGACAAGACTATGACCAAACTGCTAACAAGTCACTAACGACAAGTGGCTACTGACAGACGACTATGAACTGGAATACAAGAAAACTACACGTAGAACTGCAGGATGAACAAGTGAACACGAGATCAATGGAATACCAAACCCTCTCCCCGAGTGGACTCGCAGGTTTGAACTAATCACTAACCCTCGCCCCGAGTGTGGACTCGCAGGTTAGTTCCGGCAAGGCACCCTCGTCCTGAGTGTGGACTCTCTGGTGCAAGTACAACATCCTCGTCCCTAGTGTGGACTCACGGATGTAAATAGATCAGACAAACACCCTCGTCCCGAGTGGACTTACTGTGCCAAGAAAACAAACACCCTTATCCTGAGTGTGGACCC